>JAMZAV010002305.1:0-315075 GCA_024449915.1 Sweltsa coloradensis | reverse complement strand
CCTTTTATTAAAAATTGAAGTTTTAAAAATAAGGAAATCTCCATTTTTGGTTTTTTTTTAACATTGTCAGATGAAACCATTTGAAGACAGAACCCGCTTCAGCGATACTTGATTCCGTTTCTATTTATCTCCAACAAAACAAACCGCACTCGCACCACACCTTCAAGCTAACTCTGTTAGATAACTTTCATCTACAATATACCCTAAGAAAATAAAGCCCAAGCAGGGCTCTGCTAATCTTAAAATGCGATGAGAGAGAAAAGGGTCCATATCGCAAATATCGGCTTATAAATTAACGATACACCCCGAAAACTATATAGAGGCGAGCTCTGGCGGTCGTCGTCAGGTAGCTCTCCTCCTTTCCTTAAAGGGGCTAAAAACCCCAAAAATTATTTTTTCCCAAACGTGATCTATAGCACAATACTAACTTAAATACCATTTAAAAAAAAACTGTAACTGTGATTTAATACGATTTAAAAAAAAAAAAATTTGATCCAGAAATTGGCGAAAATTGGATTTTTGGGAAAAATTTCCTAATTCGGCTTTAACCTGCTTCTTTTTGGTCCACATAGATACTAGAGCATAGTACCAATCTAAAAATGCCCCTTTTAAAACATCGTGTCTTGAAACTGTGCCCAAATATACCCTCAAACACGAAAATATGCTTTCCCAAAATCACACCCCATTTTGGTAATCAGCATTTTTTGGGACCGAACTACTTTAGTCCGACTTCCATGTTACACATTAGTCCCAAATTTTTGCATTTTTATATAGAGGTCCAGATTTTTTATGCGTGTATTTCAACCCCCAAATAGTCATTTTTGGGACTGGGACCCCATTCGTCTCGCCACTAATTTAGCTATCGCGGCCATCTTTAAATTTGCGCCAAAGTGAAATAAGACTCCATCATTTCGAAGGAACTTGGCATGTGGAACCACTTTTTCCATTAAATCGACCATGGGAACTCAAATATGGCATCATAATTAGGATTTGTGAATTTCGAGGCAGTTAATTGCAAATTTTACAAATTTTAAGCCAATTTTGTTACGAAATTTCACGGGTTTTTCTACGACAGCCGAGTTGACTGGTAGAAAAATGCATAGAGACCACATTTTTTTTATGCGTGGTAACACCCCAATAGTCAGTTTTAAAACCGGGATCTTATTCGACTCTTAATCCATTTACTTATGGCGTCCATCCTTAAAGAAGGCGTCTATAGTGTAAATAAGGCTACCACATTTTGACGGAATCTTGGCATTGTTGCACCATTTTTTGTATTTAATCGACCATCATAAACTCAAATATGGCAGTAGAAATTAGTAAAACTTGGATTTTGATGCTGAAATTCAAATTTTACACATTTTAAGGCATTTTTGTTAAAAATATTACTATAGACCCTACAATAGCCGAATTGACTGTAATAACATGTATAGAGATGAATATTTTTTTATGCGTGTACTTCACCCCGAATAGTCACTATTAGACCGGGACCCCATTTGTCTCGCCACTAATTTAGCTATGGCGGCCATCTTTAAAGATGGAGCCAAAGTGTAATAAGACTACCTCATTTCGAAGCAATCTTGGCATGTGGCACCATTTTTCCCCTTTAAAAATAGACCATGGGGAACTAAAATAGGGCATCAGAATTAGAATTTCGTAAATTTCGAGGCCGTAAATTGCAAATTTTACAAATTTTAACGCAATTTTTTTCTAAATTTCACTGATTTCTACGACAGCTGAGTTGACGTAATAACATGTATGGAGACCATATTTTTTTATGCGTGTACTAGACACCCCAATAGTCATTTTTTGGGCCCGGGAGCCCTATTTGACTCTCAATCCATTTACCTATGGCAGCCATTTTTAAAGAGGGAACAGTGATTTTTTCTAAAAAAATTGCCAAAAAATGTGTAAACCTTTCAATTTTGGGCCTCAAAATCCACAGAATAATAACTTTACTGTCATATTGACTTCGATATGGTCGATTTAATTGGAAAAAGTGGTGCCACATGCAAAACTTCTGTCAAAATGTGGAAGTCTTATTACACTATAGACGCCATCTTTAAAGATGGACGCCATAAGTAAATGGATTTAGAGTCGAATGGGGTCCCGGTCTAAAACTGACTATTGGGGTGTCTAAAAACACGCATAAAAAAATGTGGTCTCCATGCATGTTCTTTCAGTCAACTCGGCTGTCGTAGAAACCAGTGAAATTTCGTAACAAAATTGGCTTAAAATGTGTAAAATTTGCAATTTACTGCCTCGAAATTCACAAAATTTTCATTCTGATGCAATATTTGAGTTCCTCATGGTCGATTTATGGAAAAGTGGTTGCACATGCCAAGATTCCTTCGAAATGTGGAAGTCATATTACACTTTTGGCGCCATCTTTAAAGATGGCCGCCATAGCTAAATTAATGGCGAGACGAATAAGGGTCCCGGTCTAAAACTGACTATTGGGATGTCTTGTATACGCATAATTTTTTTTGATCTCTATGCATGCTATTACAGTCAACTCGGCTGTCGTAGAAAACAGTGAAATTTAGTTCAAAATGGCTTAAAAGTTGTAAAATTTGCAATTTACTGCCCGAAAATTTACAAAATTCTAATTCTGATGCCATATTCGAGTTTCCATGGTCAATTTAATGGAAAAAGTGGTTCCACATGCCAAGATTTTCCCTTTGAAATAAGGTAGTCTTATTTCACTTTGGCGCCATCTTTAAAGATGGCCCCATAGCTTAATTAGAGGCGAGACGAATGGGGTCCCGGTCTAAAAATGACTATTTTGGGGGTTTAAGTTTCACGCATAAAAAAATTTGACCTCTATAAAAAGTGCACAAATTTATTCACATCCACGCCAGACTACTTGCCCAAATTACAAAACAAAATAAAGATAATTTACAGAAAGGCTGTCCAGTACGTCAAAATGGTCAATATTTTTTTGGATCAAAATCCTCTAAGGTCACGGGGCATAAAGATCGTCCCCATGTTATTTCTTATGAGAGATTTTTGTCGTTTGGATCTAGCTCGAAAAATGTCATGTTGACAATTTTTTGGGAGGTCATGGTGGCCCCAATAATTTTTCTGTTTATTGCTAAATTCATTACTAGTAAGCCTGAATAAAATATATTTTTTGAGTTTAGCGGTTAAATACCCATTTAACAATCTCCCCGACGACGACTATAATGACTCCACGAGCGATAACAAAGACGACGACGGCGATATAAGAACCCCTCTTTCCTCCCCCTACCCGTGGCTGGAACTGACCAGCATGGGACAATCGTTTCCCCCCAACCCTAGGCTAGAGTGGCGCATTATGACCAACGGTTGCGCGCTCTTTATCCAAAAAAAAACCCTTTTAAAACTTCAAACTAAATATTTCTCCAATTTATGGTTCAAGTCTTTGAAATATCAATCTTACCGTTGAAAACAAACCATTATTGTAAAACCATGTCCTCGTTGGAAGGTCAAAAATCTTAAGATATCTGCTTTTTTCCACTGAAAAGATACACTATGAATTCAGTAAATTTTTTATATTCAGTACCGGATCGTATGATACAGTGACAAAAATTTTTAATTTCTCATTCAAATAAATTTTTTTAACCATTTTATTATCAAAAACATTAATTTTATTCAAATTTTAAGAATCTCTGCTATGACTTTAAACTAAAGAAAAAAAATACTCACAAAAGATTGTGTCCGGTTGAAGCGCCCTAGTTTCTCAAGTCGTCATCAAAGATTTTTTCAATTCTGTCTCGTGTTCGACACCCGCCATTGTCGACCCTGACTTCAAGTATAACCGGGGTTTCTTCGGTCGTTGATTAGAATGCATGCAAGGAATTGAGTCCTCTAAAACATGCCCTCCGACATTCCCTAATCCCTCACAGTCATATAATACCCCGTCTGGGCCCGGGGTGGATTTAAGCTCAGAGCATGGCTCTGCATTTAAGGCGAGGAAAGAAACAAAGTCCATCTCGCAAACATTAGCTAGTACGTAGGGGAATATAATATCACTTTCCAAAACTAGAGGCAAGCTCTGGCATTCGTTGTCGGTGGCCTCTTCCCATTCCCATGACGACCTACCCGACGACTACAACAATGACAACAAGATTGATGACAAAGACGAAGACCGCGACGTGACAACGGCGACAGACTTTAGCTTAATTCCTCTTCAACAGTGTACAATTTTTGCCTAATATATCTTCCATAAAAACAATTAAAAAAACTATTGTTGTCACTACTGTATTGATAATTTTTTTTCTTTTATAAACTTTGAAAACAAAATTAAAATCTTATCCTCAACACACTCAATTTTTAACCATACAATGTCCCCGTGGCAGAATTTGGCCCAGAGCTTGGCTCTTCTAATCGTTGATTGCGAGGAAATAGATAAATATTACATCTCGCAAACATACGCTCGCAATTAGGAGAGTACTCCCTGAAACTAGAGGCGAGCTCTGGCTGTCGTTGACAAAGACCCCTCCCCTTCTTGTGACAACCTCTTGGACGATAACGAGCATGACAAAACAAACTATGACAAAGACAATGACGACCGAGACGTGAGAACCCCTTATCACCCCGTATCGCCTTTGACAGAGTGTTGCATAATGACCTGCAATGAGGTTCCCCACCTAGATGGTTGTGCCATACACCAGATGTGGGAGTGATCATCTATGTGGCAGTGGTTGCTAGGGGTGATTGTTAGTTGTTAGAATGTGAATGCAGGAGATGAAGGTTGTTTTGGAAATGTATGTGTACTAGCAACCGCAGACCAACAGTCAATGGTGACGGTGATAGGTCCTCGACATATGACAAGGGACACAGACAAGAGAACGGTGGATTTAAAAAAACAATATTGGCGTCAACCTTCGGTAGGCACAGGCACTAATCCGGGGAAAACAGTGGATTTAAAAAAACAACTCCACGCTCCATATACACGTAACAATAATCACCAGTGGCGAGCGGAAAACAACCAGCGTGTAGTTTCGGAGGTAAAACTCGCCCAAGGGAAGTCGGTAAAATCCGTAGATCGAAATTGTCAGTTGCATTCATTCGACATGGATCTTCGCCCGAACCAAATATGGATGCAACATACGAGGTTGATGCAGGGGAAAATTTTACACTCGTCACTAAAGCATCCGCCATATTAGCAGAGACGATGCCAGCGATCTCATTTCTGATGAAGAGTTTCAGGACATCAAGACACGACAACGCACCCGAAGTCATGGGTTTGTTTCAAACCCAATGGGGAGTCAATGTATTGATTGACTCACACCAGAGCCGATTATTATATTTGAACCTTTGTCGTTTTGATAAAAACTCTACTTGCGATAGTGTATTCAAATTAACTTTAGAGAGATTTGCCATGAACATCAAAGGTTTACTTTGGTAAATTTACAGTGTCTCCCAAAAATTGACAACAAGGTTGGAAGTGCTTTTTATTGCTCCACCTTAACTGAACGTTTCAGGCTAAGCGACGTGTGTTCAGTTTTCACTGCAAAAGTTTTCGCCATCCGTGAAGCTCTTAAATACATTAAATACAATACGCTGTCGTTGTGGAGAATACCTTTTGTGTTCAGATAGTTTAAGTTCACTTCAAGCTATAGAACTCATGTATTCAAGTCATCCATTTGGTACAAGACATCCAATTCTTATTTAGAAAAAAAATAACCTCTAAGGGTTCTATCATTGAGTTTTGCTGGACCCCTGGACACGTGGGCAGTGAGGGAAATGAAAACGCTGATAGGGCTACTAAGGAAGCTTCCCAGCGTCGCGACCTTGATTTCAATCTAGTTCCCGTTCCAGATGTCAAGAGTGGATTCAAGCAAAGGTTGTTTGGATTTGCGACAAACATTGGGATGTGTTGCAAAATAACAAATTGCGTATTGTGATGCCCACATTGACTAACAAAATTCGTCCACCTACGTCCTCGACTCTCACGTAGAGAAGAGGTGGTATTGTCTAGACTTCGTATAGGGCACACACGCCTAACACACGGATATCTCTTACCAGAGAAAAGGTTATTCCCATATGTGACACATGTGATGAACCTTTAACCGTACCTCATATGCTAGCAGAATGTACCAAATATGATGCCTTGCGCATGCAATTTGATCTCTCCCAATCATATGAAGAACTCTATCATATGATAATGGCGACAAACTTTCCAAAATTTTCCCTCCAAAGTAATCTATTTAACAAACTTTAATTAACTTATACACATTTCTTTTTTTTCTTTCTTTTCATTTACATACATAACTTTTATTTTGCTATTTCTTTCTTCATCTTCAATTTATTTTGTTATTTATACACTTAGATAACAATCTAGTCATCAACTACCTGCATTAACTCTTCTAATTTACTATCTTCACAGGCGGCGCATATGCCTAACCGTTGAAGCGCGCTAGTTTCCTCACGTCTCGTCGGGGGAGTGAAAGTTCTCCGGCATCTCAGAAACGTTTTTTTGATAGTTTGATTGCCAGTAGACGGAAATCTTCCACCTGCGATGCAACAATTCGCTTTCAGGGCAATAGGTACAATTCAAATGTTTGTTTCTAAACAAGTACTCGTGCCAGTAAGATTGTTTGTTGTGTAACACACGAACCTACGACCCCCAGGTAATCGATAAGCCTCGTTGGATACTTCTCTAAATATTTAAAACTTCGAAAAATCATTTAATAAACAAAAACATACTCGGCGATGAGGGGGGGGGGGGGTCCCTAATTAAAGTGAAACACGATTTCTGATCTCACTTGGAAGTAAAATTATTAATTTTAAAACAACTGAATCAGACTAAAATCACTCACAAATTGGAATGATTACTCTACCTAGGCGTGAACCGGTACTCAAGTCTAAAGTTACCTAATCCATTTCATAACACAACTCCTATACTCGACCAAACCCACAAATTGAGAATCGTACAAACATCGAAGACAAACATCTCATGAAATACAACTTATAATTTATACTAGATCTAGGATACATTACAACAGACAATCACGGTTCATAAGTTAAACACCTAACGGGTATATTGGCCTGTATCACAAATGAATTTCCCTTCATTGACAAGGAATACATTTTCAAACCCTACTATCATACTGATGTCTAAAAGCGAAATTGAATATCCAGTTAAGATATCTCTTGGTCTGATGATCAACAGTAAAAGTTCCCCGAAATTTATGGGAATAATAATTGTTCATAAAACTTAATTTAAATACTCCATCACGAAATATCATGACATCCATCGAGAACTTTGACGCGAAGAAGTTCCGCTTGTAATTCCGTAACTTGCTGCGTATTTGTAGACGATCGTAGTCTTGTAATTGAAGATCTGTCTTGAGTTCTAGTATCCCGGCTGTGATTACTCTTGAGATTTCAACTTTCCCCCTGATAATTTGTTTGAGCGGTGATAAAATACGATATTATTTATCGATTGCGTAACAAACAAAAATACACTCAATCCGATCGGACGTTTTTCTATGTTATCCACACTTGCCCGATATCTCATTCCACGTCTCAACAACTCAATTTTTCCTGTATCTCACTACGGGAGAAACTGTCAACGTTCAATAATGTAGAACACGCCTACTTTTATCGCTCAGTTCTGTCTTACCCCGTCTTTATACCAAAGCACTTCGTTTCGACGTTGCTTCGCTCAGGCACTCACGGATATTCCTCAGTTCTTATGGTTGATGTTATCCTCTAAGGCTCTTTGGCTATTTAAAATTCGCCATTTTAATCTTCACTAATCTGCATTTCCGGATTTCAAAAACCAATTTACATAAAACTAAGCCTCGGCCATGATATCGAATGGTAAATTAACTGTTCCTTATATGTTCCTATATTTGGATTCATAGACAATATTATCCTCACCGATTTCCTTTTTATGAATATTTCAATCTGTATTTCGTTGTTAATACGACCACCTAAACCTTGCTTGGGGGGGGGGGGGGTCTCATTTTCCGCGCGTCCTAAACTCAGGCTACGCGAATACAATCTTTCTCTGGTTCCTTTAAACCCCAACTACTCTCGTCCAGGTTATATCGAATGGTTTCTAAACCCTTTCTGGTTATGCGATGCTGATCTTTTATCAAGCCGTAGGTTTAATTATATGCTCCTAAAGCATGCAAAATTTCGCTTACTCACGTATCCCTGGGCTGGCTAGCCTTATAAAATGTACCTCGATTGGTTATCGTTCATCGATATGATTCTCTTGTATTTCTTCTGGCAGATCGCGCGTTCGTTTTCGTTATCACTTTCGGATTTTTAAACACGCGTTTCCTATATCCAAAGTGTTTCTTTTCCTAGTCCACTTCCTCTAAGTTTTTACGCACGTCTAAAATCGCCCTACGCACACACCCTGTGACGTCCAACTTCACGTCTCAAAGCTCTCCCGACACACTGCCGACAGACGTCCGCTTTCAACAATCCAAATACGATCGTAGCGGTTATGATAACCAATCAAAGACCATCACACAGCGTCATTAAACTGCACTAGGTCTAAACAAATGTCCGGTGACGCTACATGTGAAATGATGAAATTGACCGTTGATTTTTCTAGAATTTAATAAACAGAATTGACCATAGATTTATATGAAAATTGTTAACTTAAGTGAATCACATGAGTCTTTTTATGAAATCAAATGACATTTTTCTCTAGGTTCTGATTTAAATCAAACCCCGTTCTGTATTATTAGTATTTACTTAGTTATACATGGTTTCCACATTTTAAACCAATTGCCTCAGTTTATAGCCTCGAAACCAGCTCATGAAAATACACAGCTCGTCCGTCACCTGACCAACGGCATCGACTTCAAGATAAGAAGGTCCATCTTCAAATGCCATTGCCCAAAGACCTAAGTCCACTCAGAGAGAGGCCGTATAGTCTCATTACCCCACTTGGTCAAACGTACAAAGTACACATCTTTTTTACTATGAAACAACTTACTAACTTCAAACAACAAAGTTGATAATGGTAGGACAAACCACACGTCTAAAGAACATCCACCAATAACACACCTAACAATGTCAAAAACGATCCACCCTGTTGCCATCAAAACACAAACACCTGTCAATCACTTTGAACGGACTTTAGAAAACAAAACAAACTGGTGCGTGGACCTTGACATCCAGCAAAACACAACAAACAAAGACTCGAACTCATTGTCAAACAACCACTTTACATGCTTGACATTTGCCTCTTTTACCCTACTGTCAACTTTCTCCTTTTATTATTCGTCTCAACTCACTCCGCTGACCCCACCAAACCACAAAAAAAAAAACCCCCCACAACTGAACTATTAAACAACACACTTGACCATCTTAACAACACTGAGTACCTGCTACGTTTCATCTTTCACTTCCTACATCGAACTTTTAAGTCTTTTCTTATTTTTTTGTATCAATGCGCATGTTTCCTGGCAACACTCCATTTCCAACTTTCAATTCACTTAAATTCACTATAATTAATGCCGAATGTTTCCTGCACAATCAACCTCAATTCAACTATCAATTCAACTTTTAATTCAACTATCGCCGTCTCACCTGGCACCTCTTTAAAACTTGGATTCCACCTTCCAATTCAACTTCGCCAGCATTTAACCTGTGCAACCTCGTCGAACTGACAAGACTATTACGATGCAAAAATCAAATTCCGAAACATCACCACAAGTCACCCAAAAACTGTCCCTACAACACAGTACGTGTACAACAGACAACGGTATCCACTTTTAACAACTTTCCTCAGTAGAACACAATAATCCAAGAAGACCACTTTACAACAGTGGTGGCGAAAGTATTCGAAAACTATGATGAATGAATAGGCCTTGTTCTTTTGCCTTGTCCTATCGCGTACGCTCATAAGGGAATAAAACCCGATACTGTCCTTCAAACAAACCAGCCGATAACATAAACACGCTCAGCGCTAACGTAAACTGACAGCTACAGGTGTTACAATAAGTCTTTAACAACACTCTACGATGGACATCTTCGTTGACTATTCCATTGGTGATTCTACAAGTTTCTCACGGTCCCACCAAAACCCAACAATAATATTCCTTTGATTCGACTCAGTTTGTATTTTACTGCACTCTTCGCTTTACATTTGCTGACGCCGACTACATAACTGCACTTACGTTAATTCTTTTTATTTTCGCTCTGGGTAATTACCCCACCCACCTCACATATCTTTCAACTTTTGAATGCCAGCTCGCATTATACGCATGTCTTTACAAACCCCGCCTACTCACCGAACGACGTCTGTCTGATTTCCATTATATAATTTTCTTCTTTATCGCCTTGGGAGCCAAACATCAACATTTTTTAAAATCGCGTACGATTTTTCTCTTTCGGTTCGTATCTCTCTATCCAGCCTCCAATTACCCACGTCCTCTCTTGGACTTTCGTCTCATCAACATACCCAATTGAACGTGAATTTTTCTTTTTTGCTCTAATCCACACTTCTACTTCGGACATATTTTTTTTCTCCGCTTGCTCTCCTTATCAACTGTAGCCATCCCTTTCTTCATTGATTTCAACACTGGCTTATACTTCTTTAGTAAACCCGACAACTTGTCTATCATGTATTTCCTCCCTCTAGACGTGTATTCCTACCCCACTAACTGCTTCTCATGATACTCATTTTTCTCCTCTACCCTAGGTAAGCCATTATTCATGTGATTAACTACCATAACTAACCCGCCTATTTTCCATCTCCAACCCCTTTCGTTGTCTTTACTCCTTTTTTCTATTTCGTCTCCCCGTATCAAGTTCTCTGTGTTTGCTCGGCTAGACGTTCATTTATCTCACTATCTTAACTCTAGTTTTTCGTTAAACAATCTATTCCTAGCTGACAAACTATCTATTTTAGTTTGATTATCCTCCTTCATTTTCTAACTTAATATCATTTATCTGACTTCGCCAACTCCATTTTATCAGTCATTCATCTGACTCGCCATCCCCCTCCATGAAACGCATCTATTTCTCTATGCTGTTTACTAGCTTCTTGATTGCTCGGACGCAATCCTCTGCATTCCTGGTGCGACCTTGAACTCCCTGTTGCTAGATAACTGGTTCGACGCAGCTGAAATTAACTTCGGCTCGTCCGATTGCGTGTTTTCAGCTTCCACAATGTCGGCATTCCCTATCACTCTCATAATCCTTCCTTCCTCTGTAGATCAAAGTGTGTAACCGTCCTTCCTAACTCGGCAATGTATCATATCAGTATTGTCAAGAGAGTTTTCATGATTTGATCCACTCAACCTTAGGTCTAACTCACTGTGGTATCGCTATCGCGTACTCTCATTGGTTGACACTCTACTTTCATTCGAAATTAACTCTTCCTCTTTCTGACTCATTATAACCCTTGATTTCTCACCCTAAAAAAACCCACCAACACTTCACAACGAGCTGGACTGAGAATCTCAGAAAGACAAATCCCCTCCACTCCTTCCTCTTGTTCTGAAACCAGCTCAAGCCTGCCTACACGGTGTCTCCTTTCTGTTCTTGAATAAAATCTGATGATTTTGTTTTTCTTCCTATTTTAGCTCCAACCTAGGCCTATACCCCACGAATTCGATTATCAAGACATCTCTCTTTACTACTACAAATGTACATCTAGTACCCACTCAAAAACACGTACAACAAAGTAGACTACTTTACTAAGCCCGTCTAATCTCGGACGATTAGTAATATTCGTAAGCCTCCACGTTGGTTCGCCAAGATCTGATCAACACATTAACAACGACCTACGACCCCGCAGGTAATCGATAAGCTCTCGTGGATTACTTCTCTAAATAGTTAAACTTGCGAAAATAACATTTAATAAACAAACAGACTCGGATGGTCGCCTAATTAAAGTGAAACACGATTTCTGATCTACACTTGGAAGTAAAAATTATTATTTTAAAACAACTTGATCAAACTAAAATCACTCCACACTTGAATGATTACTCTACCTAGGCTTGGAACCTGGCTACTCAAGTCTAAAGTTACCTAACCAGTTCATAACACACTCCTATACTCACGAACCAAGACCCACAAAAGTGAGAAATCGTAACTAACATCGAATACAAACATCTCTGAAATACACCTTAAATTTATACTAGATCTAAGGATTAGACATTACAACATGACAATCAACTGTTCATAAGTTAATACCAGAACGAGGCTATATTGATTGCATGTACACAAATGAAATTTCCCCTTCATTGACAGGAATACATTTCAAACCTACCTACGTACTGATGTTCTAAAGCGAAATGGATATCCAGTTGGAAGATATCTCTTGGTCTGATGGACAACAGTAAAGTTTCCTCCCGAAAATTTATGGAAATATAATTGTTAATAAAACTTATTTAAATACTCATCACAAAGGATCATGACTCCCCATCGAACCTTATGACTCGAAGGAAGTCCGACGTGTAATTCCGTAACTGCTTCGTATTTGTAGAGGGCGATCGTAGTCTTGTATTGAAGATCCTGTCTTGAGTTCGTATCCGGCTGTGATTACTCTTGAGTTCAACTTTCCTTGATAATGTTTTGAGGGGCGGGTGATAAAATACGATATTTTATCGTGCGAATGACTCAACTAGCTCAACTCCGATCGTACTTTTTTTATGTTTCACACTTGTCCCGATATCAGCATTCCAGTCCAACAACAAGTTTTTTCCCTCTGTATTCCATACACACGGTAAACTGTCAGACCGTTCAATAATGTAAACCGCCTACTTTTATCGGCTCAGTTCTGGTCTTACCCGTCTTATTAACCAAAGCACTCGTTCGAGACGTTTGCTGGCTCAGTCCAGCACATCACGAATATTCCGAGTTCTTATTGTTTTGCGGTTATCTCTAAGCTCTTTGCAATTAAATTCGCCATATTTTTCTTCAACTAATCGCATTTACTACGGATTTCACAAAACAATTTACATAAAAACTAAGCCTCGCTAAACATGATATCGAATGGTAATTAACTTTCCTTATAATGTTCCTCTATTTGGATTCATAGACAATATTATCCTCACCGGGGGGGGATTTCCTTTATAATTTCATCTGTATTTTCGTTGTAATACGACCACCAAACTGCTGCGTTTATCGCGTCTAACTCCAGGCTACGCGAATATAATCTTTCTCGGTTCCTTATAAACCCAACTAACTCTCAGGTCCAGATATCAATGGTTCTAACCCTTTCTGGTTATCGTGCTTGTTTCTTTTTATCAAGTCCCGGAAGGTTTATTAATATAGCTCCTAAAGCATGCAAAATTTCGTTCTCACGGTAATCCCGGCCTGGGCTAGCCTTATAAAATGTACCTCGATTGGTTATCTTTTCTCGTTGATTTCTGTATTTCTCTTGCAGATCGCCGTTCGTTTTCGATTATCACTTCGGGATTTTAACACGCGTTCCTATATCACAACAGTGTTCTTTTCCTAGTCCACTTTCTCTAAGTTTTAACGCAACGTCTAAAATCGCCCACGCACATCCGACCGACGTCCGACTTCACGTCTCAAGCTTCTCCCGACACACCTGCCGACAGACGCCTCTTTCAACAATCCAAATACGATCGTAGCGTTATGATAACCAATCAAGACCACACACAAGCGTCATTAACTGAACTTAGGTCTAAACAAATGTCCGGGTGACCGCTACATGTGAAAATGATGAAATAATTACCTTGGCATTTTCTAGAATTTAATAAACAGATTGATCATAGATTTTATATGAAAATTGTTAAACTTAAGTGATCACTGATTCTTTTTATGACATCAATGAAATTTCTCTAGTTTCTGATTAATCAAACCCTTCTGTATTATTAGTATTTAATTAGTTATACATGGTTTCCCATTTAACCAATTGCCCTCAGTAGTAGCCTCGAACCACTCATGAAATACACGTCTCTCCTTTCACTGCCCAACGGCATCGGGGGGGGGGACTTCCAGATAAGAATCCATCTTCAAATGACCATTGCCAAAAGAACCTAAGTCCCGCTCAGAGAAGGGCCGTATAGGCTCAGTTGGGTTGTACCTTGCTTTGCGTACCAAGACTAAACTACTCAAGCATTTTTGGGGGGGGGGGGGGGGGCACGGATGGTTGTTTGACAACAGAGCTCTAGTTAACTATGATGACTTAATGTGTATTTGGCACAAATGGTGTTAGCTTTACAATGCCTTTCACTCAGAATCAAAACAACCACAGCTGCACAGTTTTTTCTAACACATGATGACTTGGATGGACTCAAGGGGTTGAACCACAGAGTACACCTCAACAAAGAGAAGGAGAGGAAGAAATAAGAAGAAGAACGGCAAGATACCCGACAAAGAAAAGAGAGGAGAAATAAGAAGAAGACGGACAAGATACCCGACAAAGAAGAAAGAGGAAGAAAAAAGATAGTATATTATGTACAAGAAAGGAGAAGTCAAGTGGGGAATTTCTGACGACAGGAAATGATGTGACGTCGGCAAAGCAGTTCTTATTGCGGGTAACGTACCGTTTAAGTCAACTGGACACATCAGCACTGACTGGTTTGGCACTAGTTCTTATTATAAGCTAGACACAAGTTCAATTTGAAGAAAGAGCCTTTTTTTGTCTTCTATTTTGTTAAAGTATTCTTTCATTTGCTTGTAACTTTAAACAATTGAAGTTTTTGCAACTTCACCTCTCTTAGTTGAGGGACTGCAATGAGGTTCCCCACCTAGATGGCTGTGCCATAACCCCAGTAATGTGGAGTGATCCTCTATGGCAGTGGTTGCTAGGGGTGATTGTTAGTTGTTAGAGATGTTTAAAGCAGGGATATGAAGGTTGTTTTGGAATGTATGTGTTTGTTAGAAGTTAACGTAATAAAATGGAATTTGTTAATTAAAGTCTGTGAGTTTCTGTTCATGATGTCTTTTGCAGATAACTCTTGTATCATTATAAATACAGACTAACGGTTGACTTGCCCTAAATCCAATTTTTTTTAAATAAAGACAAAATTTTATCACAATCATGACACTTAGTTTTTAATTTATTCCAATAAATACATTTTCTTTTCTATCGCGTTCATCTAAATTATTTTCAATATTTTATTTAATTGAGAGAATATAATGATCAAACATCACAACAAATTCATTTCACTAAACTTTCATATTACAGGCGGAACCATATGAACTACCCGGTTGAACGCCCTTGTTCCTCTACGTCGTATCCCACACTACGGTATCGACATCTGACGACTTGCAACAAAGCAGTATAGTCATGTTTTCAAAATAATGTCCAGACTTATTCTTTTAAAATCAAAGAGTTCTATATCATTAACGCAATCCACATTTCGTCAAATTAAGAACTTGTGGAGGTTCTTTGACGTGTGAGATACTTTTCTCATACCCCCCCTGTGCATCCCTATATCCCCCCAGTTTCCTCCCTCTTCTCGTAGACTCGACCACGAATCCTATTATTCCATTGAGACTGTTCTCTTTCGGAAGGCGCGTCTGCCGGAGATTAACCGACTTGACCCGACCTATATTATAATTAATTACCTCTTGAGATTCTACTAAAGACTCTTTGACTTCTGCTGAGGTGGTAGATGTTGCCTTTGTGAGCACTTTGTCCGCCTGCTCGCGTGTTGAATACAGAGAAGTTCCCAATATCAGACAATCTCTTTAGTTGGGGGGGGGGGGGGTTACTTATGAGGTGCATTTCAGAGAGTGGGCCATGGGAGGGAGGGGGGGGGGGGGGGACAGATTAGTGGGCGGAGGGGAAGGGGTTGAATCGGGATGTAGTGGGTTTGGCTTGGGCTTTTATGTTTTATTAACTCTCCATTTCATTTCCTTCGGATCCAACTCTTTTATAATCTTTTAAAGAAAGAAAAACAATATAAATCATTAAACACACCATAAACCGATTTGGCTTAACTATTAATCTCACCGCGGCGCAATAATGACCTAACCAGTTGAAGCGCCTAGTTTCTCCCGTCGTCTGTCACCGCATTAATAAACTTGACCCCACGGTCGTGGCACCGGGCGCGCGGTCACCGACCCTACTGGTAGAGATGGCGCCACACGATGACACAGACCACGACGTGGGGGAACCACAAACCCCCGCTTCTCCCATATAACTCCCTTGTGCCCTCTGTCCCTTTGCCTGAGCCAGGCCTGATTCCGCCCCGCTTTCCTTGCACTTATGCTCCTCTCCTTGCTTGTGCTGTTTCTCACACAGCACCAATTCCACTGTCCTTCCCAACCGAAAGCGTACTCCATCCAACGTCACCCCTTACGTTTCCTACCCTTTGGAAAATATGTAATTTAAAACTGACTTATAAAACTTCATTATCAGAGGAGGCGCAATATGACCTTTACAGTTGGACGCCCCCGTAAACCCGAAATTACAAAAAATAATTTCCGATTTCATTTGCAAATCAACCAGAACTTTCCTATAAAACGTCAATACCACTTAAAAATAGATTAAGTGACGCGTCACCGTAAGGTCATAAATGCACCACTATAACCTAGGGGGGGGGGGCATGCTGGTCAGAAACGCACGGTAAGGGAAGAAGGGGCTTCTCACGTCACGTTCCGTCATTGTCCCTTCGTCATTGATCGTGGAGTTAATTGCGTCATCCGTCGTCGAGGGTCGTTAAAGGGGTTTAAACCGCTAAAAAGCAATAAATACATTTCATTCAGGCTAATGAACTGTTATGAAATTAGGAATTACAGAAAATTATTGGGGGCCACCATGGACCTCCTAAAAAATTGGTCAAACATTACATACTTCGGGGCTAGGTTCACCCATCTGGGCCGGGATAGAATTGGCCCAGAGTCATGGCTCTGCTGCTAATTGTAAAAGGAGATTCAAGAGAAAAAGTCCACCTCGCAAACATCAGCAGAAAGAGCAGATTATCTTACTCCCGAAACTAGGGGCGAGCTCGTTGCAATCGTCGACGGGGACCTTGCCCCCGTTCCCTTGACGACCCCCCGGCGACGATGAACAATGACACAACAAATGATGCCAAATACGATGACGACCGGCGACTGTGAGAAACCGCCCCTTCCCCCCTTACCCGTAGCTGGTTCTGACCAGCATAGGGCCCCTCCTATGCCCCTCCTCCCCCCCCCCCTAAGGCGAGAGTGGTGCATTATGCCTAACGGTTGACGCGTCAATACCAAAATAATCAACCCATCGGCAAAATCTCCCATAAGAAATAACATTGGGACGATTTTTATGTCACCGTGACCTCGAGGATTTGATCCAAAAAAATATTGCCATCATGTGAGCGTTTCTTAACTGCTTTTTATGTAAATTCTCCATATTTTGTTTGTGTGAGTTTTGGGCAAGTCCGTTCGGTCAAAAAATGCTGGATTACCAAGAGGGGTGTGATTTTGGAATGCATATTTACCTTTTGAGGGTCTCTTGGTGACAGTTTCAAGACAACGATGGCAAAAAATGGGCATTTTAGATTGGTACTCAAAGCTCTAGTATCTATGTGAACCAAAAAAAAGAAGGTTTTGGCCACGTCTATCTAAGTTTTTTGGCTTTATTTAAAGTGTATTTTCTTATGGAATTCTAATAGTAGTGGGTCTATAAGCTCCCATCTAGCCCTATAATAACATCGTGCAAATCGTGAAGAAGCATGGAAATTTGTGAATTTACTAATATGACCACAAGGAATTCAAAATCGGATGGCCCCAAGTTGAGTTCCTGTAACTTTCTTATTAATTGAATTAATAAAATTAATTGATTAATAACCAACCACAATATTTTAAAGGACCACCCAGTCGACATGGTATCAAATGAAAGCTATTTTACGGAGAATGATAAATGAAAAAAAATATTTTAAAAAATAATTAATTAGGATCTAATTTAATTGAATTTTAGTAATATTTTTTTTTAAAAAAAAAAAAAAACCACTTTCGACTTTATGTTATAATTATGTACACCGAAAATTCTACCGATTGTCATACACTTTCATCCTTTACTAACATAGAATGCCCCGAATAAATCCAAATTTTGATGCGTTAAACAAAATTCCTTTTTTAACTCCTAGATTCCTGGATTAATGAAATTAATAATTAGATTAATACCATAAATGTTTGACATTCACAAACACGTCAACTGAGTATCAAATAATAACAAAACAAGCAAAATAAAAGAAAGTTATGGCCCCAGGGGAAGGTCGGGTTATTAATCCTTTCCCATTATTTCAATTAATCATTAACGGATATTAATCACAAAAAATTTCAAAATTAATGACAAAATGAACACAGGGGCATATGTCGACTTGGTATCAAAGGAAAGCTTATTTGTCCCCGAGTAAATAATATGTTGAACAAATTTTTTCATTTATTAAATTAATCAGCCGAAAAAAAATTAATTAACATTTTAGTAAAATAATACCAATTTTTGACTTTGTATAGTTAGTATCCAAAACTTTACCGATTGTCTAAAATTTCACCACTTTAATAACATAATTGGCCAAATTATCCAAATTTTGGATGGCCCCTAAAACGAAATTCCTACAACTCGCCAGATTAATGGATTAATAAAATTGAGAATGAGCTAGATTCCCCTTGAAATTGTCTTAACATTCAATTATGCGCTACGATTTGACAATTGTAGTTTAGATATGTATTATGTTTATGTTTATGGTTATGGTGTATATTATGTTTTTTATTATGTATATGTATTATTATAATTAGCCCTTGGCTTGGTTGGGACGATCCTATCCTCAAGCGATTCACGACCAGTGGATTGTGTTTGGGCAAACCAACTCGACGAATTAGCAAACCTAAGAATCGAACGTTTTCTTATTTTCGTCCACGACGTAAGGCAACCTAGTTGGATTCTGCGTGCCGCGGAACAGGTTTCCTCTGTCAGTGATCTACCTTCACACATGTGATTCTCATTTCAAAACACTAATGTAAGCTTGCTAATGGGAAAATCAAGGTAGCGGCCATGAAAACTCTTTCAATTCCTCGCCTGGAATTGTGCCGGAGCCGTGCTCCCTCTCAAAATTGTTTGCAGTACTGCCATGCCCATACTCACATCAACGATTAATTGTATCGGTATCTATGCTTTCTGCTATTCGGCCACAGTCTTGGCGTGGCTTCTTCGCCCCCATTTAACTGAAACCATTCGTGTCTAACCGTGTCGTCCCAGATCCTTGAGGCAACCGAGCCGTCAATATGGAATAGTTTCAACACATCAATAACCCAGCGTGACGGCGCCATCAGAGGGCTAACTACTCCAAACAGCTACTCACTCATCCTTGTGGTGGGGGGGGTCCAATATGTGTTTGTCGTCCAACACGAAAGAATGGCCATTGCAACTGTACCATGCTACGCCTTGCGCTCATTCCCGAAGTCAAAAGTTCATATCAACATGTTGGTAACGACGAATGCACCCATTGCGTCCGATGTTTTGGAGAGATTCTCCACTCTGACTAACCTCCAACGCGTTACAGCTTGTGTTTTAAGATTTGCAAGTAACGCACAATCATCAGTGACGTTCGTTTGCAACGGAACATTGCCGCTAACCGACTACGCAAAGCTCCCAACTATGGATTAAACAAGTTCAGCAAGATATTTCGGAAAAGATTTCCAGTTGTTAGAAAAGAGTTTCCGTGCTCTCCTGCTTTGCTGCGATTAAATCCCTTCATCGAGCCATCAGGTTTTGATTCGAGTAGGAGGTCGACTGCGGAATGAATCTTTACCCTACAAATCCCGCATCCCTTGCTGCTGCGTGAAGAACTATTTGACAAACCTCATATCGACCATTACCATCGCTCATACCTGCATATCGGACACGAGCTTTGCAAAGTGTGTTACAAGTCGCACACTTGCTGGTCCTTGCAGCTCGACGAGTTTATTCGCTCACGACTATCAAAGTTCTGTCAGATGTCCACAAGAATAGGCCTTCCCACTCCCCCGCCATCTCATGGGAGATCTTCCAGCTTCGGAGGTAACAAGGACTCCAATTTTTGAACGTAAGATTTGATTTTGCCTGCCCATTTGCATTAAATGGAGTAAGAGAGGAATCCTAAGATCCAAGGCCTACATGTGTCTCTTTGTTTTGCATGGCAACAAGGGCAGTGCATTTAGAAGTTGTTTTCTGACTTATCAACTCCTGCTTTTTCTTGCTGCTCGGGATCCAATTTGGTCGCTAGAACGTGGGTTTATTCACTGCCCTATACTCGGACTGCGGCACTAACTTGTCGGAGCCAATGATTTGGCTGGAAATCTAAATATCTGCATGAAGAATCAAAACAGATCACGGCCGCAACTGCCGCTAGAGGCATCCTATGGCACTTCAACCCCCCTTTCCGCGCCTCACTTTGGTGGGTTATGGGAGGCTGGAGTACGCTCAGTGAGTATCACTTGCGCCGTTATTAGGTGAACAGCTCTTAATTACTTTCGAAGAGCATCACGAACTTTGCTTAGGCAATAGAAGCTATTCTAAATTCGAAGGCCCTTGTTTTGATCTGTCACCGGATCCAATGAGTTCGATACGCTGCCTCCGGGTCATTTTTCTTATCGGAGCTCACTAGTTCGCTTCCAGAAGAGATTGTTGATGGATATTTCATTGGAAATAGACTGTCTCGTTGGCTAACTGATCCAGAAGCGTCCCCAACAATTTGTGGAACAAATGGAGAGACAGGAGATATCTGCATACTCTGCAACAACGTCAGAAATGGTCTTGTCCAAACCAAATTTGAAACCTAAACGGAATCTCGGCCATCATCACTACGGGAAATCTCCCCTTTGAAATGGAAACTGGGGAGAAGTAATCGTGAGGTCCATCTGGATCGGACCAATGTTACGAGTCGGCCACTCGTTCGCCACATCTCAGGGACGTTTTACTCGAACGGTAGTGAAGCTATTCCACTACCAGCCGTAAAGTGAACCCAGCCCTTGAGACGTTGTTATTCCTCTTTTAATATTTTCGAATATACTCCATCACCTTGGTTAGAAATCTTTCTTTCTTCCATTATTTTTTGGAAAGCTAGAAACCTCACTTTGGTTTCGGTGGGGGTATGTTTAGGTTGAATTTTTGAATCTATTTTCGCCTCCCTTCCATATCCTTACGCCGCACTGCATATAACTGAGTACAAACCGTGCGACACTACGTCATTAAATCATCTGACATTGATTCAAGTTCGAATCATTTCGCCCTAGGCAGGCGCCCCATTCACTGCCGATCTACAGTGGTGTGTAGGACCACATCGTGTGTTTAAAATTTAAAATTTATTATTAGTGGAAAAGTCAAGACCACGGAACCACCCAAGCCGAGCTGTGCTGTGCCTTGCCCAACAAGTGACTTTAAGGTGAGTGCGGCTTCCTAAAACAACAACATTCATTCCCTAAACTCTACTGCTCACTAACGCCAACCTCCGCGACAGTATTTTACAATCTTTACTTTTCAGTATTAATTTCTCCCTGCATAGACACAAATTCTAAAAAAAAAGTCAATAGAAAACATTTCCTTTTTAATCAATCAAATCTCTTTTCATTTTATTTTCTTTTACAAACTAAGAACTATTTTAAAAATCAAGCAAAACAGCTTCTCAAAAATCTTTCGCATAGTAACGTCACGTCGGTGCAATATGACCATCCGGTTGAAGCGCCCTAGTTTCTCACGTCGTATGATTCGGCCGTGCGACAAATTCATTTTCCCATGTTTACTCTTGTCACTATATCTCCAAAGTTTCTTGGAATGGAAACAATATAATTAACAAGTTTCGCATTTTTCTTGAGACAAGACACGGTGTTGCTTCCTGAGAGTCTGTGTTTCATATCCGTAAACATTTTTATTATCATGATATCCGAGGCGCGGTAAGAGTTTCCACTGGCTCGTGGATTCCTGGGCCAAGTTCGCTTAGTTTGGTGCTATCAAAACCGCAGTTCCGTGTCCTCTGGCAGTCGTCGTCGGGGACACCCTCCTCCCCTTGAACCTCCCCACGAGCCGACCATGACACCACGCACGATGACAAAGACGATGACGACCGCGACCGCGTGGAAACCCCTCATACCAGCGTGAGACTTTCCCTCCCCACATCCCCTATAGGATAGAGTGGTGCATTATAACATAACAGTTTTACGAGTCCCTTAATCAAATAACTAAATGTAACTTATATCCACAAGCGCCTTAATATATGACCCTACTGGATGAAGTGCCCTACTACTTGACTTCCTATAGCCATAGGTTAAAAATACAGTAGGCATAGTTTGTGAATTAAATATACTTCAGATTACTTTAAGATTGATTGTATCGCACTGTTTTCTTGTAAGAGATCATCACCAGCCCACACGAAGTGTATAATAGTATCCCTTGGAAGCCCAGCATGGCACCGGCATCATTACAGAATGACAGAATGCCATGCATGACAAAAACAAAATAATAAATCCAGACTTGGTTCACTGATCGCAAACTTTCACAAGGCTTGTGTTCTATTTCTAATGGTTTATTTTCACATTGCAATCTGGGTTCAAATTTTTTTATTTTTATTTCTTGTGAGCTTAAATCGCAAATCGTTTATTTGCTCATTTTAATAGCATTCTCAGTCAACTTGTAACGGAGGTAATGTTTAAAATTTCAGCTCAATCTGTTTCGCCTTTTGGCCGTTATAGGGCATTGGACAGACAGAGTCCAGCATTCACAGTGGACCGTTTTTTCTACCTGCGTTGTAGACTACGTTCGCTGCGCTCACTCGTCTAATCATATGATAACAGCAACAAACTAAGACACCTCATTTCTCAAATCGAGTAAATTTTTTAAGCAATTTTAATTCACCTTATATCATTTAATTTTAATTTTAAATCTCACTATCATCTCTATCCTTTTTACTTTCCTTTATAACCTGACCAAATAAAATCAATTAAACCACAACACCTTGTGAACAATATGATAATATATTTGTGTCGGGCGCGTTTACAATGACCTGTCGCGGTTGAACGCCCCTAGTTTCTCAACGTCGTCCGTCCAGTTAATGAATAAGACTATTGACACTATTGAGTGATAATATGTTGATCTTATTGACAACGGACCGTGTCCAGCACCAACATTCATCTGGCTCCTGCTTATGTATTCAGGTCATCATTTTGGTAAAATCCATCAATTCTATAAGAAAAGTAAATTGCGCGGAAAACGTCCCTTCGTCGCAACATCAGCTAGCATTAAGGGAGTAATCCCTGAAACTAAGGCGAGTTCGGCGTTAGTTTGCGAGGACGCTCTCATCTGACCTTGACGTAACCGTTGAGGCGCCCTTCCCTCTCACGTCTATTTATTAACACAACCACATCTTGATCCGGTAGAAGGCGAGACAAGAGGCAGAGTCCATCTCGCTACACATCAGCTACAGCTCTCTTATGGAGACTCATTCCGCGATGCGAACTAGCTCCGACCAACCGGTTTTTTGAGCGCCCCTAGTCTCACGTCTATTTTATTACACACAACTCCTCTTGATCGTGAGAAGGCGGAGACAAGAGGTCAGAGTCTCTCGCAAACATCCGCTAGCCAGCTCTTATGGGGAGACTCCACGCGATGCGACTAGCTCCGACTAACCGGTTTTGAGGCGCCCTAGTCTCTCACGTCTATTTATCTCTACACAACCTCTCTTTGATCGTAGAGGCGAGACAAGAGGCAGAGTCCATCTCGCAAGACATCAGCTAGCGAGCTCTTCTTATGGGAGACTCACGCGATGCGAACTAGCTCGACCTAACCGGTTGAAGCGCCCTAGTCTCTCAACGTCTATTTGATAACCCAACCTCTCTGATCGAAGAAGGCGAGACAAAGGCAGGAGTCCTCTCGCAAACATCAGCTAGCAGCTCTCTTAGGGGAGACTCACGCGATGCGACCTAGCCGGACCTGAACCGGTTGAAGCGCCTAAGTCTCTCACGTCTATTTTATTAACACAGCCTCTTTTGATCGTAAAGGCGGACAAGCGGCAGAGTCCTCCTCGCAAACATCAGCTAGCAGCTCTTATTGGGAGACTCTCACCGCGAATGCGAACTAGCTCCGACCTAAACGGTTGAAGCGCCCTAGTCTCTCACGTTCTATTAGTGATTAACAACAACCTCTCTGATCGTAGAAGCGAGACCAAGAGGCAGAGTCCATCTCGCAAACATCAGCTAGCCAGCTCTCTTTATGGGAGACTCACGCGATGCGAACTGCTCCTACCTAACCGGATTGACGCGCCCTAGCTCTCCTCACGTCTATTTTATTGCACACAACCTCTCTGATCGTAGAGGCGAGACAAGAGGCAGAGTCCATCTCGCAAAAACATCAGCTAGCAGCTCTCTATGGGGTATCACGCGATGCGAACTAGCTCCGACCTAAACCTGTTGAAGCGCCCTAGTCTCTCATCGTCTATTTTCATTAACACCACCATATCTCTTGATCGTAAAGGCAAGGCCAAGAGGCAAGTTCTATCTCGCAACATCAGCTAGCAGCTCTCTATGGGAGACTCAAGCGATGCGAACTAGCTCCGTACCTAACCTGTTTGAAGCGTGCCCTAAGTCTCTCCACTCTATTTTATTTAACCAACCTCTCTTGATCGTAGAAGGCGAGAACAAGAAAGGCAGAGGCCATCTCGCAAACATCAGCTTCGCAGCTCTCTTATGGGAGACTTACCGATGCGACTAGTTCCGACCAACCGGTTGAAGCCGCCCTAGTCTCTCTACGTCTATTTTATTACACATTTAAACCTCTCTTGATCGTAGAAGGCCGAGACAAGAGGCAGAGTCCATCTCGCAAAAACATCAGCGAGCAGCTCTCTTATGGGGACTCACGCGATGCGAAACTCAGCTCCGACCCCGATGATCAACCTGTTTCTTTCTTTTTATATCAAAATTATTTCCGCCGTGGACTATATTTTATCTTAAGAGGAATATTTCACTGAAATATCGGATAACAAAGGCAGTTTGCGTTATCTTTTTATTTATAATGATATTCATTTTATGTGGCTCGTCGGTCTTGTTGTTAGCGTATCTGCCTTCAAGGCAGAAGGTCTGGTTCGATTCTTGTCAAAGTCAGAAGTTGTTTGGCAAGCGGCTGATTTGGACCTCATCCATCAGTTCATGTCTTAGAGTTTGTAAACTTTGACTTTGGAGCCGTCCTAGCAACAAGCCCCATATAATTCAGAGTTGTTCGAATCGGCTTGTTGATTCTGGCCTTGAATCCGCGTTGTTCGCACTGTCCATACCACTGTCTTGCAATATTTCCTATTTAGATATCGATCTTTGGTTGGGTTATCGCTCACTCGTCGATTGCGTCGGGGCTACAGGGGGTGGGGGTAGGCTACGTCTATTTTGATTAACTGTCCCCTCCTGAAATCAAGTTATATAACTGGTGGGTAACTCCAAATACAAGTTTTTTATTTTATCTTATTATCTTTAAATTTTACTTTTTTTACTTTTATTTTTCTTCGTCTGGGCCCGGGGTACGAATTGGCCCAGAGCATTGCTCTGCTAATCGTAAAAGGCGATCAAAAGAAAAAGTCCACCTCGCTAAACTCATCTCAGTTCAGCAGAAGTATCTTTTTTACTCCCCAAAACTAGAGGCGAGCTCTGGCAATCGTCGTCGTAGGAACCGTTGCCCCCTTCCTTGCACCCTCCCGGCGACGATGACATGACACAACGAACGATAGACACAGACGATGACGAACCGCGACGTGAGAAAACGCCCCCTTCCTCCCCTAACCCGTGGCTGGTTCTGACCACATGGGCAACCTCCTCGCCCACCCCTCTTAGGCTACATGGTGCATTATGACCTACGGTTGACGCGTCCTTAATCCAAATAAACCAAAAAAATCTTTTCATTTATTGACAACATAAATTAAATTTTATACTGATATAATGCTAAACATTAAAATGATTGATTTCTCAACGCTGCATGCTATTTTGCATAGTTATGATGGCTTTACCGTACTGATTTTCGGCTGATATTAGGCTGTAATCGAGTGTTTACTCAAATCTATTTTAGTAATTTTAAAGATACCTAGATAACAGGTTATAAAGCCTCAGTGAATTCATGTATAAAATTAACTTAACTCTTAGTCAATTGTTACACTCATTTACAAAAAACCAACTATAATAAACTTTAAATACTTTTTATCTCGGAACTTTAATTCTGCACATTTGCTATTTCTTTCCATCTTCTTCTACAACGTTTTAAGATAAATGGGATATTTTCTTTTTAATATGCTTATAAGTCTTATTCTGACAAATTTTAACTTGACGCTTTTTTGATGAAATTTATCGTTTTTTCTAATTGGAAATATTGAAATATAGATTTGTTACAAAAACTACATTTAAACAACAATTGAATGGGAAAAAATCATATTTAACAAGGCACGTGAAAATGAAGAAATCCCTCTGGTTAATGTTTTAATGTATATCTTTTTATTAAATAAAACCTGTGGAAACCTTAGCATTTTTAGCAAACGCTGTTAAAACAATGTAAATGGCCATTGCTGGAAATTTACCAAAGAATTAAAAAAAAAAATGTTATTATTACTTTTTAATATAAACAGTTAATCACAAAATTTCAAATGTGTACATGGAATGGTGAAGACTTAGAACTGTTTAACATCATCCACTTTTTAATGTTTTCTTTATGATAGGAAATAACAATGAACAGGGTAATAATGAAGGTCGCTGACCACACCATTTCTTGAATTTATAATTCTCAGAAGCTAATTTATTTGACAAAATTCTATTTTCCATCAAACTCATTTTTCTTTTCAATAAAATCACATTTTTTCATTTTCTGTACTACGATGACGACCGCAACGGAGACCCCCCCCCGCCCCATCCAACACTTAAAACCGTGGATGGTTCTGACCATCATAGGTCCTCCTCTCCCCGCCCCACCCCCATCCTAGATAGAGATCGCATTTTTACACTACAGTTGGACGCGCCGTCTATCCCAATAATTTTATTTCCCGTTCTAGCTTAGAAAAACATATAAAACACCATGCAACAGACCACAAACTCATCTCATAAACTTTCATATTACATTCGCGCATATGACCAAACCTGTTAAAGCACAAGTTTCTCACGTCGTCGTCAAACTGAACTCATACTTTTCGGGAAGTTGACGCGCCCCTTAATCGATTTAATCTAATATTTGTCACCTCATGGAAGATTTTGTTTCATCAGAGCATGTTTCCTGTGTAATTGTAAAAGAGGCGAGAAAATACTAAAGTTCCATCTCGCAACATCAATACAATGGGGTAGTAGGTCCATTATTCTCCGAACTATTAGGCGGCACTGGCAGGCGACTTCAAATCTCCCTCCTTATACCCCGGCTGGTTCTGACCAGGCATGGGACTTTCCCTCTCCAAACCCGAAGGCTAAAGTGGCGCTTTATAACCAGATGGTTGCACCCTTTATACCCAATAAACATTAATAACCAGGCCTTCACATCTGGTGTTGCTTTATTTGAAACAACTATAGGTCTTTTCGCTGTTCCCAATGCACAGGGACAAAAGAACTTGACAACGCTGTTCCTAATGGCTTCCCGTATTGAAAATACTGTCTCCTCCTTCATTCTCCAACCACACTTCGAGCTGAAATCCGAGCCTCGCTTTTCATCTCTTTGAGATCGTTTCGAACCGAGCACAGATCATTTAAAAAACTGTTTTTGTTATTTTTTAAGTATAATTTTGTAATTGCCGCGTGGCCTTCTTTCTCGTCGTTCAATCTGAAATGCTTTGAAATATCTCTTGGGGGCTCTCGTTCTTCGCTCCGAACTTCAGACCCCGGTCTGGGGCCCGTGGGGAATGGCCCAGAGCATGCGCTCTGATAATCGTACAAGGCGATTTATAGAGAAAAGTCAACCTCTCAAACATCACTCAGCTATAGAAGTGTATTATATTTACTCACTGAACTTTATGCGAGCTCTGTCAATCATCATCGGGGACCTCCTCCCCTTTCCGCTTGACAACCTCCCCCAAGGCCGAGACAATGACATAACGAACGATGACAAAGAACGATGGCGACAGAGACTTAAGAACCCCCTTCCTCCCCTACCCGGGCTGGCTCTGACCAGAATTAAACCCAAAATCTACATGGAGCGGCTTCTATAAGTCACAGTCTGGCCCGAGCATGGCTCTGCTGATCGTTTCAAGCGAGGAAGATGAAACGTCTATCTCGCAGACATCAGCTAGTATGCAATAGAGTACTTTTACTCCCTGAAAACTAGAGGCGTGAGCTCTGGCGCAAGTCGACGTCCGGTGACCCTCTTTCCCTCCTTGGAAGAACCTAACGACAGCGACGCAAATGACCTACGAAGGATTACAAGTCGAATGAAGAACTATACGTGGAAAACCACCTCCCCCCCGCCGCTTCTACCCGTGGCTGGTTCTGAAAGCACGGGACTTACCTCCTCATATCACCTAGGCTGACAGTGGTGCATTAAGACTAACGGTTTGACGCGTCGCGTATCCAATAGAAAACAAAAACAAAACAATACCATTGACGAAACGGACTCCTTTTTATGGAGTACCACTATCAAGTATGACGCAATATGAACCTAACCGGTTAAGCGCCCTAGCTTCTCACTCGTTTCATACAGGCTAGTCACAAATTGTTTCCTGGACTAATCTGATCATTGTGTCTACGTGTTTTATATCCGAACGGTTGACGCGCCTTAAACAAAAACATATTTTGCTAGAGGTTTTTAGTTTTAGTTTAAATATCATCAATAAGACGGTTGAGTTGAACTTTACATTTATCCAAGTCCATCTGAATGTTATAATTGTGTGACCAATTCCCATATCGTCCCCTTCAATTGTAAATGATAGCATTACAGTTTTCATATTTATACACCGTCACTGTTTAACCGGAAAATATTAAAACAAAACCACTACGTCAACTGAAATAATACACTGTTAAAAAATTATCCAACACAAACTCACCCTTTGCGTGATATTTTCTATTTCTTCACATCCGTGGCCTTCCTCAGACGCGAGGTGACTGAAAGCCTCCTTGTTGTTTTGTTTCTCGAAGCGCGATGGTGGCGCTCCTCCACGCCCTCCTTTACTTCCCCGCGAACCACCGGTCCCCACATGGCGGGAAAATCCCAAACTTGATTGGCTATTAGCTGGGAAGTAGGTCATTACTGCAGCCTCCTTTACGTCCTTTTCGTCAGTATTTTTCCCGTTTTTAAAAACACTTTTTTGATTCTTGCCATTTAATGCCTGTTTTTAAACGACAATGCACGTCTTTTCTCGGCTTCCGGAAACTATCAACTCCAAATTTTCTTAACTTTAATAAATCAAGAAGTAACTTAAACACACCACAAAGCATCATTTCATTAGCTTACAATATCACAGGTGGCGCAATATGACCTAAGCTGTGGAAGTGCTCTAGTTTCTCACGTCGTTTGTAGAATTGTCGTCTCAGCCGCTGGTTTTATAAACTATGTGTTATCTTTGTACAACATGTAAAGCTACCTCCGCATTGAGAGGCGAGCTCGGCCGGAGACGTGAGGACTCCCCCTAACCCAACTATTGTCCCGTGCTGGTTCGGA
Source organism: Sweltsa coloradensis (assembly GCA_024449915.1). NCBI lineage: Eukaryota > Metazoa > Arthropoda > Insecta > Plecoptera > Chloroperlidae > Sweltsa > Sweltsa coloradensis. The sequence continues at coordinate 285,581 of JAMZAV010002305.1, read as the reverse complement.
CATGCGATTTTCCTCACCCACTTACGGGTTTCTGACCAGCAAGTACCCCTCCTCCCCCCCCGCCCCCCCGCCGCCCCTTAGGCTAGACTGGTGAATTATGACCTAACGGTTGACGCGTCCTTTAATCTAACCATATATATATATATATATATATATTATGATCACAATTATGAACTTGTTCTGGTATTTCAGCTCACGTCGATTGACAGTCGTCCTGATGACGGGGCCCAGAGCGGTCCCATAAAACGTTGACATGGGTTTAAGTCAAATCGACGTGGCGAAATAACCCGACAAGTTATAATTGTGATTCTAATACGTCGGGCCGCGAAGCCTTAAAAACTTAATATATATATATATATATATATTTGTACTTTAGACAGAAATTAAAAACGTCACTTTTTTATTTCTATCTAAAGTACTAACATAATCAGCGTCATAGTCGCCTACTATAAGCCAAGGTAAAACAATATATATTATTGTTACCATCTTTAATAATTAAATTTACTATCTTTCGGTTTACCACGTAATTGTTTATTTAATCCGAACGTTTCGACTGGATTTCACACCAATCTTTGTCAAAGACAGTAAAGCAACTCAAGTAAAAAACCCAATATACAAAAACCTCAGAGTGAAAACGAAACAAAACACAATAATAACATTAAACAAACTATAAATAAACAAGGCAATGCAAATAAGTTAACTAACAGGAATATTATAACATGTGGAAAGAGTTTAGAAAAAGCAGGGCATGTTATTGATTAGTGAAGTAGGCTAGTCTGTTTTGACCAGGAACTTGTGGGATATTGTCTTTGCTTGCTTCTTGTCCTTGGAATCTTGCTTGTGGAGGTAGCACGCATATATATATATATACCCCTTGCCCCCAACTAGTCTTGGTTCTTGGAAGACATTGTATTTTTCAACTCTCGCGAAACTAAGGTCGAGCCTCTGGCTTTCCTCCATCGGCGACGACTACCAAGACACCACGGAACGATTACAAGACTATGAGGCCGAGACGTGAGATCAATTACCCCTCTTTCCTCCCCCTCCCGTGGCTGGTTCTGGACATCATGGACTTTCTTCGTACACACCCTAAGCTAGAGTGTCGCATTATGACCTACGGTAATCACGCGCCCTTTTTCTAAAATTTATCTAAATTTAACTTGAATTTAAGGGCGTGGCTCACCGTTAAGCTTTTACGATTGGTAACTACTACTCCGTGGACCTTGAGGACTTCGTCCCAAGTTCTGTCCTCTCAATCATAATATTGAGAACTTCTATCACAAACAAACGGCGTTCAATTTTTTATCCCTTTCTAAGTATTTATTTAACACATAATTATTATTGTCTTTATTCTTACTATTAATTTGCTATACAACAATAATTATTGGCCTAGAGCATGGCTCTGTATCGTACAAAAGGCGATTCAAGAGAAAAGTCGGACCTCCAAACATCGCTAGTATGAAGGGTAGTATTGACTCCCCGTAAATAGAGGCGTGCTCTGGCAATCGTCGTTGGGGAAAACGCTTGCTTGCCCCCATCCCTTGACGACCCCTCGACGACGATGACGATAATGACACCACGTACGATGACGAAGACAATGACGACCTCGACGTGAGAAACAATTCTCCCCTTACCCGTGACTGTTCTTGACCAGCATGGGACTCCACCCTGCCCCATATCCCCTACGTCTAATTGGTGCATTTAGACCTTTACGGTTGACGCGTCTTACCGAATAAACAAAAACCGGCTATTATTAATATTTTCTAGGTTTAATTTAATTTAAAAAAAGCAGAAAAATAACCTTAAAAACAACAACAACAATTAACAAACTAACTTATAGTGCCGGCGGCGCAATATGAACTAAACCAGTTGAAGCGCCCTAGTTTCCTCACGTCGTCTTCACTGTGTTAAGACATGCTGTAATCTAGGGCGACGGTCGTCGCCCGGGCAGAACAAGCGATGCGGCTGCTATGCGACACCGACTCCGTGGCCCTATATAACCACCTACGCAGAGTTGGGGGTTTTCAGCTATCTGCCCACGCCGCCCCGACAGAGTTAGCAATCTTGAAACTCGTATATGACCTGGTATGTGGTCCATGAACATACCAAAAAAAAAAACTCAACCTCGACCGACAACTCGTTCTGTGTTAAAAAAGGCTCTCACATCGTCAAATTCCTTTCGGCTGGCTGGGTGGGTGGGTGGGGATGCTGGCTGGCTGGCTAGGAGTTCTCCATGGCGGAGATTAATTTGAGCCTACCAGAAAACGGTAAATCTTAGGAACTATGAAACATTGGACAACACTTGATGTACTTCAGACGCAGTGACGTTTGCTTTCACAAAAACGAAAATCGTGTAACAGGGACCGGAGAAAATCAAATTTGGATGATAATCAAAACTCTAATTACCGAGGTCGTGTAATTTGGGTACAAACTTGAATTAAACATGCTATTAACCATTATAAATATCTTGCGCCAAAACACAAGGGGGCTAAATTTGGGGGATGACCATGGGCCGCAAAAATGACAAAAACATATCTGAACTTTAAGAAATGATCATTCAAAGAAAACGCTACAACTGGGCGATGTTTCAAACGGTGGAAAAATAAAAATAAAAGAATACATTTTGATATCTCTCATTCTTTATCATTTTTGAAAAATGGAAAGCAAAATTGGGAAAAGGGGTACCGGAAAAATCAAAATTAAAAAAGTAGGAAAATTCCTTTTAAACCCCAAAATAATACCTATACGGAAAAACGGTTCATCTTTGAACGTTAAAAACTTGGGCCCCCTCAGATTACCTCATAAAACAAAAACCGGGGGGCAATTGGACCGGGGGGAAAAATAAAATAAAAATTAAAAGCGTAATTACTCGGGCGAGTAATTTGTACAAGTTTGAAATTTAAACATGCTCTTAACCATTTAAATACCCAGTGTTTGCTAGTGCGTTGGGTCTTGTTGTTAGCGTATCTTTTCCCAAATGCAGAAGGGGCCAAGGTTCGATTCTCGCAAAGTCGAAGTTTTTTAACTTTGATTTGGACTTAATTATCATTCTTGCTTAGGAGTTTGTAAAGGGTGTTTGGACCCTTTCCCTACAAAATCAAAACGGAAATTACTGGGGGCTAGAAATTTGTATTGTAAAGTTGAAAAAACATGCTCTTAACCATTAAAAATATCTAGTGTTAGCTATTTGCTTTGTCTTTTGTTAGCGTTTTGCTTCCAATGCAAAAGGGCCAGGGTTCGATTCCCGCTAAAGTCAAATTTTTTAACTTCTGTTTTGGACTTAATCTACAGTTTTTGTCTTAGGAGTTTGAAAAACGGTGACTTTTGGAGACCGTCCTAGCAAAGAAGCACATAATAAATTTCAGATTGTTCTGGATCGGCCTTGTTGATTCTGGCGTTCGAACTGTCCATACCACTGATTGATATATTTCCTATTAAAAATATCGATCTTTGGTTGGTTATCGCTCACTCGTCGCATTGCGTCGGGGCCTGCAGGGTTGGCTTGGTCGCTTTGATTTAAAGTCCCCCACTGAAAATCAGTTATATATAACTGAGTGGTAGACTCTAAATAAAAATGTATTTTTATTTATTTAAGGGGTATCTTTGGGGGGACCGTGGGCCCAAAATTAAAAAAAAACAACTTTGAACTTAACAAATTTTATCATTCAAAGTCCATCATTCACACCTTGATAGCGAACGAACAACAAAAAGATGTGATATCCCCCCAAAATACAAAAATTTGTAAAAAAGACGGCAGCCAAGCTCTCCTTCAAAAGTCTTCGGCTGTGAATGCTGTGAGATATAGAAGTTGAGCCAAGCTTTTTATTCTTTCTCCCTAGTTTCGCTTTGAAAATATGTGAAATCATTTCGCCTGTTGACGAGCGCCAAGCCAACGATTTTTGTGGTAAAAAAGTAAAATTTTAAACTCGAAATCATAAAAAAAATGACTTGGCCATTGAATTTGGTTCATGGCCAAGAATTTTTTTATGATTTCGAGTTTAAAAATTTTACTTTTTTACCACAAAAATCGTTGGCTTGGCGCTCGTCAACAGGCGAAATGATCTTACTTATTTTCAAAGCGAAACTAGGGAGAAAGAATAAAAAGCTTGGCTCAACTTCTATATCTCACAGCATTCACAGCCGAAGACTTTTGAAGGAGAGCTTGGCTGCCGTCTTTTTTACAAATTTTTGTATTTTGGGGGATACAAATTACTTCAAAAAGATACAATTGTATGATAAAATAATTGATATAATAATATTATTATTAATTTTAGAGGGATTTTATTCGTGATTGGTTTTCCCTCCAGCAAACTCAATTACGTGGCGGCCATCATCTCCTCAATCTCCACGCTTGCACCAGCAACCCACCCCACCCCGACTAGATGCTTAGCCCGGCCATGCAGGTCACCTAGATTGTTCCCGACAAATAGGGGCGTAACATGCTGTCACGGATCATTCGGGCCTGGGTTCGAGTCCCTGCTGACAACTCGTATCTCTATGATCCGTATATAAGATTAGAACAACTAAATTAAGTTCACATCCTAATATTTAGTGTTTCATCAAATAATTTTATTTTTATTTTTGCTATCAAATATAATCTTATTAATAAGTGGATCTTTTATTAACTTAGAAAAGATAAAAAAAAAATACAACGTTCTCTTTTATTTAACTTACAATAACAAATGAGTCACAATATGACCTACCCAGGTGAAGCGCCCTAGCTTCTTACGTCATATCTGATGTTTGGAAGTATCCCTTCTTCAGACAGTGCTAAGGTTACTTCCATTCCAGCGTCTGTAGATGTAATCAAATAATTAATGAATCTGTAGACAGCACGAATACTTCACGACTACTTCCAGCTGATGAAGCCATAGATATTCACATCCCACCTTTGCCTGTTGAATCAAGTGAATCTGCTGCAGTCCCACTAGTTTCGGACGCAGATAACGTGGGAATAACAGCAACACCAGCCACTTCAGAAGTTGACTCTACCAATGAATTCATGGAAGTGGCAACATGTAAACACCGAGCTCTACCGAGTACGCAACCCCTGTTTATGAGAGCGGTGATCGCACGTCCCAAGAATTAACTAGAGATAGATACTACAATCAAGTGGTGTTCTTAGCAGTCACGATATCACACAACCAGGAATGAACAATCCCAAAGTCCCCACTGTGAAAAATACAGTTTTTAATCGCGATTAAATTTAAACGCTGTCCGCTAGGCCCAGTATCCCAGTACATAATTTTAAACACTAACTTTTAGAAGTACACCAAAACGTAACCTAAGAATCAATTTGTAAATCAGTTTTATAACTGTAGACGTTTAAATAAATAAATAAAATAAAATAAATAAATCAATCAAAAGCAACTAGTAATGTTATAAATGGTAGTTCTCTACCACCTTCCCCCATTGCAGGAAACTTAATTCAAATGTTGTCCAAGTCTCCCAGATCAAAAAAAAACAATGTTAGACCTACTAGCCCAGCAAATGTTCACCGCATCAGATCGTACAATCCAAGAAGATAAGGAATACCTCTGCATGTAATGTTCTTAAATTTACGATCAATCAACAACAAACTTAAGAGTCTCAAGTACCTATTCTTTATCGCCAGTCCCCAACATATTTGCATTGTTGAACATTGATTGTCTGACCCCGAAGCTGCAACATTTTTACTCACCCCTTATCCAAATAAACTAAAAAATTCGCATTTATATAATTTAATTTTTTAAATGTTATTCACATCAAACACATTTCCTGTAAGTTATTTATTTATTTTCATTCAATAAATAATGTAATAAATTTCATACACACTATATACATTTCATATTATATTCTTAAATATATATAACACATACAAATATAATAACAAAATACATCTTTTATAAATTAAGAAAACAATATTATCATCGAACCCACCATAAACTCACGATATCACAGGCGGCGCAATATGACCAAAGCGGTTGAAGCGCCCTAGTTTCTCACGTCGTCTTTCTTTGGTCCTTAATTGGTGTAGGCACTGCCTAAACACGTACAATACAAAGACAAGCCTGGGCCCGGGGTAGAATTGACCCAGAGCATGGCTCTGCTGATCGTAAAAGGCGATTCAAGAGAAAAAGTCCATCTCGCTAATATCAGCTAGTATGAAGGGTAGTAATTTACTCCCCAAAAATAGAGGCGAGCTCTGGCAATCGTCGTTGTGGAACTTGTCCCGTTCCCTTGACGACCCCTCGTCGACGATGAAGACATTGACACCACGAACGATGACGAAGACAATGCCGACCGCGACGTGTTAACCCCCTTTCCTCCCCTTACCCGTGGCTGGCTGGTTTTGACCAGCATTGGACCCTCCTCCACCCCCCCTAGGTTTGAGTGGTGCATTATGACCTAACGGTTGACGTGTCTTTAATCCAAATAAACAAAAAAAAATTGGAGATATTTTGTATATTTCAAAGTTAAACTCTCATAAAAATCGCACTTTTACGAATACTTTTTTACAAAGTTGAGCCAAAAATTCACTTGTTAAGAAAATTAAAACAATGTTCGGCTGGTTTTGACCAGCATATGCAACTCTTCCACATATCCCTTAGGCAAGTGTAGTGCATTAAACCTCACGGTTGACGAGCCCTTTATCCATATTAACTCAACTAAAGAAAACTATTTCTAATATATTGAGACCTCAACTAACTACAGCGTTAAGCTGAGTCAGCGTCGGGAATGTGCCAGTGATGGGATTTGTTGTGTAATGTTGTGTTGTGTATGTAGAGTCATTTCAGAAGTAATGTGAGTTGAAAGTGATTTAATTCAGAGTTTAGAGTTCAATATAAAGTTGTTAAAGTGCCTAACACAGTGTGGTACTTGTATGCTGTAGCTATGATTGTGATTTACCGAATTATTTACCAACTATTAACCTCTAATCGTACATATTATTTATTACAGCAGAATGTACCAAACACGATGCCTTGCGCACTCAACTTGTTTCTCGGAGCAATACAAATAAATTTTATCATATGATAACGGAGACAAACTTACTTCTCATTTCGCATTCCAAGTTATTTTTATGCAAATTTTATTCACTTTGAATAATTTTTATTTTTCATTTCAATCTTTAAATTTTCTTCTAGTTTTCAATATCATTTCTCTAAATCCTTCTTCTATAAACTAAACTAAACCAAATAAAATCAAATAATAAACAATCATGTAACAATAGGAAAAATATATTATATCAGGCAGCGTTACATGACCTATCCGGTTGAAGCGCCCTAGTTTCTCACATCGTCGTAAATTCTATGATTCCTTTCTCGATTTGGTTGATCGGGAAACACTCCCGTGGGTGTAATTGTTTTTATTTACTACAATTCAGAAATTTATCCATTCAGATGTATAATGCAACTACAATTCAGAGATTAAAATGTACCCGTCCTGATGGTCTAGTGGTTAAGACGTCCACCTGGAATGTGGGAGATCCGTGGTTCGATTCCCGGTTGGGGCGGACTTTTTTAATTTCTGAATTGTAGTAAATAAAATCTATGATTCCTGGTTGCACTCCAGTTCAGTAAAAACAATTGACACTCTTTTAGTGATAATAATTTGATCTTTGTTGACAACGGGACCGTAGTCTAGCTCCAACAATCCATAAAGCTTCTGCTTCTGTATTCAGGTCATCATTTGGTTAAATTCGATTAATTCTATTAAGAATACTAAGCTTGCGAGAAAAAAGGTCCATCGCAAAACATCAGCTAGCAATTAGGGGAGTCATCCCTGAAACTAGATTCGAGCGTCGGTAGTAGTCGGGGACCTTTCTTCCTTCCTTTGACGCGACCTCCCCGACGACGACGACCATGACAACACGAACAATGACTAGGACGACGCCGACCACGACGTGAGAACTGGGAACCCACCACTGGTTCTGAGCAGCATAGGACCTTTCTCCCTATATCCTCTAGGCTAGAGTGGCGCATTAAGTCCTAACGGTTGACGCGCCCTCAAACCACAAATAAAACCAAAACAAATCCATCTCATCTTATTCTTCCTATTCTTGTGTTATTTCAGGTGTCCACGGCTTCAGTTGATGTAGTCGCCAACCAAGTTCCACGCTCAGACAACCAGACGTGAAAGGTTCGTTGATTTGTCCTGTCTCAAATTGTTTTAAAACATTTCTGAACACAGCGGAATCGTGTCATAGAATAGGAAGGTTGTGATTTAGAGTCTTCTACCATATGATAACGGGTTGAAACTTCCTTATCGACTCTGTTAGTACCAAACACCGTAGAACAATAATAATGTTAGGCACGGAGGTTCTTTCATCTGAGCTCTTTGCTCCGACGCCAAGACCAGGGCCACATGGAGCCAGATTGTGGGGAAAATACACAGTAATGAGAGAAGAAATACACTTTAAATTAACATAGACATTTTAGAATTCGTCGTCTTATACCAACTATGGTTGGATATTAAAAAAGTTGTAAACAATTATAATTAATAAAAATAAAACTATTGCGCACTATTTTCTTAGGCGGGGCACCACAAATGCGTTATTCGGCGCAGCCGCGTAGGAAAATAATGATTTATGTTTATAGGCTGTGGATAAGGCATTGTTGAGAACAGACGCCAGCTTTTCTCTGTCTTGATGGGATTTCACACCTACAAAGTCGTGTTTTATTTCTCTGAACTATATTACATTTCATTTTGTAACTCGGAAAGAAGATTAAACACAGTTTGTGTTATAACGAACGAAGAAGTTCTCTAGGGTTTGGAGGATGTTTGTAGGGCGAGCTGTTCTTTCAGATAAGTTTGAATCTTGGTTTTGGTCATCAGTTCATTGTCTGGGCTGTTTAGTTCTTCATCTGCCGACAATATTCAGCAAGCCAGACATCGGAATTTTGAGAGTGATTTACTTTTCACTTGTAACTCATGGATGTCAACGCTCAAATACCTATTTTTGTTCTATTCCTTTGGACGTTAGTACTTTTCAAGCTCATTCTCCCTGCGATCGAATGCTGGTTCTGTCCATTACATGCATGTCCCACCAATACCCGGGGAAGAATTAAGCCCAGAGCATGGCTCTGTTAATCATAAATGCCTTAGAAGAGATAACGTCCATCTCTCAAACAAACAGCTAGCAATTAGAAGATAATTATCTGAAACAAGAGGCGAGCTTTGACAGTAGTCTTCGGGGACCCCCCCACGAAACCCATGACGACCCCCAAAGACCCGACGACCGCGACGAGAGAACCCCCCTTTCCTCCCCTACCCATGGCTGGTTCTGACAGCTTGGGCTCCTCCTCCCCACATCCCCTAGGCTAGAGTGGTACATTATGACCTAACTGTTAAAGCAGTCACTACAGTTTCTTGCAAGTTGTTTTAGTGTAATTCAGGAAGCCTACTCGGCAAGTTGCAGGCGAACTCTTAGCCCAGGGCATGGCTCTGCTGATCCTAATTGACGAGGAAAGAGATGGAGTCCAGCTCTGGCTAGCGACGCGAGAGACTTCCTCTTGAACCCCCTGCCCGTGACTGGTTCTGTCCAGCACGATGATGGTTCCTTCCACATCGGCTAGGTTGGAGTGGCACATTATGACCTCACGGTTGACGCGCCCTTGAATCCAAATAAGCTGAGCGGGCAGCTTGCGACCAGCAACGTCAAGGCAAGAGGTTCCTTATAAGAGCAATATATATTTCGTTGTAGGCAATCGTATTTGCGTCTGATTTATATTCTGGTATTATAACGATTAAATAGAAAACCACAGGACCGGAATTCCAATGGCCAATTAACATTTGTGATTATATCGTCGTTTCCAATCAAGAAAGTAACTTTCCTTTTGCTGTTTCTATCATTTTATCATTATGTTATCTTCTATAAACTTCGCACACAATAAAAAATAAAACAAATAAACAACTTAATTTTGTAACTATTTATATCACAGGCGGCGCAATATGACCTAACCGGTTGAAGCGCCCTTGTTTCTGAAGAACTCTAAATTCTCGGTAAAATTTTGAAGCGGACTAAAAAACATTAGTTCAATGGCTTAGGAATGTGTAAACCGTGACTTTGGAGCCGTCCTAGCAACGAGGCACAAATTCTACGGTTGTTCCGAATCAGCCATGTTGATTCTGGCGCCACATACAAGTGGTCCAGCTTGATTGATCGGCTTTCCTAGTGAAATATGCCGTTTTTTTTTTTTTTTGGATTAAGGACGCGTCAACCGTTAGGTCATAATGCACCACTCTAGTCTAAGGGGGGTGGGGGAGGAGCGGTCCATGCTGGTCAGAACCAGCCATGGGTAAGAAGAGGAAGGGGGGTTTCTCACGTCGCGGTTGTCATCGTCTTTGTCATCGTTCGTTGTGTCACTGTCATCGTCGCCGGGGGGTCGTCTAGGGAAGGGGACAAGGTCCCCGACGACGATTGCCAGAGCTTGTCTTACATCTCAAAATTTAAAACTGAACTTAAATCACATCTTCTTTCTCACACCTTTTGACAGAGTATTTCTATTTTTTACTCAATGTTATGTTTAATGTAAGTTTTTGGATTTCACAATCAAACTTTAAATGACATGCAACCATGGTTTTTATACACACTTGTTTGTTCGTGTTTATTTTGGTTCTCTGTCCCGTTCTCTGCATTGTCACGTTATATTATTTATCAATTGTCTTTTACACCCCACAGTTTGACCATGATCAGGCTTTTTAGGTTTTTTGATTATATAATGTTAGATTTATTTTTGTATTTAATATTTTTTGGGTTTTTCAACTTCTCTAAATACGAATTTGAAAATTTAATAATTTTTTATGACGACTACGACGTGAGACTTCCCCTTTCCTCGCTTGCCCGTGGCTGGTTTTGACCAGAATGGGTCTTTCCTTACCCCGTCTGGGCCCAGGGTAGAATTGGCCCAGAGCATGGCTCTGCTAATCGTTAAAGGCGATTCAAGAAAACCACCTCTCAAAACATCAGCTAGTAAGAGGAGAGTATATTACTCCCCGAAAATAGAGGCGAGGCTCTGGCCAATCGTTGTCGAAGACACCTTCCCCTTTCCTTGACGACCCTCGACGACGATGGACAATGACAAACTACGAAGACAAAAATTATGACGACCGCGACGTAGAGAACCCCCATTTCTCCTTTTCATTGGCTGGATCTGGACCCAGCATGGGCCCCTCCTCCCCATGTCCCATGCTGGAATGGTGCATTATGACCTAACCGGTTGTCGCGTCCTTAATCCAAATAAACATTAAACAGCTCCCCTGGAGAAAGCGTGAACAGGACCGGGAAGCTCTAAAGTGTGGACGACCTTTGATTCCTTCCTCATTAGTATATAATATATAATCACATCCACATTCAGTGGCGATTTACAACCGTTAAAAATTACTAGGCCGCTTCCCCGCAAAACGCTTTTATTAGTCGCGTAGGACGGATGAGCTTTTGTATGTTTTAGTTTGCGTGGGACTACTTACTGTGCAAAGTGCTTTTTGAATACATTGTAGGTGATTTGTTGTCAAGTTTTATTGTTACTTTGTTAATTGTTATGATTAAACCTCAAAAAATCGTATTTAAACCTTTATTCTATGGATTCCTGGCTATTTTTTTCCAATTTTTCTTTTAAAAGCAATACATCACCATTCATGATGTTCATGTAAAAATAGAACGTTGTAGCCCCACCCGTTTGGTCAGAATCGGCCCCAAATGTCACGAAAAATACTCGACTTAAAATCTAAAAAAATAGAAAAGTTACGATTATTCATGGAAATATTTCTTCGATGTACCCAAAAAAACGTGGCAGGTCTAAGTTCAGAGAGTTCAAGTTTCCCTCCAATTTCAATCAAAATCACCATATGCCGTTGCCCGGTAGAGAGCGAACGACAAAAATACAAACAAACAAAAATGTTTAAAAAAATAAACAAAACAAAACAAAAAAACATTGGAGCTAATTTTTTGAGAGGTCAGTGAAATTGAAGTCTTCGCTTCGCCATCAAATAACAAATAATACACGTGCATGATGTAATGGATTTTTTGTCCAATTTTAAAACGAATCCCGCGTCTGGGCTCGTGGTAGAATTGGCCCAGAGCATGGCTCTGTAATTATTGTACAAAGTGATTCAGGAAAAAAAGTCCATTTCGCAAATATAAGCTAATAAGATGGGTAGAGTTTACTCCTTGAAAACTAGAGTAAGATCTGGCTAGTTCGTCGTCGGGAACCCTTGTCCTCTTCCTTAAACGACCTCCGACGACAAATGAAGACCATTAAAAGACGAAACGATGACAAAGAAGCATGACGCCCGCGACGTGAGAACCCCCCACCCCCCCATTCAATCCACTTACCCCGGCTGGTTCTGACTAGCAATCGGGCCCCTCACCCATTTTCCCTAGGCTACCACAGGCACAATATTGACCTAACGGTTAACGCGCCTTATCTAAATAAAGTAATAGGAATTGGTATTTGATTGTATATCTTTAAGTTGTACACGGATAAAAGTTATGATGGCAAATACTAGCGATAATCGTTTGTTTTCATGTGTATTTACATTTATTCATTCCTTTGGTTCATCTATTTTTTCTTTATTCTTAGAAAACAATGGAATCTTTGAAAAAACACATAAACTCATTTATTAGTTTACAATATCACAGGAGGCGCAATATGAACAAACGGCTGACTCGCCCTAGTTTCTCACGTCGTCGTTCGGAAAATTCCCATGCAGTGTCTTGCTCCCTGAATGGGGACCTATAAAACTCGAGGTAGAAATTATCGATTTCTGTGAATACTTATGCAAAAGCTGAAAAATAAAAGACGGTGCCGAGTGTCTGTGTCCTCAGCTGGAGCTGCCTTGTCCTGGCTGGTGAGGAACCCCCTCCTCGGGACTCGACTGGAGCTGCCAGATTCCCAGTTCAGGTTTATAAACTAGTTTGTGCGGTTGTGCAAAAGTCCTCTTCAGCTGAAATGTTGTGTGCGTCGAGGAAGGTGGTGCGTTGACATTTGAACGTACATTGTCACTAGCGCGTTACATGTACGTGCCTGATCACTGTTGTACCAGGGCCAAACACACGGTTTTATCTCTGACTTCTCAAGACAAAGAATGTGTTTCACCCCACACATGCCTGTAGTTACGTGATTGGATATTTATAAGAACTGTTATATCACTTAACCCGTCTGGGCCCGGGAAGAATTTGACCCATCATGGCCCCTAAAGGTCGTAGATAAAGATATAAAGCTATGACGCAAAGATCAGGCTGGTATGTAGGGGCGATTTCACCCGACGACGCACATGACAACACGAACGAGGACAAAGACCCAATGACGACTACGAGGCTAGAACCCCACGCCTCCCCCAAACCGTGGCTAATTCTCACCAGCATGGGCCCTCCTTCCCACATCCCCAAACTTGAGAGGTCAACTCATCGTCATCGTCATGTCATCGTATCGTCACGTCATCGTCATCGGTCATCGTCATCGTCACGTCATTATATCATTCTTTTCTTTTCTTTAATAAACATAGAAAAAAAAGAATAATCAATCACATTATGAAAAACTCATTAATAAACTTTCTTTGTTCATATTGGAAACATGGCCTGTGGACAGCGACGTTGCAAAATTTGAAAGTTTAAAAAAATGTGCAATGTGGGTCTAGCTATAGCACGTGCTCGCATTATCAACGCGCCAACTGAGCGTTTCCAGTTATCTAACTGTACATATTTCAAACAAAATAATATTTTTAGCGCCATTGTCATTATCCTATTCTATTCTTCTTAAGTGAGAAAACAATATAAAGAAACTAAACACCAATATTCAGTTCTTAAACGTACAATGCCACGTGCCGTGCAATATGACCTTTCGAATGTCATAGTTTTCTCACGTCGTCGTTGGATCAAGACAAGTTTGTTTCATGAAACACTATCTTGTAGGGAATTCACAAGTGTTCAACTCAGTGGTGAATGCGGTTCCTTCATTTCTGTTACGAGCAACATAAATCCCCGAACCTAGAGGCGAGAACTGGCAGTCGTCGTCGGGACCCTCCCCATCCCCTGACGAACCCTCCCCGACGACACCAACATGACAAACACAAACGAAGACATAGGACGATGACGACCACGAAAGTACTCCCGTCCTGGGCGAGGTAGATTTTGTCCCAGAGCCTTAAAACAAGCTTAGAACAATTATGACGGCATGTATTTACCAAATTAAAAATCGAGGGAGCTGTCAGGAACATCCTAGCTCTATAGTTATCATCAACAACCAACAAACTCGATCTCATTATTCACTGTCAACATCACATGCGGCGCAATGTGACCCACTCTCTTGAAAGCGCCCTAGTTGATCCCGGGGTCTATATGTCTATGGTAGACGGACCTGGAGCGTTTGTCACTACGAGTTCGGGGTCGTGGTCCCCAGCTAAAGGCATGGGTTTTAGTAATTGCCCTGCACCCTCGGTAAAGTCCACGTCGCCAAAAAATCAGCTAGTAAGAGGGCGTATATTACTCCCGAAACTAGAAGCAAGCCTCTGGCAATCGTCGTCGGGGACACCTCTCCCTCCCTTGACAACCTCCCGACGGACGATGACAATGGCACAACGAATGATGACAAACTTAAGACGATGACGGACCAACGACGTGAGAAAACCCCCCTTCCTCCCCTTATCGTGGCTGGTTCTAGCAATCATGGGATCCTCCTTCCCATTCCCCTGGTTAGAGTGTGCCTTATGAACCTAACGGTTGACGAGTCCTTAAGCCAATTAAACCAAAAATAAGAACTCTATTAAACTTTTTAAACAATATCAAATGCGGCGCAATAGACCTACCCAGTTGAAGCTCCCTAGATTCTCAGTCGTTCTTGGTGTAGATAGAAGAGATACTAGTTGGTCTGGTGGTTAGTGTATCTGCTACCAATGGCAGAAGGTCCAGAGGTTCGATCCCGCCAAAGTCAGAATTTTTTACTTATGATTTGGTCCATAGGTTATGGTGTTAGGAGTTGTAAACGGTGACTTTTGAGCCGTCCCTAGCAACGAGGCACAAATAAATTCAAAGTAGTTTGAATCGGCCTGTGATTTCATGGCGTTAAAATCCGCATAACAATGGCAGCTCAATGCCACCAATTACGCTCATCCAAAACAATGCGGCGGGAACTTAAGCGTTTTCTAGTTTATTTTTCATTCAAATTAATAATTTTTGTTGCGATTGCTATCACCATCGACATTTTATTTTGTTAGAAAACCAATTTTATAATCAAAAACACACCTGTATTAACTTAATCCTAATCACTTTCAGTACACAGGCGGCGCAAGAGGACCTAACCGGTTGAAGTTCCTAGTTTCTCACCTCGGCTTAAGTCTTGAGTAATCCCTTGATAGAAGCTATGCTTATAGGGGTTCGAAACCCATGACCTTCTTCGCGTCTTCTCCGTCTGGGCAGGGGGTGAACTCAAACATTAGTATTCTTATGCTGATAGTGTAAGACGAGGACGAGGCAAGTCCATCTCTCTGGCTCTGCAGGTGGTCGTCGGGTCCCCCCCCCTTGACTCCCGCCTAAAGGTCCTGTGCAAGTAAAGAAAGATCCCAGGTATTCAAGAAATTGCCCCTCCTCGTTACACCTCCACTCGGCACGGGGCCAGTGCTCGCCCCCCCCCCCCCCTCCCCCCCGTGAGACGTTGGAAATTGCGGTAGGGCCACATGACCCATTCATTCCAGTGGCATTGTTAAGAAATCAATTTTGATGTAGTTAAAATGTTTT
Source organism: Sweltsa coloradensis (assembly GCA_024449915.1). Classification (NCBI taxonomy): domain Eukaryota; kingdom Metazoa; phylum Arthropoda; class Insecta; order Plecoptera; family Chloroperlidae; genus Sweltsa; species Sweltsa coloradensis. The sequence continues at coordinate 269,869 of JAMZAV010002305.1, read as the reverse complement.
AATTTCTCATTTATTTGTCAAATATATGGAATAAATTATGTAAAAATTAATATCAAATAAACTTTGTATTTTAAAAATAGCTTGAAAACTGCCGTAATTATTGCCTGTCGTAATTATTCTGATCGTAACCATGAAGTTACAACTAAACTCTAATTACGGCAGTGTTGCATGCTATTTTAAAAACAAAGTTTATTTTATATTAATTTTACATAAGTATTCCATATATTGAAAATAAATGAGGAAATTTATAACATTTTAACTACATCAAAAAATTGATTTCTTAACAATGACACCTGGATGAATGGGTCATGCGGCCTACCGCATTCCAACGGTCTCGCGAGTACTGTCACCCGTGCGAGTGGAGGTGTGGTAACGAACGGGAAGAGGGGAAATTTCTTGATACCTGGGATCTTCTTTACTTGCAAAGGACTTAGACGGTAGACGCGATGACTCCACAGGTGGTGACCAACACAGAGAACCCCGCCGTCTGGGCCTGGGATGAATGGTCTATGATTCAGCTCTGCTAGTCGTATAAGGCGAGAAAAGAGAAAATGTCCTTTGTTATTTGAGTAAGTCTTTTTCAGTCAAAATTGTTACGATTGCCAACATATTTTTTCGCGTTTTTGATTCAATTGTGACAGAGTTTAATCACAGAGATTTCTAAAGGCGATGTAGATGAGTTGCTAAGAATACCCACTACCACATTTTTAACTAATTATTTTCCATTAAACAATCATTTTTAACACACAACTTGACTATAACGCTACTACGATTTACCCACCTACTCAGATTTTTTCTGGAAGTTTTGTAAGTAATATTTTTCTTTTTTCACTTCATATTTGCAAGTGCCCTATCAAGATTGATTGAATGTAGGGATTAACGGCACTCACATACTAGTGATTATAATGAAGTAGATGTAGTCTACTTTTCGAAAGCTTTACCCGGCTTATCTATTGCGGAGTTGGTAGCTTACGAATAAGTTTTTAAATTTCAATGTTAATTTTTCCAAGTTCCCGGCCCCTTTAAACAAACGAAATAAAATTTTCTTAACAAAATGATTTTAAAAAATGTGTGTTTATCCCTTCGTCTCGCTCTTCTCGTTTTGCTGTATAGCTGCTTTTTAATGCGTTTCCGTGTAAAGGTGCCGTTGTTTACATAGTTGATTGCAAAACCAAATTACTAAAACTTTCATTTTTTTACTAAAAAAAATTTTTCAAAAAAAAATTTACAAAATTTATTTTTTAAAAAAAGCATTTCAGGGGCACATAAATCAAACGCCAAGAAAAAAACCCTAAGAACTTTTTTTTACGGAGCGCAATGAAAGTAGTGCTACGACAAAGACGCGGGGGGTTTTTTTCACTTCACACATTTTTGAAAATCCCCAAACAAGCAAAGGTATAAAACCCCAAACAAAAGAAAGTCAGACGGTTTGCACAATGGCAAGAAAATTGAATATCATCACAAATTTTGGTGTTGCTTAATAGATGACGTTTTTTTAAAGGGGGTGAGGTAAATAGTTTTGATTTGACTATGATTGTTTGAATTTTCGTTGTATACTGCGGCATGCCTCACAGAAAGATTGGTAGGGCCCTGATAAACAGCTAGGCTACGGGAAAGGCTGGCAGTTTCTGCCTAGGGGATTTGTCTTTTGGGCAACTAGGCTGCTCACCAGCATAAGCCTTGGATCAGTTGAACTTTTTTACCCCTTTCAAAAACCTACCCATGGTGGTTCTGTCCAGAAAATTTGTGCCTTTCCCCATATTCTTTGGGGAGCAATATGCCCAAATGATTGACGCAATTTTGGACCGAATGACCAAGACTATTAATACAGCAGGTCTATAATGAATGTTTTGTATTTTTGTAAACGATGACAAAACCCTTTTCCCTCGCCTTACCCTGGTGGTTTTGGCCGCATGCAATTTTCACCCAATTTACCCTGGGGCTGAGAAGGTGAATTTGCCTAACGGTTGACACCCCCCTGCACCCAAAATAAACAAAAAAATACTTCAATTCTTAAAATTGGAAAAAAAGTAGGTTTGATGTGAAAGTGAGGGCTAGTATTAAAACTGGAATAAAGGCTATATATTTTCAAGGTTTTGTATTTCGCGTCTAGCCACCCTAGATCTTGGTTAAATTTTGAAAAAATGCGTTGGGCCCGGAGTAAAATTTTGGCCCAAGCATGGCCCTCTTGCTAAGGGTAAAAGGTGAAAAAGAGAAGAAGTCCCATCTCGCAAAACTGTATACGTGGGGGAGTTATTACTTCTGAAACCAGAGGAGAGCTTTAGAAACATTAACTCATCTCTCTAAATTCTTATACAGACGGCGCAATATGATCAACGGTAGAGCGCCTAGTTCTTTAGTCGTGTCGTCTCTCTGTAGTAAACTTATTTTATTTGGAATCGTGTCCGGAAAAGTTAGGCGGTTTTGGGAGAAAATTGGCATGGATTCTTTAAAAACACATAAAAAATAATTACCAAAAAATGAAACTTAAAAAAATGTAAAACCTTTTACTATAAATATGTTCCAAACGAGAAAGTGAAAAGAAACAGTTAAAGTTTTTGTAACAAACCTCAAAATTTGGGTTTTTCGTGCCAATTTTTAAAATTAAATTTTAAATTTCTTCTTTACCTTTCAAGGGGTTTCCCTTTTGAAATTAAAATCGGTCAAATACTTACAAAAGATACGCTAGTTTAAATTCGAAAGCGGGGGGCCACTTGTTTAATATCCCGGGGTTTCTGCCAAAAAATAAAAAGACTCTCACCATCGAATCTTTTATCTAGGGCTAAATACGAATCGATTGATACACATTACAAGCTCTTTCCCCCTAAGCTGCCCGGAAGCTTTTTTTTCATACCCTATGCTCCCCCCTTTTAGCTTTTTTCTCTATATTTGTTTTTTTCCTTTTAAAATTTAAAAAAACAATACTATTTCACAAACGAAAAAAAACTCATTTCATTAACTTACCATTCACAAGCGGCGAGGATCACCAACCCGGTTGGGCCCTAGTTTCCACGACGAAATTTCTTCGGGGGAGGTGTAAATTTTCTTTTTAATTTAAAATTAACTTTTTGAACTATTTTCCCCACAAAACTAAGGGGCATTCAATCCAGATCAAAGCTTGTAAATGTCCAAATTTAAAATTAATCCGAACCTCCGTTCGAAACTTATGGCGAGACATACAAAATAAAAAACAAAACCAATGATTTTTTTTCCGGCAGAGTCAAATGAAACGCCGCTTCTCTCGCTTAAAAATCCGTTTTCATAATGTATAAAACTGTGTTCGCACGGGAAGCCTGTGGGCGCCGACACCTCGTCCTGCGAAATTGGCCAACTAGAAACCAACATGTTTTGTGTAGGAAACACTGATCAATCAAGCTGGACACGATTCCTCCCGAGGAGGGCACCAAGAACCACAAGGCAAATTTTTTAAGAACAATTTGGGAATGGTATGTGCCTCGTTAGTAGGCCGCCCAAGTCATCGCTTACAAATTCCTTAGCCAAAAAATGATAAAGTCATCAGAATTTTAATATGTCCTTCATATTAGGGGAATAAAAACACTCGACCTTCTTTTTGGAAGCAGACATGCTAACCACGGGGCCAAAGAACCACAACAAGATCAACGAACCTCAAAATTTGACCTGCAATATGCCTAAAACGGGGCCCCCTTTAATTCAAAAAATTTAAAAAACCAATAGGGTTTCTGAACCATATATTTACGGGGAAAACGCTCATTTGGACGCGTGATAACGGCACGTGCTAACTTGCCCACATTGCACATTTTTTAAAAATTTTAAAATTTTGCGACGTTGGTGTCCACAGGGACATGTTTCCAAAATTTTTTATTTTTCCCAAAGGGTTTTGAGTAAACCCGTTGTAACCTTTTTTGTGATAAAATCCACCGCCATTTTAAAAGACCTGACATCTTTTCCCTTTGGGAAAACTATTTTAACCTTTGGTTACAAAAAAATACACGTTTCCTCGACGTTTTTTGTTTATTTCTAGGGGGCAGTGCATAGTGGAATTTTCGTTCCCGGTAACGATATTTTTGTTTTTATGAAATTTCATCTACACTACTTATCGGATCAAAATAAAATTTAAACATATTCGTGAAGGGACGGACATTCTAATAAAGGCCCCCTAGATTTGTCGCCGTTAAGTTTAAAAAAAAAACTTTCGATTAACTTTGATGTAACTTTGAACTTTTGGACGATTTTGCCACAAAACTTGGCATTCAATCGAGACGAAGCTTGCGGTGGCCCAAAATTTCAACTCGATCCAAAACTCCTTTCGACCGCTATCATGGCCAAAAAAGCTCACGACTTTCCGTTGCCTGGAAACCCGTACTTTTTTATAAGAAATTTTCCAATCTCATATTTATCGGATCAAAATAAAATAACTATCCGTGACCGGACGGACATTCAAATGATTTGGATCTCAGTTTTTGTCGCCGTGAATTTTGAAAAAAAATTTTCGATTAACTTTTATGTAAAATTTTTAACTTTTTGAACATTTTGCCACAAAACTAATGACATTTAATCGAGAACAAACTTGCGGTGGGAAAATTTTAATCGATCCGAGCCCCCTTTGAACGTTATCGCGAGACATACAAACAAAAAAAACCAAAAAAACAAAACAAAAAACAAAACAAAAACCAGTATATTTTTTCCCGGGAGAGTCAAATGGAAACGCTCGCTTCGCTCGCTTAAAAATACATGCATACAAGTACAAACCAAAAAAATAAACCCTGTGGCTATTTGACCGTAGCTAAAAAGGCCCACGTCTTTTGTTAAAAAAACTTAGGGCCCACTGAACTTAAAAACTAAGGTATTTGCTTTTGCTGTAGGCCCATGAAATTCCTGATCGTTTGGAAGGAAAGCGTTCCCAGTAAGCGTTCCGGAACGCGTTCCTTTTTTAGGAACTTTGTGGGAACGGTTTCCCTTTTTTTTTGTCAGGAATTGTAACGTCAAAATTACTTTTCGTGGGAACTTGGAACGAATTAACGTTCCTTTATAGCCAAGTTCCCTTTTGTCGTTTTGTAATCCCTTCGAATTCCAGTAGCTGTATCGTAAACTGCTGTATGAAAAAAATCAGTGACCTTTGTTTTTTAAAAAAGGTGCCACCCTGTCGATAGCCTGGGACCATTTTAAAAAACAAGAGTAATGATAAATAAATCATTCAAATTTTTTATTGTTTTTAAATCGTGATGGTATAAAGGGAAAGTGAAAGGGAAATAAAGTTTCCCTTTTTAGGAACGGGAACGTTTCAGTTTCCTTTTTTTTTTGAAAAAAAACGAGGAACGTTTAATTCCTTTTTTGGCGAAGTAAATTAACTTTTCAAAGTTCCTTTTTTTGGGGGGAAAGTGCCCAAAAAACGGGGCCCTTTTGACCTTAAACAGCTGTACGTAATACATTGGGAAAAAAAAATCCCCCCCCCGCTTTAGACCTACAACTTTTCAAATTCTATCCGACCATTGAAGTGCCCGCAGTACGGTAGCCTAATTTTTAAAAGGGCCCGTCCAAATATAAGGTATAAAAAATAGGTCTTCAGCTTGCTAACCTCAAATTCGATAGCCCAAAAACCCTGGGTTTTTTGCTTGTTCGCCTTCACTTTTGGTAAAACAAAGTAACGATCTGGCGTTACCCCAAGAGTCGTGAGTAGTTATAAAATCTCGGTTATTATAGCTGCCACAATAGGGTCTAAAAATCCATAAACAGTAATTAAATCTGTTTCAAATCTATAAAAAAAAAAAAAATAAAAGTTTAAAGTCAGATGAGAGAACCCCTGCTTTGGCCAGGGCCCGGTCATAATCATGTTACAAAAAGTGGGGACCCCCACTTTAAATCAGTTCATCTACTGAACGGGTAGGCTGCAAATAAAATAAAAAATCAGGCCCATTTTAAAACCCGGTCTTCAAAAGGCTTATTTCATTGGCAATTGGGCCGTCAGAATGACCCAAAGGGAATCCACCTTTGCCTCCCGACTTATCAGTTTCTCCCTCCAGTTTTTTCCCCCCACTTTCCTCCCATTTTAGCAAGAAATGCCTTTAAAAAAGGGTATACCTTTCATAGTCATCATTCTAAAATGCTAAACAATTTTTAATATTTTAAAACAAAAAAACAAAGGGTTTTTATTGACATGATGACATATCAAATTTTAAAAATTGTGTCAAGCTCGCGAGTTTTTAACTAGGCGGTGTTATGAAAATAATCGTCATATGCGATGTCGATCTTCAAAGTTGAATTTATCACACGATTCAATCATCGATCTCTCGACAGTCGAAATTACATAGGATTAGACAATCGATAAACCCACGCGAAATGCATGAAGCAATCAGTAACAAACCCGGAATCAGCCCAAAAATAAGAAAAAAAGGAAAGTAATGAGACCCAAAAACCCTTGGAACTATTTGGAAGGTCCTTGGTCGCATTTTGCAATTTCCCAAATCTGTTTTTTTTCTCTGGACTAAAATTTCATTTCATTTTGTAAATTTTAAAGAAGATTTAATCAATATTAGTGTTGGTTTCAAACGAAGAATTTTGTCTATGTTTTGGGCGGGTTTGTTGGGGTGATTTTTAGTGATTATAAACAACATTGTTTTTTGTCATCGGGGTAGTTTCTAGCCCAGGGCCTTTGGGTGGTTGGTTTTATCATCTGCCGACAAAATTTGTCGTTCCGATAGGCAAAAATTTTGGGGGCCCAAACGGGGTGGGAAAAGGGGTTTCCCCAACCATTTGTTCCCAACCCCACAGCTACATTTTAAGCTGATTAACTAAAATTTCGTTTGCCCTTTATAGCGTCGGACGCTATGAACACGACCGACGCTCAATTTTTTTTGTCCGCACGTGACAACTAAAAATGGCTCCAGCGAGTGTACCAGCGGACTCAAGAGTATAATATTATTATTCAGTAAACCCTTATAAAATAGGGCCTAGTTTTATTTTTTTTATAAAATCTTCAACTGTTTTATTTTACTCTGTAAGTATTAATTTATTTTTAATTACTACATTTTTGGGAAAAATATTTATTTACATTTTTATTGGTAAGTTGCTAACGACTAGGAAGTATTTGCCAAACCCCGGAAATCGAAAAGTCCCATCAAAATAACACGTTAACACTAATTTGGTAAAGGGCTAAAGGGGCGAAAAATGTGAAATTTGTTAAACATTAAAACATTCAATATGATTTGGGTTTCATGTAATAAAAAACAATAAATATACATGTTTTAGTTGGAACTTTTTTGAGAGTTTGGCCAACCTGGTATTTGGTTGGAAAATGGGACGGGCTGCCTTCCATTCTGATCGGTGTGGTGCGTCGAGAGAAAGCCACCCAGAAAGTGTTTTAACCAAAGTAACCCGTAATTGCATACACATGCTATGACAGACGTCAATTCAATCAAGAAATATGGCAGTAGACTTTAAAAGTATTAAAAGTTCCCAATTGGGCCCCAAAAAAAAATTTTACTCTCGCTTTCAGTCGGCGTGCATATGTGGGTTGAAAGAAGGCACGGATCGCTATGGCCACCCATGCTCGTGGTCTAGTTGGGCCAACGGTTTGCGCGCTCGTTTTTTAAGCGAATGGCGCCCCGGGTTTGAGCCCGGGTGTGATTTTTTTTTTTCCTTTTTTTATTGATCCCCTCATTATTTTTTACTTCTTATCGATAAAACGGGTTACGATTTTTTATAACTTTCATTTAAAATTTCTCGAACAAAACCCAGCAAACACAAGGTGCGGGGAGACCCGGTATGGTCCGGGCACTCGGGCAGCGTGCGGGCTACGGGTGCGTGGGGGCTAAGCTAGGGCGTCGTGGGGGCCCGGCCGGGCAAAATTTTTTGGTAAATTGCCCCAGCCCGTTAGTACCCGGCCGTAGCCTGTGAAGCCCCCTGAAGTATTTCTTATTTTCCCCCAGGCATTACCCTACGGGACCCGGCCAGCATCCCTTTTTTTGGCGCCCGGGCGTTCAACGGCCCCTAGCCAGTACATGCCCCCTGAATGTATTTTTTTTGTTCCCCCCAGGCATTACCCGGGCGGGCCCATGCAATGTAAAAGTTCCCCTTTGCTCCCTGAACCTAAAACCAAGACACAAAGAATTTTTTTTGTTTTTAAAAATTCCCGTCTTTGGGGAAGGAACGCGTTCTAGTAAGCGTTCCGGGAACGCGTTCCTTTTTCAGGAATTTTTGTGGGAACGCGTTCCTTTTCTTAGATCAGGAACTTGTAACGTCAAAGTTACTATTTCGTGGGAACTTGGAACGAATTTAACGTTCCTTTAAAGGCCTAAGTTCCTTTCGTCGTCGTAATCCCGTCGAATTCCAGTTTCTGATATCGTAAACTGCTGTATGAAAATATCAATGTGACATCTTGTGTTTTTTAAAATGGCGCCACCCTCGTCAGATAGCCTGGGACTCATTTTAATAAACAAGAGTAATGATAAAAAAACTCATTCAAATTTTTTATTGTTTATAAATCAGTGATGGTATAAGGAACGTAAAAGGGAAAACTAAAGTTCCTTTTGGGGAACGAGGAACGTTTCAGTTCCTTTTTTATTGAAAAGGAACGAGGAACGTCTAAAGTTCCTTTTTGGGCCCAGAAGTAAACTTAACTTTTCAAAGTTCCTTTTTTGGGGGAACGTGCCCAAGACGGGCCTTGTGACCTTACAACAGCTGTACTTTAATACATTGGAAGATATATCCCCCCCCCTGCTTGAGACCTACAACTTTACAAGGTTCTATCCGACCATTGAAGTGCCTGCAGTACGGTAGCCTTAGTTTAAATAGCCAGTCCAAATATAATGGTATTATAAGATAGGTCTTCAGCTTGCAAACCTCAAATTCGATAGCCCAACCATGGGTTTTAGTCTTGTTCGCCTTCAGCTTTTGGTAAAACAAATGTAACGAGTCTGGCGTTACCCGAAGATGTCGTCAAGTAGTTATAAAATCTCGGTTATTATAGCTGCCACAATAGGGTCTACAAAATACATAAAACAGTAATTAACTCTGCTTCAAATCTATAAAAAAAAGAATATAAAAGTTTAAAGTCAGATGAGAGAACTCCATGCTTAGGCCTAGGTCTGGGTCATAACTCATTTAACAAAATGTTGGTACCCCCACTTTAAATCAGTTCAGTCTACTGTAACTGGGTGAGGCTGCTAATAGACAATACAAAATATCTAGGCCTATATTAAAACCAGGCCTTCAATAGGCTTATTACATTGGCAATCTGGCGCCGTCGAGATATGACCAAGGCAATCCACCTTTGCCTCCTCGACTGTATCAGTTTCTCCGCTCCATTTTTACCCCCCCATTTTCCCTCAGCCAGTTTTAGCAAGAATATAGCCTTAAAAAGGCTATACCTTACATAGTCCACTCATTCTAATATGCTAAACAATTTATAATATTGAAAACAAAACAACAAGGTTTCTATTGACATGATGACATATCAAGTTTGAAAAATTGTGTCAAGCTCGCGATGTTTGTAACTAGGCGTGTGTTTATGAAAATAATCGATCATCATGCGATAAGTCGATCTATCAACAGTTGAATTTAATCACACTATTCAATCATCGATCTCTCGACAGTCGAAATTACATCTAGCGATTAGACAATCGATAACTCGACAGTCGAAATGCATGAAGCAATCTAGTAACAAGACCAGGAATCAGACCAAGAATTAGAACAAGACCAAATAATGAGACCAAGGACCCTTGGACACTTTTCGGAAGGTCCTTGGTCGCATTCGCATTTCCAAGTCTGTTTCATTTCTCTGGGACTAAATTACATTTCATTTTGTAATTCTAGAAGAAGATTTAATCAATATAAGTGTTGGTTACAAACGAAGAAGTTCTGTCTATGTTTGGACGTGGTTTGTTGGGCGTGATTTCTTAGTGATTAGTAAACAACCATTGTTTTTGTCATCGGTGTAGTCGTCTAGACCTAGGGCCTTGGCTGGTTGGTTTTATCATCTGCCGACAATATAGTCGTTCCGATAGGCAAAATTGTGGGCTCAAACGGGGTGGCAAAGGTTCACGCATACCATTCGATTCCCAACACCCACAGCTATCATTTTAAGCTTGATTAACTCAACATTTCGTTCGCCTTCAAACACGACCGACGCTCAATTTTTTCGTCCGCACAGTGACAACTTAAAGTGGCTCCAGCGAGTGTACCAGCGGACTCAAGAGTATAATATTATTATTCAGTAACAGCTTATAAAATAGGGCCTAGTTAGTATTTTTTATATCAGATAATCTTACAACTGTAGTTTATTTTACTACTGTAAGTATTAATTTATTTTTAATTGCTACATTTTAGGAAAACCTATTTATTTACATTTTTTATTGGTACAGTTGCTAACTGACTAGTGAAGTATTTGCCAACCTCGGAAATCGAAAAGTCCCATCAAAAATAACCACGTTAATCACTAAAATTTGGCTAATGGGCTAATGGACGAAATAATGTGAAATCGTTAAACATTAAAACATTCAATATGATTGGCTTTCATGTAATAATAAACAATAAATATACGATGTTATAGTTGGAAACTTTTCTTGAGAGTTTGGCCAAAACCTGGTATTTGGTTGGCAAAAATGGCACGGGCTGCCTTCTCATTCTGATCCCGGGGTGGATGCGTCGAGAGAACTGCCACCTAGAAAGTGTTTTATACCAAAGTACACAGTAATTGCATACACATGCTATGTACAGACGTCAATTACAATCAAGAAATATTTGGGAGTAGACTTTAAAAGTATTAAAAGTTCCTAATTGGGCCCCAAAAAAAATTTTTACTCTCGCTTCAGTCGGCGTGCATACTGCTGGGTTGAAAGAAGCGCACGGATCGCTATGGACCACCTATGCTCTGTGGTCGTAGTTGGTCCAAAAGGTTAGCGCGCTCGTTTTGTAAGCGAATGGTCGCCGGTTCGAGTCCCGGGTGTGATTTTTTTTTTACCTTTTTTTATTGATCCCATCATTATTGTTTACTTCTTATCGATAACGGGTTACGATTTATATAACTTTTCATTTAAATTACTCGAACACAAACCCAGCAAACACAAGCGTGCGGGGAGACACCGGTATTGGTCCGGGCACTCTGGGCAGCGTGCGGGCTACGGGCTGCGTCGGGTGCTAAGCTCAGGGCGTCGTGCGGGGCCCGGCCGGGCAAATTTTGGTAATATAGCTGACCTAGCCCGTTAGCTACCCGGCCGTAGCCTGTACAAGCCCCGTGAATGTATTTCTTATTTCCGCCCAGGCATTACCCGTACGGGACCCGGCCATGCATCCATTCCCTTGGCTGCCCGGGCGTTCAACGGCCGTAGCCAGTACATGCCCCGTGAATGTATTTCTTTGTTCCCCCCAGGCATTACCCGGACGGGCCCATGCAATGTAACTGTTCCATTAGCTGCCCTGCACACTAACCAAGACACAAAATGAATTCTGTTCTTGTTTAACAACTCGTTGGTGTATTCCTCTACAATAAATTTTTGGATGAGCGTAGCGAGTGAAGCGAAGATTCCATTTCACTACACTGGAGAAAAAAATCCGGAATGTTTAGTTTTTTTTTTAGGTTTTTGTATTTTTGGCTGTTTGTTAACACGATTCCGGCTAAACCGATACTCCAATTGTGATGAAATTTTGTGGTGGCCTTTGAAATCTCTGAACTTAGACCTGCCACGTTTTTTAGCGCAATCGAAAAATTATTTCTTATGAAAATCGCAATTTTACGATTTTTTTCGATTTTGAAAATTTCTTCGACTTCTTCGACACCTTCATGCTTTATTCGATTGTAATGATTCTTTTACAGAACCTTAATTTTATGAATTGATATATTTGTGTGAAATTTGAGCACAATCAAAAAATTATTTATCATAATAATTGCAATTTTGAGATTTTTTATTTTTTATTTCTTCGACTTATATCACGTACATGCTTTATCTGAATGTAATAATTTTTTCACAGAACCTTAATTTTATAAATTAATATATTCGTGTGAAATTTGAACGTAATCGAATAATTATATGTTATGAAAATCGCAATTTTACGCTTTTTTCGTTTTTAAACCAATTACGCTCAACCACAACGCGCCTAAAAAAAGCGATTGCGAAGCTTCCTAGTAATTATCATTGCTTACAATATAATAGCTTTTGGCATGCTTTAATTTTTTCTTGTAAACAGTTTTTTTTAAAGAAAATGCAACACTGTATACTATAGTTTAACTTTTTACCAACTGAAACAAAAAGATATGAACATCTCTAATAAAGTCATTTAATTTTGGTTGCATAAACCAATAGAATAAGTACCGTTATCTTATGGACTTATCATTCAGCATCGCATCGGACAGCATATACTTTATTTATGCATATGTACCCGCCTCGACCTATATCAACTACAGGAACAAAATTTCGAACATGCGCTTCAAAACAGAAACGGCTTGGAATAGCGTAATAATTTATTGCACCCATTTAAAAAATAAACTGTATACCATTTGTGTAATATATTGAACACTATTCAAACACATCCAAAATAGATAAAAGTCGATACTGATGGGCCATAGAGCAAGCGCACAATAGGATGAGCGTAGCGAGCGAAGCAAAGATTCCATTTCACTACACTGGAGAAAAAAATCCGGAATGTTTTTTTTCCTTTCTTTCTGTATTTTTGTCTGACTGTTAGCACGATTCCGGCTAAACCGATTCTCCAATTACGATAAAATTTTCTGAAACCTTCGAAATCTCTGAACTTAGAACTGCCACGTTTTTGAGCGCAATCGAAAAATTATTTCTTATGAAAATCGCAATTTTACGATTTTTTTCTATTTTTAAATTTCCTCGACTTATAACACCTACATGCTTTATCCGATTGTAATGATTTTTTTACAGAACCTTAATTTTATGAATTTATTTATTCGTGTGAAATAAGAGCGCAATCAGAAAATTATATCTCATGATAATGGAAATTTTACGACTTTTTTATTTTTTTTTAAATTTCTTCGACTTATAACATCTATATGCTTTATCCGACTGTTATCATTTTTTACAGAACCTTAATTTTATGAATGGCCCATTATTAGCGTAATTGAATAATTGTTTCTTATGAAAATCGCAATTTTATGCTTTTTACGTTTTTAAATAATTACGCTCATCCAACAATGCGCCTGAAAAAGCGTTTGCGAAGCTTCCTAGTTACTAAAATTCAGTCAAGTCGATTTGCTGTTGTATCTATAGGTGGTTATTCCCTCCAAGCATCAAGTTCTTCCGTGGCCCAATGGTTAACGGCTTGGCTTACAGATGGAGAGGCGCGCTGCTGCATGGATCGAGTTCGAGACACTTACACTTGAAATTTTATAACAACTTGTAATTTACATGTGTTGATATCCACCTACAGGCAATCGACTGATGTCACAGCTTGAGACAATATAGCTATATAATACTGATATTTTATCAATCAAACTTTTTATTTTGGGTTTTACATTTAGCTCACAGATCGCGCTACGGATGCTACGTTAGATATTGTCAATGGACGGGCATAGGCAGGGGACCGGCCGGGGACCGTGCGGGCGTGGACAGGGTGAGAGTGTACGGTTAACGGCCAGGCACCGGCCGGGCATCAAGGGGTTTTATAAACTACGGCACGCACGGGCTATGGCTGGGGCAGCTACTGGTAGCCCGTGCGTCCCCCGTCACGCCGAGGGGACACTCCTAGGCGGGACCCGTACGGGCAGCCCGGCCGGGGCCCGTACGAGCAGCCCGAGCGGGCACCGGCCAGTACATCCATTTGTGTTTGCTGGAAGACATTCTTCCTCAACGTTTGGCTATAGAGCTAGTTTTGGGTGTATAGTGTAGTCAAAGTATTTGCTTTTACCGGCTTCAGCCTGCGCACTGCACCCAATATTTAGTTTTTTTAAATATGAAATTTATCCAAATATCTTACAAAGGCCCTACATGACATACATAATAAATTGCCATATGTAGAACAGATGTCTTTCAATATGGGAAAAATTGCCCCAATTAAAATAATAATACTAAAAATTGTAACGAATTTGTGATAGGTCCTCAATAATCATTACTTATAAACTTGCTCGTTATTCTGTGTAGGGCTATATTATTTTAAATTGTAAAACAGTTTTTTACGACTTTTTTTAACGTTAATACATTCGAACTACGTGTTGTAATACTGAGAGGCAGCCAAACCCAATTTTTAAATTTTCGCTCCCTATACTACGTTACAACGGAGTTCACTATCATTGGTCAATCGAGCGCGGTTTCGAAGAAGCGTCACGCAGCGTTGCCAAGCCTTCACTGTTGCTCCCGGTTGTTACAATATGTTGACTTTGGACGGTAAAAATATGAAAATCCAGTATGGTAACATGTATTTTGCAAATACTATTTTTTTTCAGTGTTTAATTACCTGCAAATTGATACATAATTTAGTCATATTTCACTTGCGGTTCGTGTACTGTAGTGCCTTTTTGGTCGGAAAGTGTAGGGTTTTGCTCGCTTGCAATGTTAAAGGATAGGGGTTTACTTGATTTTTATTTCGAAAAATCTCCGAAAGTAAGCTGGTAACCCCCATTTTGCTTGTTGTATTATTAAAAAGCACACTATTAAGAGTATATATTATGAATTTCAGCCAAATTTCACGACGAGCAAGTTTCAACGGATCGACTTTAAACATTTTAAACGAACAAAACTTCAAAGGTAAATTATTTTTTATTAGAACTAGAGAAATTGTGAAATAATTCATTTTTTTTTAAAATACGCGCACTCTCGTTTCCTTTATATACTCAGAATACAATATAATTGGATGAGCGTAGCGAGCGAAGCGAAAACTTCAATTTCACTGACCCCAGAAAAAATTTAGCCCCAATGTTTTTATGTTCTTTTTTTTGTTTTTCTGTCTGTTTGTTCGCACGACTCCGGGCAAACGGCATATGCGATCTTGATGAAATTTTGAGGGGACCTTCGAAATCTCTGAACTTAGACGGGCCACGTTTTTGGGTTCAATCGAAGAAATTTTTCTCATGAATATCGTACTTTTACGATTTTTTTCGATTTTAAGTGCGATATTTTCGTGACATTTGTCCGATTCTAACCAAACGGGTGGGGCTAGAACGTTCATATTTCATATGGACATTAAGGTTATAGTGATGTATTGCTTTTTGAAAGAAAAAGTTGAAAACATTATCCAGAAACCATATAAATAAAGGTTTAAAATTAAGTTTTTTGATATATTTAATTCACAATTAACAAATATCAATAGAAACTTGACAAAAGTCACCTACAATGCGTTAAAAAAGCACTTGATAAGTAAAAAGATCCCACGCAAATTAAAAACTTACAAAAAAGCTCATCCATCAACGCGACGGGACTTTAGCGTTTTCCTAGTTATTAAACACACCATAAACTCAAATAAAACATAAACATCTGCGCAAATATGGAACCTGACTATAGTTGAAAGCGCCCTGGTTTCTATGTCTATTTAATTGGGCAATCTCAATGAAACTAAGACATGGTTTGGTTAAACGAGACAGCTTTGTTTAAAGTACGACAAAACTTTTCGAAAGCAGCAAGTTCCACCCAACCACATACGTGACACAGGTTTTTTTTTGTTGTTTGCTTTCCCCCACTGCAATAAGTTGTAAACTGCTTGGTTACTCGCAATACGTTTTAAATTTTTATTTATTTATACTCAAATACTAATAAAATATACTATTTATTTACTTTCAAAGTGTTGAAAGGCGGTGCACAATAGGCCTATACCGGTTGACGCTCCCTAGTTCCTAGGCCAACCCGTCTGAAGCTCCCCGTCTATGATGAAGCAGGTGGCAAAGTTGAACTACCCAACCTGGGTCCAATCGGCTGTCAAAACTTTTGTCACCATTAATGTTCACATGGGCAGCCCGGAATGGATTGCGGTAGTGTTGTATGTACATGTGGAGAGTCTAGGGAAGAGAAGGGTCGGGAGCCGACCACACTGGTAAAAGATCTATTGCGGTCTATGTCTTTGTCCCGGCACAAAATTGGCTCTTTCCTCCATACCATCCTTGATGAAAAAAGAAATCTTTAATGTTTCAAGGCCCTATGTGGTTTTAGAACCAACGTGGGCTAGTTTGAGTCTTTTTCCTGGAAATTTTGTAAGGTTGTCCCCCTTTTCTACTATGGAAAATCTTAATGCCACTCGCCATCGCCTCACCCCCATTCCCATCCAACAAAACAACAATTACCATCAAGAAAAGACCTAGGTCTTTATGTTGAACCGGAAATAACACTTGACACTATGGTCAAAAACTATACCCTAGTACCAAATTACCAAGAATTTTGACAGTAAAAATCCTTAAAAGAGTGCTGTCGTACACAACATTTTTTAAAATTCATCCGTTTGCATTGACAAAAGCGATTCAAGGAGTAAGCAGGATATGTAAAATCATTACGGAAACTGGAAATGGATTGCTTTCTGGTTGAAGACTGCTATGATAAGCAGTCTGAACTATTACTTAAAACCACCAAATTGACTACCTATTTGAATCGAAGTTAAGCCGCATGAACAACTCATAATAATTTTAAGGAATTAATTAGTTTTTCTGATCTAAAATATTTTACCAAATGAGAAATTAAGAGGAACTCTCCAAACAAGGTGTCATTGACTTGTATAGAAATAATGAAACCCGTGTTGATGGGACAGAATGTATTTCCAACTGGCACAACATCCTCACCTTCAACACTAAGGACTTACCTGAAAAAGGTGTTAGTGGATCCCACAATTTTAGATGTCTCCAGAACCTATATAACCAAACCCCTGAGATGCTCACCTGGCAAAGATTTGACACCCCAAAATGTCTGTAAGTCTGAACCTATTTGGCAGCATTGCGGTTTCAAATCTCATGGTGACGTGCAGTGTAGGGAACATCAACAAGTGTGTCATTGTAGTGGTTCCCATGCTTCTTCTTCCCGTGGATTGTCCTAATGGACGGAAGAGAAGAAATTTGTGAGATAATGGCGGTTGACGATGTATCTTAATGTTCATGAGGCAATGAACAGGTTAGTAGACAAATTACCACACCATCTAATCTTCCAGTATCATTTGCGCAAGCTGTAACACAAATAGTACGGCATAATTGCAACTAGGAAACCCAACACAGAACATCTCTAAACCCAACCTATAAATCCCCAAGCTGCATGCGGCGACCAGCCATGTTGACGACATCACCTTGGGTTCAGGAGAAACGCAAATCTAAAGGAAACTATTGAAGCATTGCTTGTGATCTGAAATACTACCGATCAATTAAAAGAACAAACAAAGACCAACATAGCAGGGTAAAACTCTTACAAGAGCTAATGTCCCTGACTCGATCTCCAATCCGAGTGGAAAATTAGGTAAATTTAATCACAGCAAGACTCAACAGCAATGTTGAATGTTCAAGTTGAAAGTAAATTACCTAACTCACCAAAAAAGTCAAAAACACAGAACCATAGAGGTTTTAGTGGGTCCAAGATGTAAGAGGATTTTAAAGATTCCAACCAAAAATAAACAGCCCATCCACGTCGTCACGTACTGATGACATGTTGGGATGATCGGTTAATGGATTGGAGAATCCTTTTGATATTTTTAAAACACCCATAAGGTGAAATTTAAAAAAGAACAGCTGTAAATTTAAGATACAATACAACATCTTAATAACTTAAATGGCTACACTAAATCTCTGTTGGATTGAGAGGATTCTATGCAAATCTAAGAAGAGCTACGCCTACTCTTACAAAACACCACCCTTGATCTTATTATTACAAGAAACCTTTTTCCAAACCAACTGATAACCCTACGGTTAAGGGTTTACAATCTACCGTAAGGATTATTATAGTTGGAACGTGCAACAGGAGGTGTTGGCAGTCTGGTGCATAACTCTGTGTATGCCACTCAAATTCCATTGACCATGTCATCGCCTCAGGCCGTCGTCCGTTAACAGCTTTACAAGTCACCAAATGTAACCACATTATGCTGTATTACATTCCACCACCATTATTCATTAGCACGACCGATATGGAGGCATTGGTCGGATCATTAAACATGGACGCCGTAATCTTGGGTGGTGGATTTTAACGCTCACCATACTGACTGGGGATCAGTAGTTTCTGATCAACGGGGTTGTGTTGTAGCAGCAGATTTTCTACAACACAATGAGTTTTCAATTGTTTGAACACGGGCCCGATGACTCTTTCACGTCACATTCTGGCACTATTTTTCAGCCATAGATTTAGTCACGTGTACACCATTGCTAATCGCTTGATCTCGAGCTAATGTGCGTGATGATTTACATGGAAGTGATCATTTCCAATTCAGGTGAATGTATTTAAACTATCAATAGGCCACACAATCCAGGTCAGTGATGGAGACTTGCGCAAGGCTTATTGGGGAAGTTCAGGAAATTAGTGAAGTCTCTTTGCTCAGGTGGCCTTTACTAGTTCCTCGTGACCGCCCAAAGTGCTTGCAATACTGTTGAGTAAATGCTTGCTTGATGCAGCAATGCCAGTATTACACTGCTAGTGTGAACAACGTCGTTCGTGTCGTCCCTGGTGGAACAAGATTGTGCATTGGCCATCAAGGCAAAGAGAGCAGCTTTTAAAAAATTAAATACATTTCTACATTTGAAAATTTAATCAATTTCACGCACGAGAGAGCGAAACGAGACGAATTATCAAACATAGTAAGAGGCAGTCCCTGGCAAGAGTATGTATCTTCTATAAATTACAGCACACTCTTCCACGATGGTGTGGAAAAGGATTAAATCGATTAGTGGACGTCAGATAACACCATACCCGCTGATCAAGGATGGCGTGGCAAATTAGTTACTACTCAGCAGATGTGGTCTTCAGTACTGGGGGGAGGAGGGAGGGGGGGGGGTACACATTTTTGCATCGTTAAGCAGTAATGCACGATATGATGCAGAATTTCTAGCACACACGCAGTTTTACAGAAGCTCGAAAACTTAATTTCTCATCTGACAACGATGAGCCGATACCAATCAACGTTCTCTTTTCTGGGAACTTCCGTATGGCGTTAAGCTCATTACGTAGGCAACATCTGTGGGAGAAGACAAAATGCCAACGACATGTTTGTGCACCTGCTGAATCCCTCATGGAGTTATTATTTTATTTTTTTAATATTTTGTGTGTTTGTCTGACATATTTTCCGATAGTTGGCGTAGTGCAATCTTATTCCACTTCTCAAACCACAAAATAGTCGATGCCGACTTCATATCGCCCTATTTCTCTGACAAGTTGCTTTTGTGCAAATTGTTCGAAAGATGATCAACAACGACTAATGTGGATGCTGGGACACGGGCAGTTTTTATTGGCGAACGTCCAATTTGGATTTCGTCCACGTCGTTGCACCATCGACCACTTGGTTCGATTAGAGACGTTTATTCAGAATGGTTTTGTTGGCAAAAACCACATGTTGTTGGTGTGCTTTTTTGACATTGAAAAAGCATACGATACACATGGAGATATAATATTTTCAACAGATTCACGAGTGGGGTTTTCGAGGCACATGCCAAATTTTTAGAAAACTTTTTAAAAGATAGAACTTTCAAGTGCGTGTTAACAATGTTTGTCCAGACTCGTTCTCACTGGAAACAGTGTCCACAAGGCTCGGTCTTGTCGGTATCACTTATTGCTATTGGAATAAACAGTGTGGTGAATTGTATCCCAAAGAGCCACCTAATGTCGGTGCCTATTTGTAGATGACCTGGGAATCTTCTACAGATCGGTTAAATTTATCAACAGCTCAAGACCGTGCCAAATTGGATTGAACAATATAAGTGAATGGGGCTCGCAAGCGGGGGAACACGATTCTCTCGCGAAAAAACTCAGTGCATTCACTTTTGCCGTCTTCAAGGAATCCAAAATGCCCACAACTAGCCGTTTAAACAATGTATAACTTCTTTCAAACAATGTCCGTTCCTCTCGCTCGGCATGGTGTTTGACAAAAAGCTAATGTGAAAGACCAGTATGTTTGAGTTACGCAAAAAATGCATGTTGAAAATCCAACCTATTGAAAGTTCTCAATAATACTCGTGGGGTGGCAGATAGGAACTTGCATGTTGAGAATTTTTACGGATCTCTAGTTTGCTCCAAGATGGACTATGGATGTTTCGTATACTCTTCAGCTAAGTAACACAACCTTAAACTTCTAAGACACTGTCCACCATTGTGGTCTTCGTTATTGCTCTTGGAGCATTTCGAACAAGCCCGGTAAGTCAGCTTGTATGCCGATTCAGGTGTGTCCTCCCTTTAGCAAAACGGAGAAACCTCGTGATGGGTACGTATTTAATGGAAAATTAAAGCTATTGCCTAACCATCCAGCAAATCGGAATGTTTTTAACACGACCATATGTCAGACCTTTGGGGATAACAAACCCAAGGCCATCTCTTCCAACGGGATTAAGATGTAACTTTTGTTTATCTTTAGAATTTCATCTGCCAAAGTTTTTTTTTAATTTTGTATTTAGCAATAACCCGCCCTGGGTTACACCAGAGGCCGATTATTATATTTGACCTTGGCGTTTGATAAAAACTCTACTTGCGAAAGTGTATTCAAAATGAACTTTAGAAAGGAGTTGCCATGAACATCAAAGGTTTACTTTGGTAATCATCAGATGTCTCCAAAATTGACACAAGGTTGGAAGTGCCTTTTATTGCTCCACCTTGAACTACCGTGTTCAGGCTAAGCGCGTGTGTTCAGTTTTCACTGCCAGAGTTCTTCGCCATCCGTGAAGCTCTTTAAATACAATTCTAACGCTGTCGTGTGGCGAATACCTGTTGTGTTCAGGATAGCTTATATCACTTTAAGCTTATACAAACCATGTATTCTATTCATCATTTGGTACACGAGACATCCAAATTCTACTGTAAAAAACTAACCTCTATATGGATATATAATAGAGTTTTGCTGGTACCTTGGACAAGTGGGCATAGAGGTAAATGAACACGCTGATCGGTGCTTGCTAAGGAAGCTTCCCAGCGTCGCGACGTTGATTTCAACAGTCCCCGTTCCAGATGTCGAGTGGATAACAAGCAAAGATTGTTGGATTTGCGACCATCGTGGGATTGTTGCAAAATAACAATTGCATAAGTGTGATGCCCACATTGAACTAACAAATTCGTCGCACCTACTTCTACGACTCGCACGTAGAAAAGAGGTGGTATTGTCTAGAATTCGTATAGGCCATACACGCCTAACACACGGATATCTCTTAACCAGAGAACAGGTTATTCCCATATGTGACACATGTGATGTACCTTTAACCGTGCATCGTATCTAGCAGAATGTGCCAAATATGATGCCTTGGCGCACGCAATTGATCTCTCCCAATCATATAAGAACTTCTATCATATGAGACGGCGACAAACTTTCTAAATTTCTCTCCATTGTAATTTATTTAACAAAATTTAATTTCACATCTTAACTGTTGTTTCTTTTCTTATTTTCATTCATACATAACTTTTATTTTGCTATATACTTTTCTTTCAATCTCATTTATTTTGGTTATTTATAATTTATACCCTTAAAAACATCTATCATAAACATACCTCATTCACTCTTCTCATTCTTTCATTCACAGCGTGCTGCAATATTAACTAACCGTTGGCAGCGCCCTAGTTTCCTTCAACGTCGGGGTCGTCGTCGTCCCTGGCCCCCGTCTGGGCCCGGGGTAGAATTTTGCCCAGAGCATGGCTCTGCTAATCGTACAAGGCGATTCAAGAAAAAAAGTCCACCTCGCAAACATCAGCTAGTATAAAGTGTAGAATATTATTCCCCGAATCGAGAGGCGAGCTCTGGCAATCGTCGCCGGGGACCTTGTCCCCTTCCCTTGACGACTCCTCGACGACTATGACGACAATTACACCACAAACGATGACAAAGACAATGACGCCCGCGACGTGAGAATCCCCTTTCCTCCTCTTACCCGTGGCTGGTTCTGACCAGCATGGGCCCTTCCTCCCTCCCACCCCCTTGGTTAGAGTGCTGCATTATGACCTTACGGTTGACGCGTCTTTAATCCAAAACAATAGAAAATAAATCACCCCATATTCCCGGAACAACATATTTTTAAATTTAGTTATCCCATTCACATACATAACTTTATTTTTTCTATTAATATCATCATCATTTTCTTTTCTTATATACACTTAGGAAACACTTCTAATCATCAAATACACCTTAACTCGTCACTCATCAACTTTTATTATCACAACCGCGAAATATTAACCTAACCGTTATGAAGCGCCCTATAGTTTCTGACTCGGCGTCGAGCACTTCAGTAATCAGGTACGTCTGTATCGTTTTTACGACTGCTACCCTTCTAAAACTTGCCCTGCTCTGTGCTTGCCTTCTTACACCTCGCCTATACTTAGTGATTTTGTCCAACAACTATTCGAAGGCCTGCTTATCATGGCTTTCCACTGCCTACTTAACGATATGCGTTTTGGAAGTCGCTGTCAACCATGATAAGGCTGTAACAGAAAGAACTAGTGGCGCCATTTAATTATGTTTTAATGGCCGCTCACCGCCTACTAAGTACAATAATCATTCCAATGCAGCTTGCCACAACCCACGAGATGGCGGTAGCTAGAGTTTTTTTTTTACAATTTGTTAAACAAACAAACTTTCTTTGGTTTGTTAGTTCATGTGCGTTGTAATCTCTCTTGTGATTTACTTTTGAAAGAAATGGAAGAAGGAATTTATGTTTTGTTTTTGTGTGACAATATTTCAAATTTTCCCAATCTCGTTTCCGAGAAACGGTACTTGGTCTATTTGTTTAGCCATGAAGGCGAAAGACTATGGTGAGTAGACTTACATTAATTTACATTACACACAGAATAGAAACATTCCTAGGTGCAATAACTGTGGAGAGGGAGCCCTAGAGTTTGTGAAATAAAGAGATGGCTTAGCTTCAAGGATGGATACCTACATACAGTGATGTGCAATGCAATGTATTGCTATTCCTCTAGGCCTAGGCTTTTGCCTGTGTGTTAATTCTTCTGTTACGATGCAGCGTGACCATTTGTGTCGGTTTCAAATGTTGGGAGAGCGCAATAATGGCAATTATGAGCTGGAAGGAAGTGGAAACTAGAAAGCATATTCGTGTTCCCCCCAACTCGCTTGGGGTCGTTTTGCTTATGGACCAAGGCTTACAGTAAGCAAGAAAGGATGGCAACAGAATTCGAATCGGTGGTGTTTTTATACTGGTTGTTGCATGCGGTTCATGCTTCAGGATCATTGCGTTGCGTTTTTTAACATCCTAGTTCTCTCGCCCATGTTATAGTGCAGAGAATGCTCCGGAACTTTCTTAACTTGGTGCATGATGTAATTAGAGTCCCCCTACTGGGCTTGATTTAGAATCTTTTGGGGAAGGATTTTTAAACATGTGTCGTAGTCCAGTCTTTCGGCAGGTAGCCGGAGCGATCGATGGCTGCCAGATACGTACCATGGTACCCCAGCAACTGCACGATCAATATATTAATCAAAAACTATTTTATTCTATTCTTCTCCAAGGTGTGTGCGATCACACGGCAAGTTCATAGACATTTTTTGTTGGACTGCAGGTTCGGTAGCACGTATGCGGGCGATTGAGAGCTAATCATTTATACCTGTAAGTGGAACGTTTCCGCCAAGGGAATGGTTTTTGATTGGTGCTAAGGATACGCATGCATTAGGGATCCTATTGGCAGTCATAATACCGCCATGTCAAATAGCCATTACCCCCAAGAAACGGAACTTTAATACCACCTGAGCCGCGGTCGCTGGCATCATCGAGAGCGTTTTTGGTCCAGATGGGAACTTCGGTGGCGGAGTATCTTTACCAAAAGCTTTGGAGGTTCGCTGGTACGGGGTCAAGGTGATGTCAGCATGTGCAGTCATGCACAATATATGCGTAAAACCACTGGCGACGATCCGTGCGCCGAGATGAACCCAGTGCCGTGGACCAGAGAGGCCATTCACGCCCACCGACGAGGCTACAGGGGCCCACTTCCGCGACATGCTGTTACAAACTCCACCACTGCATGCTAATCAGTCATATGTAGAGTAGTTCATAGACCCAGCCCCACCCAGCTTCATGTTTTGCAATGCTAAATTCTTTTAATAAATAATAGAAATATGTATTATGAAATATTGGTAATTTCCGTAGTACATTTTAGATGTAGTAACTGTTATCCTCGGTGATAGATTGACACTCGTAATGGTGTCTGGATTAAATAAAATAAATATACTGTAATAAAATCTACTTACTTATTTATTATTTATTTTATACTAACAAACTCACGTGAGATTTGTAGGCGCCAGCCAGCAGTCAGTCAGTAGAAAACACGAAACTCCTTTATGCTAAAGTAACCAGTTATAAATTCAAATACCATGGGATGTGAGCAGGGAAAATATTAAAACCAAGGTATCTTGCCAGAGTAGGCTAGGCCTATATTGTCCTACAAGTTTACAGACATATTATTACCTATCAGATTAATAAGTAGGCTCTAGGCCTAAGAATTATGACCGGTCTTGCAAAGAACAAAAATTAACAAGAAAACACAAGGAAATGGCAATACAATTAAATACAATCAAATAGTAATTGAGTAGGCCTTAGGCCTAAAATGATTTGTTTAGGCACTAGGCCTTGGTCTGTGTGACCTTGGCTTTTGAAGCCAAATACGCAGTAGGCTAGGCTAGGCTAGGCCTATGCGTGCAAAAGTTCAAAAAACTGTTCTTTGGTTACTGGTAAAATAACAGTCTTGTAACACGGCGAGAATTGTTAATGAATATGTATCGATACGTTACGAATTGTGCGTCGGTCCCTAGGTAGGCTGATGTAGGCCTAGGCTAGGCCTAGTAGGACGGCGAAGCGCGCAGTTCCGAATCCTCGGCGGAATATGCAGAATACGAGCAGAAATCTCGTATTTGGTAGGCCACAGGTAGGGCCTAGATCGTGGAGTCCATCCCCACAGTGAGTAGACCCAGGTAGGCCCGGAAGTAGGCTAGGCTATGGAAATTAGCCCACCTCTGGACCGCAGTCCATCTCTCCTCTGTACCTCGACGTCGAATGTTCTCGTCTTTCTTCCGAAGTAGCAGACGACGCTCGAAATGTTCTGCAACCTTCTGTCAAGGGGCTCCAAGACAACTTCCAAAGACATTGACGTGATTGGTCAATTGGCGTTGATTTAGCGTCTGATTGGTGGATTTCAAATAGTAACTCACTGGACTAGTTCATTAATATAATTTGTAGGGGTTTCCTTGAAAGGTTGCACCATTTAAGTAATATTTACATCAGATGGTGCAAGGGTTGTGTTTGTTGTAGCGTCAAATCACAGAGTATTTGATGCACAGCCTTGGGTCGACCAGTTGGCAACACCGCCGAGAAACTAGCAGTGGATAGTTATGGGCTAATCTTCCGTCGGTAAAGAAGTAGTCCTACAGTTGACGCGGTTCCAATTTCAGTCACTAGGTGTCGCGCGCGTATCGAATTATTGTATTGAATATATTAATGCGGCAATTCCAAATGGTCGCAATAACACTTTGAATATGTAGCACTGTTGACTGTTATTTAAATTATGACGTAGCACTTAAAAGTTATTTAATTACCAGTTTTATGTTAGAAATGTTCAGATAATAATCAATAATTGTTGATAATTAGTAAATATAAAGTAATTAATCAGTAAATAATAAGGCAGTAGAGTGTGTACAGCTACAACTGCTCCCAAACTCAAAAACTGGAAAATTTATAATTTTACAATGTTTTTTAGTTTTCAAACAAGCGTACTGAGGGTACTGTACATAGATACATAAATTATACAATGTGGTTACATAGCAATTAGGTAATCAGGTTAGGAAGGGTAGGATTTTGAGCAATCTCTGTACTCTGTCCCTCCGGTGTGTATGTGTATTACCGTACAATGTGTCAACTAATCAGTGTATGTGATTACGTGATGTGTAATAAAATGATCGATGAGTGTAATGAAATATCGAGTAACTCTTGGTACTCCGATTCTAAAGAGAATCTAACCCCCTCCCTCTTTCTTAAATCTAAGTTACGTTTATTAGGTGAAAAGCTACGTTGACTAAATTTTTTTCATTGAATCAATTTTGTAAGTCCACGTGCTATAATATCAAGCTCCGTGGACTAGATGGCCTAAACCACCATTGGCTGTGATAAGCAAGACCATGGCTCCTAAATCCGCACCGACGTGTTTATCAATTGTTTTTTTATTTTAAATATGAACAATGTTCAGTAAAATTGGTGGTTTTAAGAACCACCACTCCACGCTGTTCCATACACAGCCCTCTCTCTCCAAAGCTTGACCTTAAGTGCATCCCGTATAGGGGCCTATTAGAAAAGTCAAGTAAGCTCACAGATCGGTACGCACAAGTAGCTTCTCTTTGATAAAACAAGCAAGGATTAAAAAACTATATCGCAATACTTGTTTACGACGCAGAAATTAATAAAAAGGTTTATAAAAAAAAGTATATAACGCTAAATACTCCAATTACCCTCGCCTGCAACAGTACGTCATTGGATAATTAGACATATTAGCAACAAAGCGTCGTTCAGAAATTACGGTGATATATGTCGCAAAAGTGTGTCAACGGTGTAACTAAACTACTTTGGTGAAACTACTAATAATACGATTAAATAGATTGATCAAACAAGAGTAGGCCTACGCCATCGCAAAATTAATACAAAAATACAAAATACAAAAATACAAATTAATACAAAAATACAACAATGGTTGAGGATCATAACATTCAAAGGCCTCGTCCAATAAGGCACATCCACAGCTCTTTGAATAATTATGTCTAGCAGCAAGCGTTGTTCAAAAGCAATTTTATTTTAACGGTAACCTTGTACTGTCCGTCGTGTAGGTGAAAGAAGTCAATTATTGACGAGAGCAAATTTTTGGTTAGAACACTAATTTTAACGAACTGCGGTTTCTCGAAAGTTTGTATTCGAGGTTGGAATTTTGCACGTTCGGCTTTCGGTAAGAATTTATATTTAAATTCCGCAAGTCGAAGACGTAATTCCGTTGGTCGTTGTTTTATTAAATTTTTATTAGTCGCTGATTCGGTTATCGAAAGTTCAATTTCGTTGTCAAAGTTCGGTTTCATACATACGTCATTCATACATCCATCCTTATCATCGTTGCTTTTAAGATCGCCCGTAGGCCCACAAGTACCGTCACTTCCACAATTCAACACACCCGTAGGTTGACCGCTGATATTCAAATTATCCGTAGATTTACTTATTTCATCACTTATAAAATTTAAACAACCCGTAGGTTCACTAGTTTCATTATGTGCCTTTGCACCGTCGCTTTTATTACCAAAATTATCATCAACGTCGTTAAATTGTTCCACTGCATCGTAGAACTCCTCACTATATCCCTCCGTTTCACTACTTCTAACTTCACTTTCAAGTTCACATTCATTCATCCTCATGCATTCATTTTTATCTGTCGTGTTCAAGTTAACTTCGAGTTTGTCTAACTTACAAAGTGTCGAAGGTTCAATATCGCTGGCTATCGCAGCAGGTTTCGATGAATCGTCAATATTAAATTCCAAAGTTTCGTTATAGTCGTCGAGTATATCCCAGATTTTATTTACCGCAGTGTTGTAAAATAGGTCTCTCGCCCAAGAATTACGAAGTTTCGCAAAATTACTTCCTTAGACTCGGTACAAGTTATTGCCCTAGTTTTAATAATATCATTAGTATCAGTGGCAAGGTAGCCCACCTCGCTGTCAGTCTGAATGACTGTAGGCCTAGGCCTATCTCCGCTCCCCACTTCCACAACATGTTTATCGATAACTTTATCATTTATTTTAACAACCGAAGAATTCACTAATTCAGTTAATTTCTGAATATCCTGTTTATATTCCAATTTAAATTCCTCAAGCGACTGTAAAATTTGTTTAATCATGCTACAAGCATCACTCTCCAATTTTGAAACATGTTTAGGTTCGTTTATTTTATTATCTGGATGACGCGTAAAGTTTAAGGTTATGTTCGAGACCGATGGTCCCGCGTCTGTTGCTACACCGGTCCCAACTCGTTTCCCGAGCGATGACCTTGATTGTCATCCCTAGCTTGCTCTACGCGTTCTTGCTGTTCACGATTGTAATTAGGCCTGTAGTTATTGTTAATGTTACTCGGTTGATTAGCACGATTGTCACGAAGATTCTGATTGTCGTTGCTCACGTTTACTCGATTTTGGTTACCGCCGCGGTTACCATCCCTCTCCAGGTCTAGTTTTTCTAGGCAAGAAATGAGGCTATCCTCGGTAAACTGCTGTTGTACCATTAGAATACGTACTTCGTAGGGCAAATGCTTAATCATTAGTTCAATCAAAGTTTGTTTTGGGATAGGTTAAATAAATAAATTTTATTTAGAGTCTGCCCACTCAGTTAAATAACTGATTTTCAGTGGGGGACTTTAAATCAAAGCGACCAAGCCAACCCTGTAGGCCCCGACGCAATCGACGAGTGAGCGATAACCAACAAAATATCGAAATGTTTAATAGGAAATATAGCAATCAGTGTTATCGACAGTGCGAACAACCCGCGAATCAACGCCAGAATCAACAAGGCCGATTCAGAACAACTCTGAAATTTATTATGTGCTTCGTTGCTAGGACGGCTCCAAAGTCACCGTTTACAAACTCCTAAGACAAGAACTGATGGACTTAAGTCCAAATCAGAAGTTAAAAAACTTCTGACTTTAGCGGGAATCAAACCCTGGACCTTCTGCATTCCGGTAAATACTTCACCCGTTTCAAGAAGCGTTTAACGTAAGCTGCCATGCTTTTATTCCTGACGTCCCATTGACCATTGTAAACCTGTCTGATTAGCTGCGCGTGCTGGTTACTGTTCCAGAATTTGCCTAAAAATGCTTTGCGAAACTCATCGTATGATTCAAATCTGTGGTCTTGGTACCAATACCAAGCTTGTTCCTCAAGCGTCTGAATCATTATCCCTAGTCTATGTTGATCGGGAATTTTGAAGGATTGAAATCGTTGTTCGATTAAGTTTAAGAACTCAATAGGATGGAGTCCTTTATTGATGCCCGTAAATTTAATACCTTCACGGTGGAGAGTATCGCTTACATGAGCGCTTAGTTGTGAAATCGATTCGTTCACAATAACTGAATTTCCGGCGAATGACGAATTATCTTTCACTTGTTCAATCTTATCGTCTATCACTTTAAGGCTTTCGTTCAAAGTAGAATGTCCCTGCGTGACACTGTCAACCTGTTGTTTAATAGACCGATTGAATTTACCCATGTCAGACATTTTATCATTAATGATTTGAAACTCTTCATTAAATCCGGCAACCATGTTACCCGTAAGGCCTACTTTGTTCAATTCAATGCCGCAATCTCGTTTGATCAACTCGGTTTGATTAGTTTTTATAAACTCAACCTCACTCCCTAGTTTACTAATCCGCATGTCATTCGTTTGTTTGTATTGTCCAATATTTGACTTTATTTCATTTACCGAATGAATTAGTTGTGTCAACATGTTGGTAATGTTTAACTCACTGTGATTACTCTGCAAAGATTGCTCAGGAATAGGTTGTAGGCCTACTGATTGCAGCTGTGGCGGCTGATCGAATGGACCGGGTGATAGGCCTATGCCAGGTTGGGTGCTCATTGCAGGTCGGGCTGGTGTAGATTGTGCGATAGGATATGCTCCCACATTGCTATCAATAGTAAAAACATCATTGTTAGTTTCAACATTTTCATCAGTCTCAATATCCTCTTGTAGGTTTGAGTGGTCAGCTCCCATGGTGAATGAATTAGGCAAAACTGGTTATTATTCAACGTAAAATCTCAAGGTGTGAACAAGTAGGCAGGCCCCACGTTGGGCGCCAATTGTAATAAAATCAACTTACTTATTTATTAATTATTTTATACTAACAAACTCACGTGAGATTTGTAGGCGCCAGCCAGCAGTCAGTCAGTAGAAAACACGAAACTCCTTTATGCTAAAGTAACCAGTTATAAATTCAAATACCATGGGATGTGAGCAGGGAAAATATTGAAACCAAGGTATCTTGCCAGAGTAGGCTAGGCCTATATTGTCCTACAAGTTTACAGACATATTATTACCTATCAGATTAATAAGTAGGCTCTAGGCCTAAGAATTATGACCGGTCTTGCAAAGAACAAAAATTAACAAGAAAACACAAGGAAATGGCAATACAATTAAATACAATCAAATAGTAATTGAGTAGGCCTTAGGCCTAAAATGATTTGTTTAGGCACTAGGCCTTGGTCTGTGTGACCTTGGCTTTTGAAGCCAAATACGCAGTAGGCTAGGCTAGGCTAGGCCTATGCGTGCAAAAGTTCAAAAACTGTTCTTTGGCTACTGGTAAAATAACAGTCTTGTAACACGGCGAGAATTGTTAATGAATATGTATCGATACGTTACGAATTGTGCGTCGGTCCCTAGGTAGGCTGATGTAGGCCTAGGCTAGGCCTAGTAGGACGGCGAAGCGCGCCGGGGAAAATCAGCAGAAATCTCGTATTTGGTAGGCCACAGGTAGGGCCTAGATCGTGGAGTCCATCCCCACAGTGAGTAGACCCAGGTAGGCCTGGAAGTAGGCTAGGCTATGGAAATTAGCCCACGTCTGGACCGCAGTCCATCTCTCCTCTGTACCTCGACGTCGAATGTTCTCGTCTTTCTTCCGAAGTAGCAGACGACGCTCGCTCGTAATGTTCTACCGCCTTCTGACACGGAGCTCCAAGACAACTTCCAAAGACATTGACGTGATTGGTCAATTGGCGTTGATTTAGCGTCTGATTGGTGGATTTCAAATAGTAACTCACTGGACTAGTTCATTAATATAATTTGTAGGGGTTTCCTTGAAAGGTTGCACCATTTAAGTAATATTTACATCAGATGGTGCAAGGGTTGTGTTTGTTGTAGCGTCAAATCACAGAGTATTTGATGCGCTGCGTTGGGGTCGACAGTTGGCAACATTGCTGAGAAACTAGCAGTGGTAAAGTTGCATGGTTTTTCCGTCGGTAAAGTAGTAGTCCCACAGTTGACGCGGTTCCAATTTCAGTCACTAGGTGTCGCGCGCGTATCGAATTATTGTATTGAATATATTAATGCGGCAATTCCAAATGGTCGCAATAACACTTATATGTAGCACTGTTGACTGTTATTTAAATTATGACGTAGCACTTAAAAGTTATTTAATTACCAGTTTTATGTTAGAAATAATCAGATAATAATCACTAATTGTTGATAATTAGTAAATATAAAGTAATTAATCAGTAATTAATAGGGCAGTAGAGTGTGTACAGCTACAATATGTAATAAACACTATTATACACCTTGCTTAAGCATAAGGTCGACGCACCGTTGTTTGCCGTGTCAGAGCTTGCATCTGCTTATCGTACAGAACATAAACAATTGCTATAATATGTAATAAACACTACTTTACTCCTTGCTTAAGCATAAGGTCGACGCACCGTTGTTTGCCGTGTCAGGGCTTGCATCTGCTTATCGTACAGAACATAAACAATTGCTATAATATGTAATAAACACTACTATACACCTTGCTTAAGCATCAGGCCGACGCACCTTTGTTTGCCGTGTCAGGGCTTGCATCTGCTTATCGTACAGAACATAAACAATTGCTTAATATGTAATAAACACTACTATACACCTTGCTTAAGCATAAGGTCGACGCACCGTTGTTTGCCGTGGCAGAGCTTGCATCTGCTTATCGTACAGAACATAAACAATTGCTATAATATGTAATAAACACTACTTTACACCTTGCTTAAGCATAGGTCGACGCACCGTTGTTTGCCGTGGCAGAGCTTGCATCTGCTTATCGTACAGAACATAAACAATTGCTATAATATGTAATAAACACTACTATACACCTGCTTAAGCATAAGGTCGACGCACCGTTGTTTGCCGTGCAGGTTGCATCTGCTTATCGTACAAGGCGAGGAAAGGTGATAACGTTAACGTCCACCTCGCAAACATCAGTTAGTGTATTAGGGAGTATATTACTCCACGAAACTAGAGGCGAGCTCTGATAGTCGTGGTCGAGGACTCTTCCTTTCCCCTTGACAACTTGAACGGTAACAAAGACGATGACGACCACGACGAGAGAATTCCCGCCTTCTTCCCTCTACCAGCAGCTTGTATTGAACAGCTTGGGATTTTCCTCTCTACATCCCATAGGCTTAAGGAAGACATTATGACCCAATTGGTTGACGCATCTTAAATCACTGAAAATTAAAAAAATAAATCTGAGGTTATACGTTTCATCACTTTAACTGTACATCACATGTAAGCAGAATGTACCAAATAATAAGATGCCTTGCGCACGCAATTTCGTCTCTCCCAATCATATGAAGAACTTGTATCGTATGATAACGGCGACAAACTTTATAAATTTCCCATTCAAAATTTGTTTTAAAACAAAATTGAATTTACATCAAACACATTTAATTTTGTGTTTATTAAAAATAAAATTGCTTATATTTTATCATCTCCCATCATCTTATTTCCTTTTTTAAACTT
Source organism: Sweltsa coloradensis (assembly GCA_024449915.1). NCBI lineage: Eukaryota > Metazoa > Arthropoda > Insecta > Plecoptera > Chloroperlidae > Sweltsa > Sweltsa coloradensis. The sequence continues at coordinate 237,299 of JAMZAV010002305.1, read as the reverse complement.
GGAAAACAATAATACTTAATCTTCAAACACACCATAAACTAACTTTATAAAACTTAGAATATCACAGGCAGCACAATATGACGTAACCGGTTGAAGCGCTCTAGTTTCTCACGTCGTATGTGTGTTCTTCCACATTCTACATGTTAGGCCTACATTCTACCGACCACACTTATCGAACTCCAAGTCAAAACATACATGTTACATGTCTTGTTTCCCCTATGAATAAAATAAGCTGCTTGATTTCTTCATCGATGGATAGCACAGAGTTATAACGCTTTCGGACTAGAGTTTGAAAGATATAATTCTTAATCATATTCCTTTCTTTTATGAACATTGAAAGAATTGAAACATCAAGCATATCAATTTATTAACGAACAATATCACAGGCGACGCAATAAGACATATCCAGTTGAAGCGCTGTAGTATCTCCCGCTTGTTGTAATGAAATTGAGTAAATGATTGGCTATGCATACGATGAAGAAGGTCCAGGCTCGATTCTCGTTACAGCCAGAAGGTTTTTAAATTTCTGATTTGGACTGAAGTTCATCAATTCTTGGATTAGGAATTTGTAAACGGTGACCTTAGGAGCCGTCCTAGCAACGAGGCACATAGTAGATCCTAATGTTGTTAAGTATCAGCCTTGTTGGCTCTGGCGCTGTCTGTGGGTGACATCATGTCTAGTTTGAATGATCAGTGTTCTCTACTTAAATATGCCGGTCTCTAGTTGGTCATTGCTCGCTCGTCGATTGTGTCGGCGCCTACATGGTTGGCTCGGTCGGCTCTAAATTAATTGTCGCCTACTGAAAATCAAATCTGTGACTGATTAAGCACTCTTAAAAAACATGTATATTTATTTATTTTGATTACCATGCGTTGAATTATTTCAAAACGATGCGCAGAGACAACGTTAAACCTTTTTCACAATTGAAGTCACAATTATGAATTAAATTATACTTGAACTTTCTGTAGTGACGATTTTAAATGAATGTATTTCTGTTCAATATACTAGATGATCAATATTTGGTTCTCATGAGACTTCCCTATTCTTGCCAACACACAACACTAGAACACATGATACTCGAAGGTTTGAAATAGTTTTTAAAACACTTGGAAGAATTGGCCTCGACTCCGAGCGTGGCTCTGCTAATCGTTCAAGACGATTCAAGAGAAAAAGTCCCATCTCGCAAACATCAGCTAGTACGTAAGGGAGTATTTTCCTCCCCAAAAATTAGAAGCGAGCTCTGGAAATCGTCGTCGGGATCCTTGCCCCCTTCCCTTGACAACTTTCCCGACGACGACGACAATGACGTCAAGAACAAGGACGGACGACCATGACCGCGACGTGAGAATATCCCCCCCTTTCGTCCCCCTACCCGTGGCTGGCTCTGACCAGCATGGCCGCTCCTCCAAATATCATCTAGGTTAGAGTCACGCATTATGATCTATTGGTTGAATTGCTCTCCACAAAAAAATTCCAACCAATCTAAGTCTCCCTATTCTTGTCTTGTTTCAGGTGTCCACGGCTTCAGTTGATGTAGTCGCCAACCAAGTTCCGCGCTCAGACAACCAGACGTGAAAGGTTCGTTGATTTGTCCTGTCTCAAATTGTTTAAAACATTTCTGAACACAGTGGAAACGTGTCATAGAACAGGAAGTTTGTGATTTATAGAGTATTCTTTCATGTGATAAGGGCAACAAACTATCTTAATTTATAATTTAACATAAATTCTCATTTCATTTCATTTTTTAACCATATAAAAAATGTTCTACTGCTATCACTATCATCTCTATCATATTCACTTTCAATAACGTAGAAAAACAATAACCATAAAACACACCAGAAACTCTTTAAATTAAAACTCACACATGCTGTGCAATATAACCTTACCGGTTGAAGCGCCCTACCTTCTCACGGTGTCCTAAATTTCTCTGTGCTCTATGGCTATTGATAACTTTACTGTTGTGTTATTAGCCTTAAAACCCAAACTAACTAACTAGATTCCTGTGTAACGTAATTTGCATAATATGCAATGTGATCTATGAGATACGGGTGCAAAATTTAGTTTGAGAAATTGTCTACAAAGCTCGCTAGTCTCTCAATTCCTCACCAGGTAGCGTGCGAGTCGCAAGTAATTCCGAGATCACTCTAACTCTGAGCAAAGAGATAGTCATACGTAGCGTGTGAGACTCTGATGAGGGAGGTCACGGGCTCGAATCCCACCACCGGCAATCCTGACTGAAAGTTTTCCCCGAGGTTTTCTTCAGTAGTTAATGCGAATGCTGGTAGTGAGTCCTCTGTAACAGCCCTCGGGCATTCCCTTATCATATGGACATCAATCCAGGAATTAAACAATCTATCTCAGCGGGTATCAGGACCTACGGGAGTGTTTCCCAATTAATGAAGTTGAGAAACCTTCTTATCAGTTACCTAACACCCTAATAACCTGGTTAGTCACCTACACCGGCCATCCTTACTTAAAAGTGTTATTCACACGGTAGCGTGAGAGTCGCAAGCAATACCGTGTTAACTCTACTTCCAGTTTGAACAGAGCGCCGTATACTTTGTGTTCGTCTGGTCCTGAGTTTGAACATTCAGTTGCGCGTTATGACCTCACGGTTGACGCGCCCTTAAACTTAACTAGGAAAACGCAAAAGTCCCGTCGCGTTGTTGAGCGAGCACCGGTACGTGCAACACGACCCGAGTACGACATTCCCATAATGTTACATACCAAACAGTCTTTAAGGTCTTGACCGAATTGGCTGAAAATTTGTAAAATAGGAGAGAATGTATAAAATCCACCGCCATCTAGAGGACCTTGACATCATGTCTTTGGGAAAACTATATTTACTCTTTGATAACAAATAATACACTGCATCCTCGATATTATTTTGATTACTTCTAGGTGGCAGTGCATAGTGACCAGAATTCTCGTGCAACTTTTCGTTGCCATGGTAACGTTACTTTTGTTAAAATATAATTTCTATCTACACTACTTAAGGGCTTGACCGATTTAGCTGAAAATTTGCAAAATAGGAGAGAATGTTGTACTTATTAGCTTTGTTTGTTTGTGCTGTACCAGGTTCACATATTTACTCCTGGAATCGCCGGATGTACGTCATAAAACCGGAAATAGGAGTAATAAGTACACGTTACGCCCATTGGACAAACAAACATTATTGCACCCAGTTTTGACTTTTTTGACGAGGAAACAAAAAGGTAGAGCTATATACCACAAAAATATAGGCTATAGGCTTAGGGCCTAACTAATTTTCAATTTTTTGGGCCTAGAAATAGGTTTCTAGTACATGTTGTGCATAATTTTGCAAAACGTTTTCAAGCAGCCTATATTTTTTTAGGTTAGTCGGCCCGGGGCAAGGGTTTTTTTGTTTAAACGGTTGTTTAATTTTGCCATTGTCCCTGTTAAAAAAGGCTGTAAGATTTATATAATCTTGGGAAAGATATTGCACGGCCCGGCTTTTTCCATTTTAAACTTCTAGCTTTTTTTTTTGGCTTCTCACACCCCAACCAAGCCACTACAAACTTTAAAAAAATGGGCAAATTTTGTCGTTTACACCCATCCTGCTAAATAAGAGTTAAAATTCTCACTCCAGTCGCAGTTGTGGTAATTACAACGGGACAGAAAAACTTTTCGGGTTTGACGGTACATTAACACCAGGACAGAAAAACGGGTTTTGTAAAATCTTGTACCGGGTGTAATTGAAATAGGACAAAACAAGCAAAGCTATTGACCCTGCAAAATTTCAAAACGATCGGAACATTTTTTTTATTATATTTTTTTTTATAACCAAGATGGATTTTTTTTTAAAAAAAACTAACAGAAACCCGCTAGGTGGTAGTAAATTGTGAAAAATTTCGGGTTTCGATCAGAAAAACGGTGCGACCTGTACCAAGCAGAAACAGGAAAAAAAAACAACTTTAAAAACAGTCTTCGACCCATAAAATCAGTGGAGGCTCGCTACCTCCCCAAATGAATCAATCAAACAAACTCAATTTTTCATTTACCTTTGAAAATTGAACTTTTATTCTAAAATCTTGTTCGTTGGAAAAGTCAATATTTTTGGGAAAACCCCCCTTCCCCCACTGAAATTTACCCCATAAATTTCTGAAAATTATTATTAAATTTTGGTAAATTGATCAGGCGTCAACTTTAAAAATTTGTTTTTTGAATTAATTTGTTGAAAAATTTTTAACCACAAAAACATTTCATTATTATTCATTAAAAAAATAGTATTTTGCATAAAATAAACTCGTAATTTTTATTCTTTTTAAAAACTATGAAAAAAAAATAAAATTTTTCTACAACAAATTGCGTCCGGTTTTGACGCGCCTAGTTTCTCACTGTTTAGCATGGGTGTATCGCATGGGGGGGTTTTCCTGTGGCCTTTTTAAGGGCCCACGCCTAGAGATGAAGAATGCATGCAAGGGAAGATCCTTTTAAACTTACCCTCGACATTCCTAACCCCTCACAGTTTCCTTTACTGGAAGGGGAAAGGGGGGTGGGTGGGGGTAAGAACGGGTTTTTAATTTAGATTTCGTTTTATAAAAGTCTCGTACGAAGAAGATCACAAAACACTCACCACACCCACCAGGAATTTAAGAGTTATTTTGTTTGTTACAAAAAACAAAAACCCCCTAAAGGCCAGATCCTTTTTTAAATCCAGCAAAAAATCAAACAATAAAATGTAAACGACCTTCTGTAACTTTTTCCCATTCAAGTGATTTTTTTAAAAAAATATAATCACATAAAATAATTATTTCTTTTTTTTCTTTTTTTAGCATTTCCCCCAAAAACTTAGAAATCACTTTATCGCAAACACACCATAAATCAATTCATTTCCTTACAATATCCGGCAGCAAAAATAAGCCCAACCCTTTTGAAGGCCCCCTATTTCTCACTCGTTGTTATTTTTATTCTGTCTTTGAACTCACTTCATCAAAAACTCAGTATTAAAGTCATTGTTTGGTACACAAAAACCCAATTCTATTGAAAAAAACTTAACAGATTTTGCGGGATCCCGGGACACGGGGGCATAGAAGGCAATGAACTCGCTGATGGGGCTGCAAGGGGAAGCTTCCAGCGTCGCGACGTTGATTTTAATCTTTCCGTTCCATTGTCAAGGGGATTCAGCAACGAGTGAGTTTTGCACAGCATCTTGGGATGTGTTGCAAAATAACAATTGCGTAGTGTGATGCCCTCACTGATAATAAAATTCGTCCTCTACGTTCGACTCTCACGTAGAGAAAGGTGGTACTGTCTAAAATTCAATAGGCCACCATTTCTAATCAGGGATATCTCTTAACCAGGAGAAGGTTTTTCCCAGATGTGACCATGTGATGTACCCTTAACCGTACATCATTGCTGCAGAATGTACCAAATTTTTAAGCCTTGCGCAGGGAACTTAAATCTCTCTCAATCTATAAAAAACATTTTATATATACTCGAAAAATTTTCCAAAAAGTCTATTTTGAAATTTTATTGAAAAAAATTAATTCACTTTTAAACCATTTAATTTTTTTACAAAAAATATTTTCTTTTGGGTAAACCATCCCCACCACCGTCATTTTTTCCCCTTTTATAAACACTTTGAAAACGATAATACCCACCCAACACATTTTTAACTCTTTTAATTAATTTTTAACAGGCTTCAAAAAATAAAATAACCAGTTGAACGCCCATTTCTCACTCGTCGTATGTGGTCTTTAAAGCGTTGATTTTTTGGGAAATCGGAACAAGAACCGCAGTCATTCTGAGGTCATGTGGGTTTTTCAGTGGGGGTCTTGGCCCCAACACAGACGGACAAACTAAAAAAATATAAGCGGGAGATATAATAGACGAATGAACAATCCCCGAAGACGATTGCGTTTACAAAGTGAACCCCCCCCCCTACCCTCCCCGTGGCTGGTTCTGACCAGCATGGGATCTCCTCCCCAATCCCCATCACAGGCGGCGCAATATAACCTTACCGTTAAGCGTTTCCGTTTCTTACGTCGGCTTTGAACCAGTTTTAAAAAAATTTGGTTGAATCCTCTCTTTGGTGGAGGGCCGGGCGACTTGCAGTTCTGGGTGGGGTAGGAGGGCCCAAGCAGGATTTTTCAAAACGTTAAAGGCATTTCATGATATAAAGAAAATCTCGCAAATTTAGATATAAAGGAACGCTTACTCCCAAAATTAGGCGACTCGGGCGGTCGTCGTGGGAATCACCCCCCCTTCCCTGACGTCTATGGGTCTAACTTACATTAAATTTGGGTTTTTAAGTTTATTGTAGCTATTTTACTTGATACATACCCGCAACTGTCAGCCTCTAGAAACCGGGTATTTCAGGGGCCCCCAAAAGGGGCCCCTAGATGATTGGTTTTGTGAAATAAATCTGCCGTGGAAAAATTTAAAATTGTCCTTCTACAACATTTTCTTAAGTGATAAATAAAAAAAAACCCGGATCTATTCTAGGGACTAGGTCTGGCTTTCACATATTCATGTAAGGAAACCTTTGGGGGAAACTTCAGTGAGGATTTTTCGTGCGGTATTGAAACGGGGACGAAAACAAATTATAGTTCGCTGAGAAACGCGGTAAAAAAACCATTGTTTACATTGTTATTATTACAAACATTTGTTGTGCGCTGCTAAACGTAAGAAAACATTAGTTGACCCCACACTCGTAGCTTCAACCCCTACATACAGGTGTAAATAAACCTTTGAAAAAAAATAAAATAAAAATAAAAAATCAAATTTTAAGTTTCCCCCACTCATCAAATTGATTACAGTTTTTCTGCGGACTTACTTTCAAGTGCCCGACTGTGGGGGGCGAACCATCGTCGACAACTATGGCTGATCTTGTAAAGTGTGCCCTTTTTTTATAAAAATTTTAAAACAAAATGGGGGCAAACATTAAAACCAGTGGCTTTGAAAGACGTTACCCGGAAATTTTGAAAGAATACATTTTTTTTACGTAGCCCAAAAAAAAATTAAGTTTTAACCATTAAATATTTCTATTGTAAATAACCTTATTTTTACCTCACAAACCAAGATGCTAAGTTTTAAAATATAAATTTAAAAAAAACATTTTGATTTAGGGGAAAATGAACCTCCCCATCATATAACCCAGTTTCAGAAGATTTTTTGTGGTTAGGAAGTTTATTTTCTCATTCAAAAAATATCAAAATAGCTGTTTTTGCAACGTGTCCTGGGTATCTCGTTTAGTTTAATTGAGGGGTTTCTCTTATGAAGACCTGCGATTGATTTTTAATTTTTTTTTGGGCTTCATGAGATTAGTATTGGGTTTGCTAAAAATTTCAGGAATTTTTTTTAATTTCAAATTATCCTATAAATTTAAAACAAACAATGTCAATTTTTTTCACAAACTTATAATGGAATGAATAATATAAATTTACAATATTGGTCATGTTGAAATGAATCTTAAACCCCAAAGCTACGCTCGCGCAGCTTTCGTTCTTTGCTGCCCCTTAGATGCAGCTTCAGGAAGTTGCTTTTTTACATAGTGATTTCAAACTTAAGACATGACAAACACATCTTTTTACTAAAAAATATCATAGAAATAAAAATTGCACTAATATTTGTCACTAAAACATGTATTTCGATAAAATTAAAAGAAAGGAAATAAAAAATTAAACTATTTCTTTACGGGGCGCAAAGAAAGTAGTGTAGACGCAGACGCGTGGGGTTATTTCACTTCACCATTGTTGAAATCCCAAAAAAGCGAAGGTATAAAGCCACACAAGCAATGCCGACGGTTTTCACATTGGCTAAGATAATATTGAATAACTCACAAATATTGGTGTTCTTAAATAAAGACAATTTTTTTTAAGGATGAGGAAAATAGCCTTGGGTTTTTTTCTAATAATTTGTTTCGTTGTATACCAGGGCCCGGGCCCGACAGAATATTGGTAGGGTCCTAGCTAAAAATAGGCTACAAGGAAGGCTGGCAGTTTTGACTGGGGGATTAGCTCTTGATCATCTATGGCTTGGTCTAGCCCGCAAAGGCCTTGTATCCTAGAAATCTATTTTAAACCCCTTCTTAAAATACCCGTGGCGGGTTTTGTCCAGGACGCTAGGCCCCCCATATTCCCGGGAAACGTGGTCAAAATATATGACCCCGTGATTGAGCCTCCCTTTGGACCAATAACCAAAAACTATTTTTTTAGCAGGTCATAATGAATGATTTGTTACTTCAAAAACGATGTCAAAGACCTTTCCCCCGATTCCTGTGGGGTGGTTCTGACCACATGGGGTTTTTTACCCCATTTACCCAAGGCTAGAGAGGGCATTATGACCTAACGGTTTTTACGCGCCCCCCCCCCCATCCCCAAAAAAACAAACAATATTTTAAACATTGACTTGGACATAGTAGGCTTTGGGAAGGCCAGTTCTGAACTGGAATGAGGGGAATAGTTTCAAAGGGTTATGTATTTCTGCGTCTAGCCATCCTAGACTTGTTGAATTTGATAAACTGCGTTGGGCCCGGGGTGGAATTTGGCCCACATGGGTCTGTAAAGGTAAAAAAAAGGCGAGGAAAAGAAAGAAATCCATCTCGCAAAAAACTGCTAGTACGTAGGGGAGTAAAAATTTTCTCGAAAAACCCGAGGGGAGCTCTAGCAAATTTAAATCATCTCATCAACTTTTATTATCACAGACGCGCAAAATGACCTAACCGGTAGAAAACGGGCCCAGTTTTTTACGTCGTCCCTTTTCTCTCTGTAGTAAAATTAGTTTTTTTCTTGGAACGTGTCCGGCAAATTGGGTCGGTGGGGAGAAAAAAATCCACCCCGCAAACATCAGCAAATAAGACGGAGTATATTATTTCCCCAAAATAGAGACAGCTCTGGGTTCGTCTTCAAGGATTCCTCCCCCTTTCCCTTTACGACCTTCACGACTACGATACAAAGACACAACGACCCATGACAAAGCAATGACACCGCGACGTTTTTAAAAACCCCTTCCCCCCCTTTTCCCGTGGCTAGTTCTAATAAGATGGGGGCCCCCCCTCCCCAATCCTCTTGGGTAGATTTGGGGCTTTGACCTAACGGTTTACGGTCCTTAAAATCAAAAAAACAAACAAAAAAAAACACCGTCACGTTTTTGCCCAAACCAAAAATAGTATCCTAATAAAATACCACCTCCGTACTATGAACTGGGTTTTTTGCGAAAAAATTAAAATCAAGCGAGTACCCGGCGCTCCACCAACAATGCTTTCTTTTTGGAGTTTCAACTTTTCTAATTCTACCGGCGCTCCACCAACAATGTATTCTTTGGAGTTAAAACTTTTTTTATTCTACCCGGGGCCTCCACAAAATGCTATTTTTATGGGTTACAACTTTTCTAATTCTAAAACCCCGGGGCCTCCCCCAATGATCATTTTTATGGAGTTACAACTTTTCTTACTCAACTCTCGTTTAACAAAGAAACCTTTAATTTAAAAAAAATGTCCGTCTTCTCCCCATGGAATTTGACAAAAAAAATAATTGGCCACGCCACGTTGTTGATTCACGCAAAAAAAACATGTTTAAAATCAAACCCATTTAAAATTTCAGAATACTCGTGGGGTGCAGATAGGCTTGCAGGTTGAGAATCTACGGGTCTCTGTTTGCTCCAAGATGAACTATAGATGTTTCGTATACTCTTCACAAGTAACACAACCCTTAAACTTTTAACCTGTCCCCATTGTTCTTCGTATTGCTCTTGGTGCATTTAACAAGCCCCGGGGTCACTTGTATGCCGGTCAGGTGTGTCCTCCTTGGCGAACGGCGAAACCTCTTGATGGGACGAAAATAATTAAAAAATTTAAAGGTATGCTAACCATCCAGGAAAACGGGATATTATTAATGTTAAAAAGCAGAACTTTGATAAAAACCCATGGCAAACCCCTTTCCAAAGGGGTTAAAATTAAAACCTTTTTTTAAATGTTAAATAAATTTTAAACCTTTCCAAAGACTTTTATTTTTATATTAATCCACCCCCCCCTGGCTAACAACAAGCCGATATTATTTTCGGCCTTTTTCGTTTTTATAAAAAAATTTTTTGCAATAGGTAAAATTTAAAATTTTCTTTTTGAAAGATTTGCCCGGACATCAAAAGTTTTTTTTTGGTATTCAAGATGGGTCCCTAACGCAAAGGGTTTGGGAAAGGCCCTTTTTTTGCTCCACCTTAACTGAAAGTTTTTAGGGAAGCGAGTGTATTCAATTTTACTGCAGAGTTATTCACCATTTTTTTGTAAGCACTTCAAAACATTTTACTTGTCGTTTGGGAGAAACCTTTGTGTTCGATGCTTAAGTCACTTCAAACTAAGAACAAATGTATTCAAATCATCATTTCGTACAAAACATCCAATTTTATTTAGAAAAAATAAACTCGTAGGATTATATAAAAAAGTTTTTTCGGAAACCCGGACACGTGGGCATAGAGGGAAATAAACACGCTGATAGGCTGCTAAGGAAGCTCCCAACGTCGCGACTGATTTCAATCTTGTTCCCGTTCCAGATGTCAAGAGTGGATTCAAACAAAGATTGTTGGGTTTTCGATAAGCATTTGGGATGTGTTTCAAAATAAAAACTGCGTATGTGATGCCCCACTGATTTTAACATTCGTCCACCCACGTCTTACTCTCCCGTATCGTATTTATTTTTTGTTTTTTTTGTCCCTTTGGGTTACTAGATATTGGAAAAAAAAGACCTTAATATAAAAAAAGCTGCATGTTTCCCAATGTAAATAGACTCGTCATTCTTAAACTAAAATTCTTGCTAGGTAAACCTAAAAAGACTTACGATTGCCTAAAGAAATAAAATGAGTAAAATGTTACAAAGTTAATAAAAAGATAAGAATACTAAACTAAAATAAGAATGTACCGTATGAATAAAAAAAAAATGTGTTAGTGGGACAGGATGTCAATATCTTTTTAGGCTGTAGAAAGAGTGGGTCAATAAAAAAGTTTTTTTGAGAACTTTAATGAGTTTAGATTGTCTATTGTTTTTAAGTGGGGGGGTAGTTTTTTTTAGATTTTGGTAAGGGAAAAATATGGCCCCTACTGAACAGTTTAAGGTTATGGTCCAAAAAATGGATGCCCTTTTGGTACGAGTGTATGATCGTGGATGTCCAGTTTTTGATGAAAAGGTTCTGGTTTTATTTTACAAAAATGGGACTTGCTGTACGAGAATAGGAGAAGAGTCAGGGGCTTCTCTCGGGGAAAAGAGGTTTGCATTTGAAGAGGGGGATATTGTCTAAAATTTGTATTGGCCGCACACGTCCAACTCAGATACTTTTAACCAGAGAAAAGGGTTTTTCCCATATTGACACAGTGATGTACCTTTAAACCGTACTCAATGCTAGCGAATGTACTATTATGTTTTCCTTGCGCATGCAATTTGATCTCTTCCAATTATATGAAGAACTGCAAATAAAACCCACATGTTTTATGTATGAAACCCGATCAATCAGCTGGAACCTTCCACCCGAGGGCAGCGCCAGAATCAAAAGACTGAATTTAAAAAACAAACCCTTTGGAAGTTTTTGTGCCTCGTTTGCAGGGCGGCTCCAAACCACCGTTTACTAACTCCTAAGCCAAGAATAATTGGGGATCAAGTGAAAATCAGAAGTTAAAAAATTTTTTGCCTATTGCGGGAACGAACCCTGGACCTCTCATTGGAACAGAGCTATAACCCCAAAACCATTGAACCACACACACGACTAACGAACCACACAAGTGACCTAACGGTTGACGCGCCCTTAATCCAAATAAACTAAAAACAAAACTCACACTCGATCCCCCGGGTCACCATACTTAATTTTTATATCTCTATTTTAGTAGTGGGGGGAGGGGGGTTAAAATGTTTTGGGGTAAAAATCACGGAAAATTTTAAAGGGAACTGTGTTTTTTATTAATTTTCCTGTTTCAAGTTTGAAAGGGGTTGGTCCCCTGGCCCCAAAGCATTCGTACCCCAAACCTGGGTGGAGCCATATGATCATTTTTCAACAAAAAATCAGTTTGTGGGCGGAGACCATTTTGGGGTGAAAAACTTTTAAATTTTCGTTCTTGGAAATTTGTTTTTTTTAAATTAAAGAACTTTAAAAATCATTATTCTTTATCAAAAAAATTTTATTTTTTTTAAAGATAACTATCATTTTAAATCATTTTCGTTTTTTTTAAAAACTTTTAAAAAAAAACCCCAAAAAAGCTTTTTAAAAAAGTTAGCAAACCCATGAAACGGGGGCCCCAAATTGACAAAAGGGGGTTTAAACCCCCCCTATTTGCTCACGTCGCTGATATAAAAAGTTTTTTTTCCAATATTTATAAACAAAACCCTAAATTTATTTTTGGGATCCTATTTTTTCTGGTTTATTTGTTGCAGCAAAATTTTTTACATTGAAATGCTTTAGTTTAAACCGGGGGTTTTAAAATACAAACTCATTTTCATTACCCCGTCGGGGCCCGGGTTTGGGAGTTGGCCCAAACTTTGGCTCTGCTAATCGAAAAGGGCGTTTCAGGAAAAAAAGGGCCACCCTTCGAAAACACGCCAGTGTTTTTGGGAGTATTTTAACCCCGAAACTAGAGGGAGCTCTGGTCGTCCTGGGGGGACCCCTTTCCCCCTTCCCCTTTTGCCGACCTCCCCGCGACGACAATTACAGCACAAAACGATGAGGGAAAGACGATGATTACCGCGACTTTAGAACCCCCCTTCCCCCCCTTAACCGTGGCGGGTTTGACCAGCAGGGGCCCCTATCCTCTCTCAATCCCCAGGCTAGGAGGCTGTTTTTGCCCTTTGGACGGTTGCCCGGCCCCAACCCAATAAATTCCAATTTTGGAAAAAAAATAAAAAACTTTTTCAATCAAACTCTTTTTAAAAAAAACAAAAAATATCCCAGGGGGCGCAATATGGTTTAAACCTTAACAAAGCGATGACGAGCGTGATGTAAACCCCCTCTCTTTCTTCTATCAATGAACCCGTCGCCCAAAAAATGAAACGCTTTTTTAAATTTTTTTTTTTAAACAAAAAATTAATTTATAATTAAAAATAATTTTTTTTTAAAAAAAAATAACTTTTAAAAAAAAACATAAACCGTTTTAATCATTTTTCATTATATCTTTTTTAAAAAGTAAAAAAACATTATAGTGCCAGGCCGTGCATTTTAAACCCACCCGGTTGAAGAAACCCTTTTTCTCACGTCGGGGAAAGTAAAAAATTTATAAATAAAAAAATTTATTTAGAGTCCCCCCACTTTTTTGGTATAACTGTTTTTTCTTTTGGGGGGGACGGTTAATAAAAAGGGGGGCCAAGAAACCCCTGTGGGCCCCAAGGGCAATCGCTCACTTTTTTTGTTTGGAAATTATATAATTGTTCACAAAAGTCTCTTTAAAAACCCCGGGAAAACATTTAGTTTTGCAAAAATAAAAATGTGGGTAAAAAATTTGGGGAAAAGGGTTTGGGCCCTTTTTTCATAGAAATTTTGAAGAACATTCCAAATATTCATGATAGAACAGCAGCAGGGGTGCTTTCTCCCCAAAGACTAAAGGGCCCAAAGGTCAAATTCCCCACTATTTAAAAATTTTAAATTTCCCCTTTTTGGGGTTTTTTTTTCTTTTTTTTTTAATAGTTTAAAGAATCAGAAAAAATTTTTAAATAATCATGAAATATAAAAAATTTAATTTTTGCCCTTTTGTGTAAAAATTATTTTCAAAATTTGGGAAAATTTTTTTTTAATTTTTGCTTTTTTTCTTCTACTTTTTTTTGACGTTTCATATTCCCCAATCCTTTTTTATCACTGAAATTTAAAACCACTTTTTTGTATAAGGGTGTTAGTCGGGTTAAAAGAAATGGCCAAGCCCATTGGGTCATCGGGGAAAAAGGTCAAAATATTGTCAGTATTGGGTTAGGTCCCAAACACTGTTTTCCCTACTAAACCCGGGAAAAATTGTCAAATTTCATCCCATGACGTCAATTAAAAAAGGGATACAAACCCGGGCAATGGCTAAAATCGAAAAAATCTCCTATCTTTTTGTCGTTTTAAAATGCTTTTTTTATGTTTTTTTTGGGGAAAAGAATTCTTCCAAATTCGGTCCGTTTTCTTATAACATACGGCAAATATGCATTCCCAAGGGGGTTTTCTTCTTATTTTGTAACTACATCTTTTTCCAAATTATTTTGTCGTCTGGGGGCCCTTTTGAATGTTTCCCCTTTTTGGGAAAAAAACCATTCTGCTTGAGCCCATCTCCTATATACAAAAATCTTCTCAGCATGATCGCACACTTTTTCTGTTATATTCTGTGTATTTGTGTATCTACTGTGGATCTGGGGTGGATGATGAATGAATAATTTTGACTTAGAAAAAAACCCAGGACCTAGGGTGTCAAAAAAAAAGGGCCCCAAAAACTGTTTTCCAAAAAGGGCCCCCAGGTTTAATTTCCCCCCGGAAAGGGGAAAATTTTTTAAATTTTTACTATGGTACCAAAAAACGCTTTTATATTTCCAAACAAAAAAGAAACCTCAGGGTTAAATTTTTAAATTCCTGAAAATTGCAAGTTTATAATTTTTGGGGCCTTTTTTTTACCTTTCCAACGGGACCTTTAAATTGGTCTGTTTAATTACCTTTGAAAATATAATAGTTACAAAGTTTTTTCGGGGGGGGGCCCTTTTTGTTTTTTTTTTCGACGGGGACCTTTATCAAAAATTTTTAAAGTACTTTCATAACGAATCGATTGATTTCCCGATACACAATACTTTTATCAATTATTGTGGCCCCGACGAAATTTTTTTTTAAAAAATTTAAGATCAAAAACTCGATGCTTTATTCATTTTAAAAATGGGCCGGGCCTTCAAAACATTATCTCGGGAATATTTTTCGGAAAATAAAAGGAAGAACTTTTTTGAAAAAACTAAAAAATATTCTAAAGGATAAAAAAAGCCCAAAAAATATTCAAAAACCGTTTTTTGGGCATGTAGAATATGCCCCATAAGATCCATAACATGACGAGTGTGGTAAATTTAAATTTTTAAATTTTTTTAACATAACCCGGAAAATTAAAAATTTTAACAAAATGGTAAAAACATAGTTTATTTTCTTTTAATTACCTTTTTAAAAAAGGGAACGTGGGAAATTTAAAAAACGGATTTTATACTTTAAATGGGTAGCGGGGTCAAAAGGTTCATTGGGGGGCGGCCTCTTGGGTTTTTTTCATGGGAAGGGGTCAGTAAAAAACGAAATTTTTTCCCCTCAAAATTTTTAAATTTACGGTTTAAACGAAACGATTGATAACCCCCTACCTAGGTTTTTTCCCCCTATTTTGTTTTTAAAACATCGTTAAAATTACCAAAAACTCAAAAAAAACATAAAACCCCAAAAATATTAAACTTTTTGGGAAAATTGTTTTTATAAACAAATTTTTTGCTCTTTTTTTTACCTTTTCAACGGTTTCCCCCTTTCAATTTTTAAAATTGGGGACAAAACTTTAAAGTAAATTTTAAATTAAAATGTTCAATAAAAAAATAAAAAATAATAAATAATAATTTCTTTATTTTCCCGAACACATTGCAATACATTTTTTTTTCACCTATTACACAAACTTTACATTTCATTTTTTCACGGTTTTTCTTTAAAAAGGCCCGACTAGATATCAGTACATATTTTTTATTTTTAGTCTGGAAACCCTTTTACCCAAAAAAAAAAATAATCATATCCCTTCTAAAAATCATAATATAATAAATTTAAAATTCTATTTTTTTTGCGAAAAGGGTCTAGTCAAAAATAATTTCTCTTTAAACTAGCAACATTAAAGGAATTAATAAATACAGAAGGGGTTGTTAAATTCCCTAATACCGGGGAAAAAAAACATTGGGTTTTCTAGCTATTTTTCTTATTGCAACCTTTTAAAAATACCTAACCATTCTAGTGTTTTTTGTGCTCGTTCCTTTAAAATGATGCTATTTTTTTTAATTTCAACCTAAGTAATTTTTGGGAACAAGTTTTTTGGATCTTAAAATTAAAAACATTGCTTAAGCTAAATTTTTTCTTTTTAAAGGGGGTAAAAAAACCCCCAATTTTTTTTTTTTCCACGTAATTACAGCCAATATAGACTTTTAAAAGACCGTTTAAAAAATTTAAAACCCTTTTAAAAATGTGATTTAAGAAAGGAATTTTTTAATTTTTTTTTATCCAGGAAATTGGGGAAAAATTGGGGGGTTTTTAAAAAATTTTTCCTAAAACGGCTTCAACCTGCTTCTTTTTTTTTTTTCCCCATAGATACTGGGGCAAGTAAACCAAATTTAAAAAGCCCCTTTATAACAACGTGTCTTGAAACTGGTTGTAAGATGGCGGCCGGCCCCTCAGTCTCGCGGCCTCGCGCTCCGTTTTTTATTCTTTTCGGAGTTATTATTTTATTTTTTATTTTTTATTTCAAAAAAGTAGGGACCAAAATACATAATATGCATTTTAAAACAAAATTTTAAAAATCAAAACCTTTAAAGGGCCCCGGGAGCTAGAAATTAGGCAAGCCCCATACCACATGACAGGGGTCTAACTAAACCCTTTTGGGTTCAAATAACTAAAACAAAATCTACATCTATATTTTGTTTTATCTATGAAAAATGATTGAAAGCAGTATGAAAGATTCCTGGGTGTTGATGAGATTTACACTATATTTACAATATTTATAAACCTTAGTTTAGTTCATTCATGTAAGCGTGTACGTGTGAGTGTGAGTGTGAGTGTGAGTGTGAGTGTGAGTGTGAGTGTGAGTGTGAGTGTGAGTGTGAGTGTGAGTGTGAGTGAGTGTGTGTGTGTGTGTGTGTGTGTGTGTGTGTGTGTGTGTGTGTGTGTGTGTGTGTGTGTGTGTGTGTGTGTGTGTATTTATTTATTTATTTATTTATTTATTTATTTATTTTTTATAAAGGGGCCGATAGGGGAGAGATAACGTATTCCAAAAGGATAAGTTTCTCAATAACGATAAACGAAAGAAACAAAAGGTGACGGAACATCAAATTGACTGAAGATATAATGAGAAAACAAAAGAATAAGAATGAAAGAGAAGAGCCTGATGGGCTTCCCTTTCGTCAAGATACTAAAAAACCAGGAGAAAATAAACAATAAACAATGTTAGGGTTTGGGATGTGCAAACCCTATCGGTCACTAATGAAAACAGAAGGTCCTTACTGGTTCAGTGCCTGAATAAAGAGGAGCTCCCCATCAAGGATGAGCAGAGCGCCTCTCTATCGCACCCTTTCGCCTCACAGCCGTCTCTCGTCCCTCGCCCAAGGTGCCAAGCATATTCCTTGAGGGGTGGGGACTTCAGGCGGGCCTTGAGGACAACTTCGTAGGGAGCAGGCACTCTGCCATCCTTGAATAGCAGACCAGGAGCCTGTAGACCGTGCTCTTGGCCAACACGAGAACGAAATTGGCAAGATCGATTTGGGTGACAGAGGATGATTTATCGGGCCAGAAACCGAACATACAAATCCCTCAGAGACAGTCTAGGGCGTCCCAGAATGCCCCTGATGAGGGAGTCAGCCAATCGCCACATGGGTGTTGCCTGCCGACAGGACACCAGCATGTGCCACGCTGACCCCTCGACCAGGCACCAGGGGCAACAGGCGGGAGGCGGCCAACCCTGCATGATGAAGGAATATGGGGTCAGCTAGACGGTTCTTGTTGAAGCGCCACACCACCTCGGAATCGAGTCCCAAGGACGGTGAGCGGGCTAGCCTTTCCAGTTGACCCGGTCATTGGACCATTGGCCCTCTTGCGGAACCGTCTATGCCAAGCCCCTTGACCATGATGTCAAACAGGATCGACCGCCTGTTGGAATGCGGAAGCAGAGGGACCCACTTGCCGGAGAGCGGGCGGCGGTAAAAAAGAGGCGGTGGCCAGGGCTCAGGACCCGGAATCTCCCTGACCCCACGGAAGCGGAGGCTGCAGAAAGCTCGGATCCTGTTTCCGTTGATTCTCAGGGCTTCGCGAGTGCGACGGGGCAGTTCGTCAAAACCCTGCAAGGAGTCCACCTCCAACCACTCGTCACCGACGAGCATGTCCACCAACGTCTTACATCCCAGTAAAGACCAGGAAGGGATGAAGGAGTGGTGGCTGTAGGGATTAGGGAAGTCAGAGTGAGTGGAACGTCACGGAGACCCCAGACAGTGGATGGAAAGTTTCTCGGCTTTGGTTGCAGGGAGTACCAAGCCACCAGAACCGTGCGGAGGAACTCGGACGTGCCCCGGGCTGCAGGCCCACCGATTTGCGGATGAAACAGTACCTGCCATCCAAGACCCAGATGTCGGAACTTTCCGAGGAAGTGCCGGGTCATGGCGTGACAGGGATGGTCATCCAGGCTGGACAGAAATCGGTAGGCAAACAGCATCCGGAACATGGTCACCTTGGACGCAAGGTGAACCAGTCCGAGTCCTCCCAGGTTGACAGGAGCACACAGGTCTCGTAGACGAGTCCAATGCCTCCTGCCCGCCCATACAAAGTTGGCTAGTTCCCCCTGCATCCGGTTGACAAGAGCCGGAGGGGGAGGCACGATTTGGAAAGTGTACCACAACCTAGGGGCCAGGAACTGGTTGCAACTAGGACGCGGCCACGAAGCGACATGGCAGACGCCCTAAAAACGCCACCTGAGTATTGCTGCAAAGAACTTCTGCAGCAAATCCTCTAGGCTCCCGGCCACCACGGCAGGGGTGTTCCCATCACGACGCCAAGAATCTTGGTGCCTTCGCTCGACCAAGCGAAATCGAGTGGGTGTCCTGACGGCCAACCCAGCTGCCTGCCCACAGGCCCGTGGACTTAACGGCATTAAGCTGGGCCCCAGACTGTGCGGAGTAAACGCCGTACACATCTTGGAGGCGGTCGAAGTCCCGGTCTTCTGCGATGAAGGCAGTGAAGTCATCTGCATATCCGGAGACGACCAGCCTTCTCTCCGGTTGGCCCGGCAGACGGAAGCCAACCAGCCTCGACCTGCAGAGTCTGAGAACGGCTCGGCGGCCAGAGAGAAAAGTAGCCCCGACAGCGGACAGCCCTGTCGTATGCCACGACCAAAAGCAAAGGGTTGCCGTCAGGCTACACCCCACCCGCACATGGCACGTGGCACCGGCGTAGAGCGTTCGCAGGGTAGACAGGAAAGACTCTCCGAACCCGAAGGCACGAAGAAGGTGGAATAGATAGTCGTGGTTAACCCTGTCGAACGCTCCTTGCTGGTCGAGAGACAGGACGGCCAGGGGCACTCCCTCTGCATTGGCGTACTCCAGGACGTCTCGATGCAGGTGAAGACTATCGAAGATGGTCCGCCCGGGGATACAGTAGCCCTGATCAGGGTGCACCAACGAACTCACCACCTCGCTCAGGCGCGTGGCGAGGGCGCGGGCTAGTATCTTGTAGTCCACGGTGAGGAGGGAGATGGGACGCCAGTTTGTGTGTGTGTGTGTGTGTGTGTGTGTGTGTGTGTGTGTGTGTGTGTGTGTGTGTTGTGTGTGTGCGCGTGCGTGTAATTGCATTATTTTGTAAATATTTCATTGTATGTATTGTTAGTTATTTTTATTTATGTTGGTATGTTGTAGTAAGGCAGTCGGACACCACATGTGTTTTGGGCTTCAAGCCTCTTCTGGCTGCCTGTCTTTGTTTTGTACATATTCAAAGCAAATAATAATAATAATAATAATAATAATAATAATAATATGCTATGTGTCTGGAAATAAAACTTACTTACTTACTTACTTACTTACTTACTTGGGCGTCCAACTCTAAGCTTACTCCCCCCATGTGCGTTCAAATGCTCTTCTTGGGATTCTATTTTGCTTCATTCTTCGTACGTGCCCATACCACTTAAGTCTCTCTTGCTATTAAAAAAAAAAAAAAAAATATTAAGTTGTATATTTAACAAAATGTAATTCAAATCTAACACATTTCCTTTATGTATTTATTTATTTTAATTCATTTAAACCATTTTTCTTTCGCTAATACCATTAATAATAATACCAATATTAAAAAATGTATATAATTATGTAATTAAATAAGTTTATTAATTAATATAAAAATATAATACCATATTTATAAACACCATTATTTTATTTCCTACATAAACTATAAAAACAATATAATCAAAAAAACCATTAACTCATTTCATATTTAAAATATCACAAGCTGCGCAATATGACCCAACGGGTTTTGAAGCGCCCTAGTTTCTCACGTCGGCTAACTGAGAAGTTGAACCTGGATCTGACCAGCATGGGCCCCTCCTCCCGTATCCCTGGACTAGAGTGACGTATTATGACCTATAACGGTTGACGTGCCTGTATCCTAACAATCAAGACACTTTTCCTTAATTATCCTCAATAATATCACATGCGTTCAACATTACCCTGGTGGCTCACGTTTTATCCCATGGACTTGTACATATTCAAAGGTAAATAAATAATAATAATAATAATAATTACAGTCATGAAGATGGCGGTAAATGTGGGTTGACGTTTTCCCAATTGTGTGCGAGATTTGTGATTTTAAATGTTTAGAAGAGAACTCTTTTACAAAGTGCGCCACCGAAATTACGATATAGCATCTCATACTCATAAGAAATTTGTTTGATAAAGTGGGCCATACCAAGTTATGGAAATGTGTAAAATGCGTTAATAAGCATATGATGAAGGCAGAGCGATAAAGAAGTTTCCCTTTTGGGGAGGTCCCCTTACTCCCAATTTCAAACGGAATCTAACGCTCTGCGCGCTGAGGGCGGCTTAAATATGAAACTAAAAAAAGCACTGCCCCCCGCTAAACACGGTCAGTAGATTATCGATGTGCAGTGACGCTGATATAAACAAATAACAGACGAAACGTCAAATTTTAAATTTTATTTCAATCATATTAGCCCTGGGCCTAGTCTTTTTAAACGATTTACTTTTGATTTATTATTGTACTAAAAAGTGTTGCGCAGGCGTCACAGACATTTTCGTGCGAAATAATTTGAATATGTCTTGTCAAGCCTAACGGACGTAAGTTTTAGCCTAGGCCCAAGGCTACAATACAGTTTTCAGACGTAAGTACGCCCTTGGGCATTCAAATCGAAATCTTGAACAATACATATTGTCGGCCTAGGCCCTAAGCTTAGGTCTACTCATCAGAAATATCCTAATCAATAAAGATAGTTTGCTTCACTCCAAAACATTCGCCAACATTCGATCGTATATAATATTTTGAAGTTTCCGCATTTGTCGTCATCGATTTGTTTAACTACTAGTAGAAAAGTGACGTAGTTTTATTGAAGTATTCCATCAATCGTCACACAGATGTCGCGCGGAACGTTAGATTCCAAACCCCAAAACCGCCTTTTTTATTTAACCCAGGGCGGTATAGGAGTTTGGAGGACCTCCCCAACGGGGAAACTTCTTTATCGACTCTGCTCGTAGGTAGAATATTGCGCAGTGTGCAGGTCAACTGGCGTGGAAAACTTGAAACTTTCCGTCGACAAGGCGGTGGCGAAAGCATTGTTACAGAATGAAGCACATTCTTCCGTTCGTTTTCTTGTCATTTGGGGAAAAACGTGTTTATGGACGAATGTTTTGAATAATAAAAATGCACAATTTAAATATTTATTGTAAATATAGTTTACTTTGGGTGGATATAAAAACTTACTGCAATATTGGAGCAAAGAAAGGTTTGAGGAGAAACTTTGTTTAAAAATTTTAGGTTATACTACGTTCAGAGCCAATGTCTTAAGCATTGGTATTTTTCAGTTTCCGTTCATTGTAATTTGTTGTAGGGCCCAAGGCTACTTATCTGTTATCTTAACCCTTCCATTTCCCCCTGTCTGGTTCTGTCCAGCACGGGTCTGTCCTCTTTAACCCATCCCCTAGCTAAGAGTTTACGCGCCCTTAATCCAACAAACATTATTTTTAAACTATAAACTTGTTATCTTACGATATCTTAAACAGCGCAGCATGACGAAACCGATGAAAGTGCCCTAGTTTCTCACGTCATTGTCACCTCCTCTCTCTCCCTACCCCCACCCCCCGTCTGGGCCCGGGGTAGAATTGGCCCAGAGCGTGGCTCTGCTAATCGTACAAGGCGATTTAAGGCAAAAGTTCCACCTCCAAACTCCTGTACATCATTTTCTGTTTTCTGTGCCCATCAGCAATTATTTCACAATATCACCTCAAAAATTGCTTTATCCAACTTTTCTTTATTATATAATGAGTTATTTAATCTTATAGTAGCGCCAATGCTATTGTTTATGCATCTACTATACTATAATCACATAAACACACTGTGTTTTTTATCATTATAAAATCAAATTAATGAATCCGATCAGATATATCTATTATCAATATTATCAATCATCTATTACATATCAATATCAATATCCATATCAATTAGTCTTATGCTTTATATTAAAACTATTCTTTCTGCTGAACACTGTGTATCATCATTAAACTTTACGATCACGCTTTATTATAATTATTTTTAATTGTAGACTATTCACTTTTCTGCAAAGAAGTTAATACTTGTACACTGTACTAGTCTAAGTGAATAAAAATATTCTATCTATCGTATCTTATCAGCTAGTACAAAGTTAATGGGGGAGTATATTACTCCTCGAAAATAGAGGCGTACGAGCTCTTGGCATCATCGTCGTGGACACTCCCCTTTCCCTTGACCCTCCCCGAAGACTGATGACAATTACACAACCGAACGATGACAAAGACGACAGACGACCCGCCCGCGGACGTGAGGAAACCCCCTTTCTTATTACCCGTGGCTGGTCTCTTATGGACTAGCATGGGCTCGTCTTTTCTATATCCCTAAGCTCAGAGTGGTTGCATTATGAACCTAACGGTTGACGCTCGGCGTGCCTTAATTCAACATAAAAAAACGGACGACAGATGGAAGCTGCATTTATTACATTTCAAATCTAGCCACGTTTTCTGAGACACAATCTCTCTCCCTTTCTCTCCTTTCTCTTTTATTTTTCTTTTTGTTCTTTTTTCTTTATCATTTCTTTCATTCCTCTTTTTTTTTCTCTTCTTTTCTTTTTTCTCGTTCTTTTTTTTTCCTGTCTTTTTCTTTTTTTTATTCTTCGTCTCTTCTCTTTTCTCTCCTTTCTCCGTCTCCTTTCTTCTCTTCTACGTTTCTTGTTTTTTCTTTTTCCTTTTTCCTTTTTTCTTTCACCTTACCGCTCTCTCTCTTCTTTTCTTTTTTTCCTTTTCTTTTTTTTTCTTCCTTTTTTCTTTTCTTCTCTTTTCTTCTTTTTCCTTGGAGTGGAGGCGGTTGTTGGGCTCCATTTGTAAGTAGATCGAGATGAAGGTTCGCGCTCCTGCACTGTGTTTCAGCCTCTTCTCTTCTTGCTCGCGCCAATGTAGCCTTCACACTCCTTGGTCCTTGACCGCACGTACGCGGGTGGTTAGAGTGACTGAGCAAGTCTTGTCGTAAAGGTGTTGGATACCCTGACCACTGTGGGCAAGAGGGAAATGAACACGCTGAGTGGGCTGCTAAAGGAAGCTTCCAGCGTCGCGACGTTGAATTTCGATCTAGTTCCCCGTTCCAGTTGTCAAAGTGGATTCAAGCAAAGATTGTTGGATTTGCGACAAGTCCCCCTCTCGTTTTTTGGGGGCGCGTTCAAACCGTAAGGTCTAATGCACCGCTCTAGCCTAGGGAATATGAGGGCCTAGGCTGGCTCTAGAACCAGCCCACTGGTAAGGGGAGAAGGGGGATATCTCGGGAAATGTGCGCAAAATAAAACAATTTGGTAGTGTGATGCACACAGTGACCTAATATATAGTCCACTACGTCTCGTATCTCACGTAGAGAAAGACTTGGTAATTTTCCAGAGTTCGAATAGGCCTACATTTCTAAACTGACGGATATCTCTTAACCAGAGAAAATGGTTATCCCCAGATGTGACGCATGTGATGAACTTTAACCGATACATTCATATGCTAGCAGAATGTACCCTACCAAATAAAGAGAAATATGAGAGGTAACAAAGATAAATACAAGAGGGAGCATAGCCTCATGACAGAGAATGGGTATCCTACACGTCTAATCCTGACATTTGCTGTTTGTTCCAGAAAAGTTTTTGTTGTGACCGATGGTAAGATTTTTCCAGTGAAATTGGTAAGTTAAAGATTTAAATGTTCTAGAAGCAGATGATCTCCACATGTCAAAGGTTGAATGAAGATGTCATTCAGCAATTAAAACGCCGTAAAATTAAAAGCTCGACAACACTCAAGAGATTCCATGCATATTTTCAAGAAATGCGCATCAATAGTCGGATATTGGCGATCTAATTTCCCATTTCTTTCTTGTAGGGATTTCCCAAAAACACAGGTGAAATTTGGCAAGGGTAACACATATTTATAAGGTAAAGGTAAAAAGAGTGATATGGAATTCTTATTCGACCATATTAACTCTTCCAATTGTAGGGAAAATTATTGAAAACTAATTTGCACATGAGGGTAGTACATGAAAAGGGGATGCATCGAAGGTTTAAGTTGAAAAACCAACAGGTTTTAGGAAAGTCGATCCAACGCAAAGTGCCTTCTAGCATTTACAGATTTTATCTATAAAGGGATTGACAAGCGGAATGGAAGGTTGATCTGTTTTTGTGATCTTAGGAAAGAATTTGATCAGTACCTTTTTTACCTTTTTAAAAAAACTAAAAAACCAGTGTATAAACATAAGTCCTTAATTTGCCTATCAATATTGGCGGATTACTTTTTAAAAAGAAAAATGTTTCTCAATTTGCAAAATAAGTCAAAAGTATTCAATATATTTTGGCGAGTAACCACAAGGATCAATATTAGGAGCACCCCTTTTATTTATTCTTTTACATAGACTGATATATTACTATAATGGGAGGACATCAATAGATTTTGTAGCTGATGACTTGGTCTTTCTATTTAGAAGGTGTGGATGTGAAGAGATCGTAAAGACGTCGTCCAAGAAGTTTTAAAGAGGATGGGATCGATTGCTGTTTAAAACTCAGTAACTTGATCATTACTTATAGTTAAAACAAATGTTATGATTTTTCATAAGGCTAATGACTAGAAAGCAGCATGATATTCATTTAACGTTGAATGTAATGGTAAAGCTAATTTCTAGAGTGTATGAATTTAAATATCTGGAGTTCTTAGATGTATTAATATTTTAAGAAACATTATGGAAATGTATGTAATAAAGTATCATCAGCAAAGGAATTATAAGTAGAATGAAGAGGTTTGTCAACAGAGAGAATGTTGAGGTTTCTTGTAGATTCTTAATATTCACTCTACAAGTGATTATTGTTAAGTGGGTTTTGGCAGTAAGACCTTTCTACCGAATATGTAGTACTTCAGAAAGAAATTGACATCTGTTTTGATTCAATGCCTATGAGCCGAGATTTACATTCTGATTGATTCAACGATTGAGGAAAGATGACATATAGCTTATGGTAAATACATACAAAGTATTGAAAGTATGGTATTCAGGTATTTTACCCAATATTTTTCACTTGTGATCGTGATAGAAATTTTCTATTCTAATGTACTCATTGAAAGTTCCTAAATTAATTTCGAATCACTAAGAAAGTCATTCTTGATACAGAGGAGTATCCTTTGAATTCCAATTTCTTATGGTATTAGAAGCAGTGTAATGAGCTAGGAATAGTACAATTTTTAAAAGTACAATTGAAGCAATGATAATGAATCGAAGAACAAAGAAGAGTGTTTTTTTTTCTACTATTTATTTGTGGGTCAGTGTCTCTGTGTTTATGTAATGTCCAATTTATCTTCATATGGTATTATTTATGATTTGCTGTTCTCCTTTGTTGTTCATTATTGCTTTATTTTGATATATTCTTTTTTTTTTTTTCAATTGATATTTATTCTGCCTAGATTGTCTGGTATGCACCCCCACTGGTGGACTTGCCAACTTAAGTTAGGTGTCTTGTATCATTTGCTGTGATCAGTTTTTGACTTGGAAACATTTTAAATAATTAATATACTGATATAGAATTATAATTGCGACAAGCATCTTGGATGTGTTGCAAAATAAAAAAATTGCGTAGTGTGATGCCACATTTACATAACAAAAATTCGTTCACATACGTCTCGACTCTCAGTAGAGAAGACGGTGGTATGTCTAAGAATTCCGTATAGCCCACACACACACGCCTCTACACACGGAGATCTCTTAACCAGAGAAAGGTTATTCCAATGTGACACATGTGAGTACCTTTAACCGTGCATCATATGCTAGCAGAATGTGCCAAATATGATGCCGTGCGCATGCAATTGATCTATCCCAATCATATGAAGAAATTCTATCATAATGATAACGCCGACAAACTTTCTAAATTCTCATCCATAGTAATAATTTAACAAAATCAATTCACAATATTACACATTTCTTTTCTTTTTTTTATTTTCATTTACATACATAACTTTTATTTTGCTATACTTGCTTTCATCATCAATTTATTTTTTATTTATACACTTAGAAAACAATCTTAATCATCAAAACATACCGCATGAATATCTTCTCCATTTGACTTTCATTCACAGGCGGCGCTATATGACCTAACCGGTTGATCCCGCCCTAGTTTCTCACGTGCGTTAGTCGTCTTTTGTACTTAATTTTATCAAGTTTGAACACAAGAATGATGGTTGAACACAAGAATGAAGATTCGCGTTCGGTGGTTTCCTTCCGCGAAACATTGATTAAGCCCTGATTAGCGTGTTCCGGATTTTTGGGCAAACCCTCTATTTGTTGAGTGGGATCGTCTAAATATCAGTTTTTTTCTTTTCGTTTTTTCTTTTTTCAATGTTTTCTTTTTTTTCTTTTTTTTTCTTTCTTTTTTTTCTTTACTCTTTTTCCTATCTTTTTTCTTTCTTTTCTTTTTCTTTTCTTTTTTCTGTTACTTTTACAATTCCTCACCCTCTTTTATATTCGATTCATTCATAAATTGCGTTTATTATCCTTTGTATTGTTATCAAAATTGTTGGAGTATTAAATTGAATGTTGTAATATTTACTATTTCAAATATTTACTTAAATGTAGTTCATTTTGTGTCTGCATCTATGTAATAGATTTATTGAGTTGTCCTCCTTTGTAAATCGGTTTATAAAATGAATAGGATAGACGTTAAATCAATACAATAAATAAATAAATAAATGCCTTGCGAAACGCAATTTGATCTTCCCAATCATATGAAACACTTCTATCTTATGATAACGGCGACCAAACTTCTACATTTTTATCAAAAGTAATTTATTGAAACAAAATTTAATTCACATCACACACATTTCTTTAATTTCCTTATTTCCATTCACATAAAAAAAATGGGGTTTTGCTATTATATCATCATCAGCCATTTTATGTGTTATGTATACACTTAGAAAACAATCTATCATGAAACAACATTATAGTCCGTGGAACAAAGCGTAAAAACATTTCAAATCCGAAACCGCACCAAAATTTAGGAGCAGGTAAAAGACGTATTTAAGAATGTTATTTTCACGGGGGACACGCATGGAAGCAAATAAGTCAACGTCATTGGCGTCCACAAGATGGCCGCCAAAATAATTCTTAAAATTGTCTGTAACTCAAGAAGTAAATCAATCAGATACTTGATAAACTAGGTTTGTTTTATCTGTTTTTAATGACTCTACAAAAATGTCACTAAGAAAATTTTGCTCGTTAAATACAGAAGAAGTTTTAATTATATTTATATATTATTACAATGTATTGCAATTATAGCACTTTTTGGTGTAAATATAATTATTATACGTAGAATTCGCTAGATGTCATAAAATTTTCAGACTCTACTAAAATAACGCCATAAATCCAAAATTTAAGTCCCGCAAACGAAATTCATGTAACTTTTGATTAATTAATTAATTAAATTAAGCATTAATTAAAATCTCAA
The DNA here is from genome assembly GCA_024449915.1 of Sweltsa coloradensis. Taxonomy (NCBI): domain Eukaryota; kingdom Metazoa; phylum Arthropoda; class Insecta; order Plecoptera; family Chloroperlidae; genus Sweltsa; species Sweltsa coloradensis. The sequence goes on along the minus strand of JAMZAV010002305.1, from coordinate 209,394 downwards.
TTAAAGTTTCTTATTCACTTACCAAAGTCTCGTAGTGTATCACACAACAACAAAATGACCACAATGAACCAAAAAAATTTTAGTTTTAAAAATTTAGTCCAATCACTTTCCATAATTCAATTAATTCAAATTAATTAATAATAATGACAATAATCTCAATTAATTTTGTAAATAACCAATGTAGTCGAAGTGGAATCATTTTTAAGCTTGTTTTAAGGCCGATAATGAAAATGAAAAAAATAATTAATTCAATTAATCACCGGAAATTAATTATAACATTTTAGTTAAATTATCCCCACTTTTGGAACATAGTAGTGTTAGTAACCCTAAAACTCAATCCCGGTCGTAATAAAATATACTACTTACTGACAAATAGCCAATAATCCGAATTGTCATGTCCCAAAAAAAAATTCCTATAAACTTACCGATTAATAAGAAATTAAATGAAGGAATTACGTATCTCTCAATAATTGTTGTTGTCACTCAATCAACACATAACAAAATGCCAACAGAAGTATCAAATATAAACACGGACCTAGTGTTAATTTGAAAACTTTATAGTCCCAAAATTAAGTTCATGGACACTTTTCTGTTAATTGAATTCCCACAAAATTATTTTACTGCTAAAATAAGCATGCAAAATGGTTCAGTGTGGCTGTGTTAAATTTTACACACACATGGTGATATGTCCATTAGTTTAATCATTTATGCATTCAATTAACGGAAAGTAGATGAACGTAATTTTGGGAATATAAATTTTAAAATTTACACTCGCCATGGTTTATTTTATACTCGTTTCGGCACTTTTGTATGTGTTAATTGAGTGACAACAACAAATTATTGAGATATAAGCAATTCTTAACTTGGATTCTTAATTAATCGGAAAGTTATAGAATTTTGTTTTCGGGACCAGGACAATTCGTGATTCATTGGGATTTTATGCATAAAGTTAGTATATTTTTATGACCCGAGTCGCTATGAGTTTTAGGAAATACAAACAAACATCATGTCAAAAGTGGGCTAATTTACTTAAAATTTAATAATTCGTGATTAATAATTAAATTTACTTATTTTTTTAATACATTTATTCTGCCTTAAAACTAGCTTTTAAAATGGATTCCAAGGTGACTACATTGGAGTTAATTTTACAAATAAATTGAGATTATTGTCATTATTTTTAACTAAATTTGGAATATTGAACTTAATAGGAAAGTGATTGAAAGTAATTTTGGAATAATATTTTTTTTGTCATTGTGGTCAGATTGTATTTTTTTTTATTGTTGTGTGATACACTACGAGACTTTGGTAGTGAAATTAGAAAACTTTAATTGAGATTTCATTAATGCCGTAATTATAAATTAATTAATTAATCAAAAAGTTACAAGAATTTGTTTCGCGGACTTTAAATTTGGATTGATTGGCGTTATTGTAGTATATTCTGAAAATTTTATTGACAATCTAGCGAATTCTACGTTATATTTAAATAATTATATATACACCAAAAAAGTGCCTATTGAATTGCAATACATTGTAATAATATATAAATATATTAAAACTATTGTATTACGGTAAAATTCTGATGGACATTTGGTAGAGCATTAAAAACCAAATAAAACAAAAAACCTCGTTTATCCACATCTAATGATTACTGCTTGAGATTACAGAAATTTTAAGATTATTTGGCGGCCATCTTGTGGACGCCATGGACAGGTGACTTATTTGCACCATGCGTGTCCCACCGTGAAACATAACATTCTAAAATCCACGTCTTTTACTCTCCTAACTTTTGGTGCGGTTTCCGGATTTGAAAAAAAAAAAATTTGTTTTTTCCTATAGTTTTGTAGCAGCTTTTTCCACGCGACCTAGTATCTCATGTCATATACTTTCATTATCAAATCGACGCAATTAAAACCGTTACAGTTGAAGCGCCTAGTATCTCACGTGTCGTTTCGATGAACTGCGAATCCCCTTTCCTCCACCTTACCTGTGGCTGGCTCTGACAAGCATTAGACTTCCTACCTCCCCCCTAGGGTTAGAGAAATGCATTTTGACCCTAACGGTTGCCGCTCCTTAATCTATAGTAGGAATCGTCGCAAACGGTTTTTCTAGTCGCGTTGATAGATGAGCTTTTTTGAGCTTTGGCCAATCGTCGTCGGGGACCTTTGCCCATACAACTAGGCTCAGAGTGGCGAAATACGACTTTATACTTATTGATGGACCTAAAAATGTGCCTATAAGCCTATCATTATTCTGTCATCATCTCATTTCTCTGCAATTTTGACGGAGGACAATTACAAAAACAAATTCAACAAACCCATTTTAATAACTTTAAATATTTACAGCTGGACCAATAAGATTCACCCGGTTGAAGCTCCCTAAGTATCACGTCGTCGTCCTTTGTAGATCTTACGCTTTGTGACTATTTTCATTAACAAATCCTCACTAAAATCAATCTCTGAAGATGCCATCAGTGTATAGACAAGCAAATACTCATGATATTGAACTAGAGGCGAGTTCTGGGATATCAAACTTCTAAGAATATCTAACTTAATAAAACACAAATCAACTTATGAGTTTCAGTTAACACTGTGAAAATACAAGAACCGTACGAACAACATATTATGATATTTATTGTGTAAGTCGGCACCCGTCTGAGGCCCGGGGTAGATAGGCACAGAGCATGGCTCTGATAGATTGTAAAAGGCGATTCAAAGAGAAAACAGTCCTCACAAACATCAGCTAGAAGAGCGGAGTATCTTACTCCCGAACTAGAGGCGAGCTGTGGCAATCGTTGACGGGGACTTGCACTCCCTTCCATGACTGTACCCCTCGGTGAAGAATGGACAATGACACAACGAAACAGTGACAAAAGACGATGACGACTGCAACGTGAGAGGGGCCGGTGGGGAAACCCCCCATTTCCTCCCTTACCTGTGGCTGGTTCTGAGCAGATTGGCCCCTCCTCCCATTAGGCTAGAAGGGTGCATTATGACCACTAAATACGGTGACGCGTCCTTAAATCAAACTAAACAAAAAAAGTCCACCTCGCAAAATCAGCTTGTACGATGGGTAGTATTTTAACTCCTCGGAAACAAGGAAGCGAGCTCTGGCATCTCGTCGGGGACCATGCCCCCTTCCCTTGACGACCCTTGACGTACCCCCCCCCCCCCCGATGTAGACAATGACACCACGAACGATTACGAAGACAATGACGACCGCGAAGTGAGAAAACCCTTTCTCCCTTTACCCCGTGGCTGGTTCTGACCAACATGCGGCCCCCTCCCCCTCACCCCTCTAGGTTAAGAGGGTGCATTATGACCTAACGGTTGACGCGTCTTAAAAATAAAAACAAACAAAAAATTAGTGGGAATTGAAAATAAAATTTAGACAAGAATGTTGAGAAGACCTGGAAACTATGGAAAGTGCTAGACGAAGAACAGCAAAGATTGTTCGACTTGCCGACAAGTATTTGGTTGTGGTGCCCAAAAATAACAAATTAGTAGTGTGATGCCACACTGACTTATAAAATACGTCCTCCTACGTCTCGACTCTCACGTAGAGAAGAGGTGGTATTGTCCAGAATTCGAATAGGACACACAATTCTTACTAACCAGAAAAAAGGTTGTTCTGAGATGGACACATGTGATGTACCTTAAAAACCGTGCATTAAATAATATGACAGCAGAATGTACCAAATATGATGCCTTGCGCTGCCCCCTTGATCTCTCCTTAATATTACGAAGAACATCTATTCGATATGATACAGCGACAAACTTCTAAACTTCTCATACCATGTAATCTATCTTATTATACACATTCTTAGTTATTTAATTCCATTACATAAATAACTTCTGTTTTGCTATGACTATCATTATCATCATGTATTTTGTAATTACACTTAGAAAAACAATCTTATCATCCAAAACACTAGCATTAACTAATCTCGTCAACTTCATGTGTCACAGGCGGCGCAATATGAATTTAACGATTATAAATAAATAAATTGTATTTAGCGTCTACCCACTCAGTTAATAACTGATTTTTCTCAGTGTGGGACAGTGAATCAAAAGCAAACTAGGCCAAACCTGTTTTCCCCACGCCAGCGACGATGTCAAGGATAACCAACAAGATCGATATTTTATACAATGGGAAATATAGCAATCAGTGCGTATAAACAGTGCGAACACCCGGCGGATCAACGACAGAAGGGTGGCAACAAAGCCGATTCAGAACAACTTTGAATTTTATTATGTGCTTCGTTGCTAGGACGCTCCAAAGTCACCGTTTACAGAATTTCTAGAACAAGAACTGATGGACTAAGTCCAAATCACGAAGTAAAAATTTCTGACTTGTGGCGGGTATTTGAACCATGGACCTTTGAATTGGAAGCAGGGTAGGCTAAACAAACAAGACCAACGATGTTGAAGCGCCCAAGTTTCTCACGTCGTCGTCGTTGCTACTACCTCCTACTTGGGGGGGGGGGGGGCCTTCCAAACGAGCTGACCCGGAACTAGCGGGTGCGATTTTTTAAGTGCTTGAATAAACACGTCCGTACGAGATCACCCATTTGAACTAGATCTGAAGAGTTCGAGCTGAAGCCCGCCTGATAAACGCAGAAGCACGGCTCCAATCTAGCTAATCGACAAGGCGGTTCTAGAGAATAAGTACAGCTGAAACATCAGCCAGTGAGAGAAAAGTATATCACTACCCGAAACTAGAGGCGATTCTTTGGTAGTCGTCTTCGGGAAACCCTACACCATTCTTTGACGACTCCGCGAAGACGACCGTTTGACAACAAGAACGATAAAAAGACTATGGCCGACCGCGACGTGAAGATTCACCTATTCCTTCCCCTTACCCGTGGACGTGGTTGTTCTGTCCAGCATGGGCCCCTCCTCCCCAATCCCCTAGGCTAGGGTGGTGCCTTGTGACCTTAGGATACTGTTGAAGCCCCCTTAATCCAAATACAGCAGCCCCGTTCTCACGGGACCGGGGTTAGAATAGAATTGGCTTGCAGCATGGCTCTGCTATTACGCAAAGGCCATTCAGAATGAGGAAAAAGTCCACGTCGCAAACATAAGCTGGTATGCGGGTAGTATTTTACACACCCCCCCCCCCCCGTCAAAAAGATGCGACGATGCAATCGTCGTCGGGGACCTTGCCCACTTCCCTTGACGACTTTCGACGACGATGACGACAATGGACACAACGAATGATGACGAAGAGCAATAACAACCGAAACGTGAGAACCCTTTTCACTCCCCTTACCGTAGGTGTTCTGACGTTCATGGGCCAATATCTCCACTCCCCCCCCGGGATCAAAAGTGGTGCATTTGTGACCTTTCGGTTAAAGTGCCTTTAATCAAAAAAAGCATTTTTTTGTCTACCCCGGTGTAGAGGGTCCAGAGCAGGCCTATTTCGTAAAAGGCGATTCAGAGAAAATCCCCCCAAAAAAACACTATTGGGGGGGTATACTATCCCAAACTAAGGTGAGCTCTGGCATAGTCGTGGGGGGACACCTTCACCTTCCTTGACGACTGCTCGGGGCGACTATGAAAATGACCAACGAACTGACAAAGTCGTGACGACCGCGAGGGGAAAACCCCCCCCTTCCTACCTTCCCGGGGCTGGTTCTGACCCCCCAGGCCCTCCTCCCCATATATCCTGGGCTAATTTGTGCTTAGCCCCTACGGTTGACGCTCCTTTAAATTAAAAAAACCAAAAAAATTATATATACTTAAAGCAATCTTATCACCAAAACCACCATACCTCACCTCTCTTTTTTTCCTTTCCAGCTAAATATTCCAAACCTTAAGCGCCCTATTTTTCTCAGTTGTCGTTGAAGTTGTGTACATGTCAATCACAGAAACTCAATCCATGCGTGCATCTGTGTCCTACCTTGGGGGGAAAAAACACAAATGACCAGTCTCTCTCCCCCCCGCTCTCTGCGAGCGCCGATGACCGCGGGGGCCCTTTGCCCTTGGGAGGTTACTTTTTTCCCTTCTCTATCACAGTGAACTACGCCCCCAAAAAAACTCATTATCCTTTTTTTCTAATTTAGCATAAAAGTCATTTTTTTGTTGCCTCAAAGACTGGTATAAAGCCGACTGTCTGTCTATGGTTACTCACCCCACCCCCGGACAATAGGATAGGAAGGTCACGACCCAGCACGATTTGCAAAACAACTCGCATGCGCTTGGCTACCATTTGGGAACTTTTGTTTGATCATTGAAAATTACACAAATCGTTTTTTGGGCTTTAAACACCCTCCCCTGCCTAAAAAACCCTCTCAAAAAAACTGCCTGTGTGCCTTGTCGAGTTTATCCAGGGTAGTGTGAATCCATTTTTTTTTATTGTTTTGTAAAATCTTTTGGGGCTTGTTCCGACAACACCCTTCTTATTGTAAACTCTCGTGGGGACTCTTTTTTGCCGGGGGGGCTTTTGAAAAAATTTACATTTACGGGTTTACTATTTCACCTGTTCCGTAATTGCTCTTGCATCGAAAACCAAAATCATTTTTTAATTAACTCCCCAATTCCATTTACTCTAGCTTTCTTCTTCCAACAACCCTGGGCTCTTTCTTTTTCAGTCCCCTGAACCCCATATAAAACAAGATGGCCCCTCACTTTTCGTATCTTAAAACAAAAAAAATTTTTAAATTTCCCCTTCCCCGTTAATTTTAAGTGAGCCACCCCAAACCCACCCCCAAACTCAACTGCAGTTTCCGGGGCCAAAGTAACATTCTCTCCTAGTGAGAACTCCCGACTGACTTTCCGGGCAGCTTTTGACGGATTACCCTCACTTCGATGCTATTTTTGGGATTCGAGCGTGATATTAAAATCTCCGGCTTCCGCCCCGACTCCATCGAAATTTGGGGCAGTCTCTGAGTCCCCCTGTCCTCCTGATGGGGTCCCCTAACAAAATTTCGACCCCGGTTCCGCGATCATGATGGGCACCTGATGCTCGCCTGGGTTCGGTGTCCGCCATTTTGTCCGATAAAAAAATTTTTTTTGCAAACCCCGGTTTCCCACACCTGTTTTAAAAACCCCAAAAGGGGTTATTCCCATCTGTAAAACGTGTGTCCGTACTCAAATGCTAGAAATGTCCCAAATATGATCCCTTGCGTAGCAATGTTTTTCTCTCCCATTCATATGAAGAATTTTTTATCATATGTAAGCAACAACTTTCAAAATTTCTCATCCATGTAACTTTTTTAAAAAATTTATTTACATCATCCATTTCTTAATATTTTTTTTTTTTCATTCCATCTTTCTTTGATTAAGCTATTACTTTCATTTTTATTTTGTTATTTATACCCTTTAAATCAACTAATCTCAAACACAAAACCCTTCTCATCTCATCAACTTTCTTATAACGGCGGGTCAATATGACCTAACCGGGTTTCCCCCCTAATTCTCACGTCCCTCTTGTCAGTTTTTTTCTTTTTTTCTTTCAGTTTTAATTTTTTTACTTGACTGAAACCCTTGAAGCTGGTGGCCACGCCCGGTATACTAACGCTCAAATCTAATAGAAAATCCGTTTCACCACTTTTGTTGGTATTACTTCATTCTTTGCGCAGCCCTGGGGAAACCTCTTTTAGTGTAAAATTTGTCACTGGGGGACGGACCACGTACCCGGTATCTTTACGCTCTACTCTAAAAGAAAACCCTCCGGGTTTTACCACTTTTGTTGGTATTACTTTATTCTTTGACACCCCCGGGGAACCTCTTTAGTGTAAGAAAAAAAGTCACGGTTTTCGGAGGGCTACCCGGGTTTTTACGCTCTACTCAAAAAACCATCCGGTTTTAATTTTTGTTGTATTAAATTATCTTTTAAAAGCCCCGGGTACCTCTTTAGTGTAAAATATGCACGTGTTCGGAGGACGTACCGGAATAAATTTACGCTCACCTCTAATGAACCATCCGGTTTTTCATTTTGTTGGTATTACTTCTTCTTTGAGCAGCCCTGGGGAACCTCTTGTAGTGTAAAAATATGCACGGTTTTTCGGGGACGTCCCGGGATACTTTTACCCACCTCTAATAGAACTCCGGTGTTACCACTTTTGTTGTATTACTTCATTCTTTGAACAGCCCCGGTAAACCCCTTGTAGTGTAAAAATTTCCCGTGTTACGGAGGACGTACCCGGAACTTTACGCTCACCCCCTAAAGAAAAATCCGGTTTTTTCCACTTTTGTTGGAAAAAATTCTTCTTTTTGGGAGCCCTAGGTAACCCTTGTATGTAAGAAGTTGTCCGTGTTACGGGGGACTACCCGGGATACTTTTCCTCCCTCTAAAAAAAACTCCGGGTTTTTTCCCCTTTTTGTTGGGGATTACTTCTTCTTTTAGCAGCCCGGGTAAACCCCTTGTGTGTAAGAAATTTCACGTGTTACGGAGGGCTCCCGTATACTTTACGCTCACCCCTAATAGACCTCCGGTTTTCCACTTTTTTTGGGATTACTTCATTCTCTGAGCAGCCCTGGTAACCTCTTTATTTAAAAATTTCCGTGTTCGGGGGCGTACCCGGAAACTTTACCTCACCTCTAATAGAACCATCCGTTTTACCACTTTTTTTGATATTACTTTATTCTTTTAGAGCCCCGGGTAACCTCTTTTAGTGTAGAAATATTCAGTGTTTTTGGAGGCGCCTGGGATACTTTACGTCACCCCAATAGAACCATCCGGGTTTTACCCACTTTTGTTGGTATTATTTTTTTTTTGAGCAGCCCCCGGGTACCCCCTTGTAGTGTAAAAAAAATTCACGTGTTACGGAGGACTACCTGGTAACTTTACGCTCAACTCTAATAGAACCATCCGGTTTTTTCCACTTTTGTTGGGATTACTTCTTCTTTGAGCACCCTGGGTAACCTTTGTTTTAAGAAATATGTCCGTGTTACGAGGACGTACCTGTAAACTTTTCCTCAAATCTAAAAGAAACCCTCCGGTTTTACCACTTTTTTTTGGTATTATTCTTCTTTGACACCCTGGGGAAACCCCTTTTAGTGTAAGAAATATGTCACGTGTTTTCGGAGGGCGTACCTGGTATACTTTACGCTCCTCTAATAAACCATCCGGTTTTAAACCCCTTTTTTTTTTATTACTTCATTTTTTAGCGGCCCCGGGTAACCTCTTGTATGTACGAAATATGTCCGTTTCGGAGACGTACCCGGTATACTTTACGCCACCTCTAATAAACCATCCGGTTTTTTACCACTTTTGTTGATTACTTTTTTCTTTTAGCACCCTGGGTAACCTCTTTTAGTTAAAATATGTCACGTGTTACGGAGGACTACCCGGGATACTTTACGCTCTACTCTAATGAAAATCCGGTGTTACCACTTTGTTGTATTTTCTTCATTTTTTGAGCAGCCCTGGTACCTCTTTAGTGTAAAAAAATGTCACGTGTTACGGGGGGACGTACCCGGGATCTTTTCGCTCACCTCTAATAGAAAAATCCGTTTTTTCCCTTTTGTTTTTTATTACTTCTTCTTTGAGCACCCTGGGTAAACCCCTTGTAGTGTAAGAAATTGCCACGTGTTACGGAGGACGTAAAACCCGGGAACTTTACGCCACCTCTATGAAAAAATCCGGGTTTTTCCACTTTTGTTGTATTACTTCATTTTTGAGAGCCTGGTAACCCCTTGTGTGTAAGAAATATGCCACGTGTTTTACGGGGGACGTACCCGGGATACTTTACGCTCTATTTTAAAAAACCCTCCCTTTTACCACTTTTGTTGGAACTTCATTCTTTACAGCCCGGGTAAACCCTTGTGTGTAAAATAGTCACTGTTAGGGGGACGTCCCGTATACTTTTCGCTCACCTCTAATAAACCATCCGGTTTTTTCCACTTTTGTTGGGATTACTTCATTCTTTGAGCAGCCCTGGGAACCCCTTGTAGTGGGAAAAAAATTCACTGTTACGGAGGCGTACCCGGTATACTTTACGCTCTAGAACCCCGGTTTTACAACTTTTTTTTGGGATTACTTCATTCTTTGAGCACCCCGGGGAAACCCCTTGTAGGTAAGAAATATGTCACTGTTTTCGGAGGACGTACCCGGGATACTTTAGCTCAAATCTAATAGAAACATCCGGTTTTTCCCCTTTTTTTGGTATTTCTTCATCTTTGAGCAACCCCGGGTAACCTCTTGTAGTGTAAAAAATGTCACGTCTTACGGAGGCGTACCCGGGTTACTTTACGCTCACCTTAATAGAACCATCCCCTTTTTTAAACCCCTTTTGGTTTTGGATTACTTCTTTTTGAGCAGCCCTGGGGGAACCCTTGTAGTGTAAGAAATATTCAGTGTTACGGAGGACGTACCCTGTATCTTTCGCTCACCTCTAAAAGAACCATCCGGTTTTACCATTTTTTTTAGTTTACTTCTTCTCGAGCACCCTGGGAACCCCTTGTATTTTAAAAAAATTGCACGCTTACGGAGGGTTTCCCGGTATCTTTACGCTCACCTCTAATAGAAACCCCCCGGTTTTACCACTTTTGTGGTATTACTTTTATTCTTTGAGCGCCCTGGGTAACCCCTTGTATGTAAAAAATATGCCGTGTTTTTCGGGGGACTACCCGGTATACTTTACGCTCAAATCTAATAGAAAACCCTCCGTTTTAAAACCCCTTTTTGTTGGTTTACTTTTTCTTTGAGCACCCTGGGGAAAACCCCCTCTTGTAGTGTAGAAAAATGTCACGTTTACGGGGACGTACCCCGGGATACTTTACGCTCTCTCTAATAGAACCCTCCGGTTTTTCCCTTTTTTTTGGGATTACTTTATTCTTGAGCACCCTGGTTACCTTTGATGTGAGAAATATTCACTGTTACGGGGGGACGTACCCGTTACTTTACGCTCTCTTTTTTAAAAAAACCGGTTTTTTCCACTTTTTTTGGGATTACTTCATTCTTTGACCCTGGGTAACCTCTTTTATTAAAAAAATTGTCACGTGTTACGGAGGGCGTACCCGGATACTTTCGCTCTACTCTAATAGAAACCTCCGTTTTACCACTTTTGTTGAATAAATTTATTTTTGGCACCCTGGTAAACCCCTTTTAGTTAAAAATTTACGTGTTACGGGGACTACCTTATACTTTTAAACCCCACCCTAATGAACCTCCCTTTTTTCCATTTTGTTGGTTTTTTCTTCATTCTTTGAGCCCCTGGGTAAACCCCTTTTTATGTAAAAAATATGTCACGTGTTACGGAGGACGTACCCGGTTACTTTACGCTCACCTCTAAAAAACCTCCGGTTTTAAAACCCCTTTTGTTGGGATTACTTCTTCTTTGAGCAGCCCTGGGTAACCTCTTGTATGTAAGAAATATGTCACTGTTACGGAGGACTCCCCATACTTTACGCTCAACTCTAATAGAAACATCCGTTTCACCACTTTTGTTGGTATTACTTTTATTCTTTGAGCACCCTGGGTAACCTCTTTTTAGTTAAGAAATATCTCCTGTTACGGGGGAGACCCGGGATACTTTTAAAAGCTCTACTCTAAAAACCACCGTTTTACCCCTTTTTTTTGGTATAACTTCATTCTCTGAGCAGCCCTGGGGAACCTCTTGTAGTGTGAAAAATTTTCACGTGTTACGGGGACGTACCCCGGTATACTTTTTCGCTCTACTTAAAGAAACCCTCCGGGTTTTTTTCCACTTTTTTTTGGTATAACTTCATTCTCTGAGCAGGCCCGGGTAACCTCTTTTGTGTAAGAAATATGTCACGTGTTTTCGGGGGACTACCCGGTATCTTTACGCTCTACTCTAAAAAAAATCCGGTTTTACCCCTTTTTTTGGTATTATTCATTTTTGGGGCAGCCCCGGGTACCCTTGTAGTGTAAAAAATTCCCACTGTTACGGAGGGCTCCCGGTAACTTTACGCTCTATCTAATAGAACCAACCGTTTTCCCTTTTGTTGGTATTACTTCTTCTTTGAGCACCCCGGTAACCTTTGTAGTGTAGAAAAATGTCACGTGTTACGGGGGACACCTGTTTGCGCGAACTGGATCCAAACCTTCTTACGCTTCGTTTTAACGAGTTCAGTATAGGACAAACATTCCTTTTGTGGTCCCACCTCCTCCCTATGTCACGATCTACGTGTATGCCTCCCTATGACCAGTACATGTCCCCCCCCCGTCGTTTTTTTTTTTCGATCTGGGGGGTATTCGCGTACAATTTGTGGTTAACCCTTTTTTACTTCATCATCAAGGCACTCTCTTTTATGTCCAATACTCGTAGAAAACTCAAATTTTGTCTCCAAAAATTTGTTCGGTGGAAGAGAAAAAAAAAAATAGTCGGCTGTGTAGACCAAGGGAGGGGCACGTTTTTTTTTTTTTTTAAGAATAAAAAACTGTCCTGCACTAAAACAACTGACCAACACGAAAAGGACTTTAAAATCTCTCAAGAAAGTGTAAAAGGGAAATGGCAATTTTTTATTTACATTGAACAAATGTATTATTTGCATTATGACCTTAACGTTGACGCACCCTTAATTAAAATGTCCAAAAGAAAAACCAAACACACAACAAATTATTAAATTACAATATCACAGGTGGGGCAATATTACCTAACCGGTAGAAGCACCTAGTTTCTCACGTCGTCGTAGCTGGAGGAAACGCCCGTTCAACCCCGTCTGGTTCCAGGGATGAATTGGCCCAGAGCATGGCTCTGCTAATCGTACAAGGCGATTCAAAAGAAAAATTCCACCTTGCAAACACCAGCTAATTTGAAGAGTAGTATTTTACTCCCCAAAAATAGAGGCGAGCTCTGGCAATCGTCGTCGGGGGACTTTGCCCCCTTCCCTTGAGGACCCTCCGGCGACGATGACAATGACACAACGAACATGACAAAGAGATGGACCCCGGGCGGAAAACCCCCCTTCCTCCCCTTACCCTGGGTGGTTCTGCCAGCATGGGCCCTCCCCCACCCCCCCTTGGCTAGAGGGTGCATTATACCCAAAGGTTGGGGCCCTCCTTAAAACAAATAAACCAACCCCCCTTTCCCAACCCGGTTCTGACCAAAATGAGACTTTTATCTTCACATCTTAGCCTTAAGTGGCGTATTGAGACCAAACGATTGACGCGCCCTTATTAAAAATGATTCTGTTCAACAAATGTTTATAACTTATTCTTTTGTTAATTATTGACTCTATCATTTGCATTAAACTTGGCTCGTTGGTCTTGTGGTTAGCGTATCTGCTTCCAATGCAGAAGGTCCAGGGTTCGATTCCCGCTAAAGTCAGAAGTTTTTTAACTTCTGATTTGGACTTTAGTCCATCAGTTCTTGTCTTAGGAGTTTGTAAACGGTGACTTTGGAGCCGTCCTGGCAACGAAGCACATAATAAATTTCAGAGTTGTTCTGAATCGCCCTTGTTGATTTTGGCGTTGATTCGCGGGTGTTCGAACTGTCCATACCACTGATTGCTGTATTTCCTATTAAAAATATCGATCTTTGGTTGGTTATCGCTCACTCGTCGATTGCGTCGGGGCCTGCAAGGTTGGCTTGGTCGCTTTGATTTAAAGTCCCCCACTGAAAATCAGTTATATAACTGAGTGGGTAGACTCTAAATAAAATTTATTTATTATTTATTTATTTAAACTATAAAATATCAACTCTACAAAATCAATTTATAAACTGAAATAGGTGTTGCAATAGGACCTACCTGGTTGGAGCACCCATGTTTCAAATGTATATAAATATATGTTTTCTGTAATGCGAGTCCCCAGACTGGGATTGACCCAGAGCATGACTTTCCTCCCCACATCCCCTAGGCTAAAGTGGTGCATAATGATTTAACTGTTGACGCGCCTTAAAACACAATTTTTTTTAAAAACAAACATATTTACTTTTTTTATTTTTTTTTTTATTTCAAATAATATAACGGCTAACAACCAACAAATTCAATTTTCAAATTGACAAAAAGCGGCGAAATATGACCTAGCAAGCTGAAGCGCACTGGATTCTCAACCTGTTCTCTCGTGTCGTTTCTGATTCCATATTAACAAAAACAAATCGAGGAAAGAGTAATATTCTATCTAGCAAAAATATAATCATCAAACACACCCAATATGACGAACGGTTGACGCGCTCTTAATCCAAATAACCAAAAAACCAGGGTCGAATTTGGCCCAAAACCTGGGTGAGCTAGTAATAAAAGTCTTGGAAGCAGGAAGCTCATCTCGCAAACATGGAGAATGTTACTCCCCGAAGAAAGTTAGATTCTGTCAGATTCTTTAGATTCTTGTAAAACTCACGCGTTCTTCTTCAAAAACACTCATGTTTCCTTATTTCCAAATATAAATAATTATTTTTCATTTATTATTTTGTTTTATTTCATACAATAAGAAAACACAGTCTAGGTCCGTAGTAGAATTGGCCCAGAGATGTGGCTCTGCCAGTCTTAAAAATGAATTTAAGGGATGAAGGGAGGTAATACTTCCCGAAACTAAAGGCGTGGTATGGTGATCGTCGTCGGGGGTCGGTACCATCTTCCCCTTTGACTACCCTGATGACGATGATGACGACCACGACGTGAGAACACGCCTTTTCTCCCCTTCTTTCCACTAGGTCTTAGTGGTGTATTTTGAACTAACGGTTGACGGCGCCCTTAACCAAACATACTTAATCTAAACTAAAGTTATGTATTAAGACCTAATGTTGAACGCGCCTTTTTGAACAATAACAAAGAAAAATATAGTCAAGAAAACAGTTTAAAAATCAAACAGGACTATACAAACTGATTTATCTACTTTCAATATATATATATATCAACACAGAGGTGGAATTAAGTTCAAATACATGCTAAAAATATTATTTGTGAATTTAAAACGTTCTTTTAGAACCCGATGCAAATCGGATAGCACACTTCTATTGGTAAAGTATTGTAACCTTTTGATCAGACGTATGTGTACAAAGATAAAATTATATTAAATTATATTAATAACTTGGCAATAGATTTATATTACATATAGACTAGTATTAGCGTTATTGAATGAATTGTTAAAATTGTATGTTCTCTATGAAATATTATATAAGGCCTAACTAACGATTTCTTATTGATTAACAGAATATATAATAAGATTATAAAAATAAGATGGCAACCAATAGTTTAAAACTAAGTACGAAATAATTATTGTTATATTCAAATTAAATAAATTATCTAAATGTAATATAAGGGCATCAAGTAGGAGTGTATCATAACATGTAACTTTATTTAAATGTATGTACTAACTACTTTAAAGAAACCCTTATTAATAAATAAAAAATTATCACTTGCGGCTCAACGTGACCTATTGTCCATTTCTCCTTGTTGGGCCCGGGGAAGAATTTGGTCCAGAACATGGCTATGCTTATCGTAAAGGTAGATTCAAGAGAAAAAGTCCATGTCTCAAACATCAGCTAGTAAGAATTGGAAGATATTTCTCCCTGAAACTAGAGTCGAGCTCTGGCAATCGTCGTCGGGGACACTTCTCCTTTCCCTTGACGACCTCCCCGACAATGACAAAGACGATAACGACCGAGACGTTAGAACACCCTCTTTCCTCCCTCTTACCCGTGGCTGGTCCTAACCAGCATAGGCCTCCTCCCCATATCTCCTTGGCTAGAGTGGTGCATTATGACCTTACGGTTGACGCGTCCTTAATCCAAATAAACTCAATCATAAATAACTATTCGAATTTATTGTTCTTGTTGTACATAATTTCTACCATAATCTTTATCATTTTTATGTATTCTACAAACTTACAAGATAATTTTTATAAATTTTATGTCGTCTAGGACTTAGGTACTGGGTAGAATTTGAACCAGAACATGGCTCTGTTAATCGTATAAGGCGAATCAAGAGAAAAAGTCAACTTCGCATACATCAGCTACTAAGAGGTGAGTATATTACTCTCCGAAACTAGAGGCGAGCTCTGGCAGTCGTCTTCGGTGAACCCTTCCCCTTTCTATGACGACCACTCCGACGATGACAAAGACGATGACGACCGCGACGTGAGAAACCCCCCTTCCTTCCCCTACCCGTGGCTGGTTATGACTAGCATGGGCACCTCCTCCCCATACCGAGGCTAGAGTAGTGCATTATGACCTAACGGTTGACGAGTCCTTTATCCAAATATAAAAATAAAAATAAATCCTTATATAAACTTAGAAAACAATTTAATCATCAAACACACTAAGAACTCATTAGACAACGCAATATGACCTAACCGGTGAAAGCGTCTTAGTTTCTCACGTCGTCGTCAAATACTAATTCATAATCTCTTGCGGTCGTCGACGGGGACATTGCCTTACGACAAAGACGATCTGAACGTGAGAATCCCACTTAAACCCCCCTCCCCCTTCCCCCCTTATCAGTGGCTGGTTATGACAGCATGGACCCCTTCTCCCATATCCCCTAGGTAAGAGTAGTGCATTATGACCTAACAGTTGATGCGTCCTTAATCCAAATAAACCAAAAAAAAACTTTATTACCTACCCGACGACGACTATTTATTGTTTGTACTCGCAATAAAATTTAAGAGACCTTGACAACTTAAGTAAGCAGAATATTTAACTTGGGCAACAGTCCATTTGTAACATGATGAAATCATTCTATACAGAAAATATTCTTTAATTCAAACATTTATCCCAGAAGTGACACATTGATGTACTCTATAAAAAGATCTTATCGGCCCGAAACAATATTAAAACGTAAATAAAAAACTTATAACCGAGGCCACTACTTACTTAAAAAACGGATTTAGAAACTTCCTCACCCATCATTAGGTTTATGCCGTCTGGTTCCTTTACCGCACGGCTTGCTTATCTCGCCTTTGGTGACACGGGCATATACACATTGTTCAGATGCTGAATCTTTGGAAGAGGAGAAGAATTATCTGTTGGATGACTTTATGAAGAACAAGTACCCAGAGAAACTTGCGAGAAGAAATCTGAATAAGAACCCTTTGGAGAATAAGGAGGGTAGTGTCCAACCTTAACCTCTGAAAACCATAGCTGTTCCGGGATTCTCTGAAAACTTCAGGCGTATCACAGCTAACTTCAATATCCGTACCGTGTTCCAGTAATCCTTTACCCTGTGTTCTCAGTTGACTAAAGTAAAGCCGGAGGATAACAGTCAGAGCTCAAGACATGTTATATACCAAACACCTTATCAATGTAGTAGGGTGTATGTGGGGGAAACGGGTAGACCAGTGAATGTACGCATAG
This sequence comes from Sweltsa coloradensis, assembly GCA_024449915.1. Taxonomy (NCBI): domain Eukaryota; kingdom Metazoa; phylum Arthropoda; class Insecta; order Plecoptera; family Chloroperlidae; genus Sweltsa; species Sweltsa coloradensis. The sequence continues at coordinate 192,194 of JAMZAV010002305.1, read as the reverse complement.
GAGAACATCAACGTAATATTAAGAAACACAGTGATAGTACGTCGTCATTATTGGTTCAACATGTCCGTGAGAATATGCATGAATACAAGTGGGAGGAGGTGAAATGCATCATGCGTGAAGGAAATATGTGGAAAAGAAAGATAAAAGTGGCAGCAGTGATGCGATGTGTGAGTGAACTTATAAGTCAGGCAAGTTTTGAACTGAGCGCCATTTGGAATTCGACCATCGAGAAGGACGTCGGTAGGTCGATTGTAGAATCTGGACTCATAGCCGTGATAAGGAAGCAGTCCGGTGAGGGAACCAGTCGGCATCAACCTGATGATGGGTGAGGAAGTTTTACCCGAAAATTAGTTTTTTAAGTAAGTTGTGGCCTCGGTCATAAGTTTTTAATCAACGTTTTAATGTGATATACCTTTAACAGTTCATCATATGCTAGCAGAATGTACCGAATATGATGCCTTGCGCACGTAATTTGATCTCTTCCAATCATATGAAGAACTTCTATCATATGATAACGACGACAAACTTTCAAATTTCTCATCCATAGTCATCTATTTAACAAAATTTAATACACATCATACACATTTATTTTATTTATTTATTTCCATTATCATTAATAATTTTTTTGCTATTACTATTGTCATCGTTTTATTCTGTTAAATATACACTTAGAAAACAACAAATCATCAAACACACCAATACTAATCTCATCAAATTTTATTATCTCAGTCGGCGCAATATTACCTAACCGGTTGAAGCGCCCTAGTTTCTCACGTCGTCGTTGACTTCTGTTCACAAAAATGTCCATTTGACTGCCAGGCATAACATGCAAAACTGCGCGTGGGTGGGGGCTTAAGGGTTGCCGCGCCCACATTAAAATTAGTTTTGTGTCACAAACATTTTTTTTATTATGTGCACTCTCATATACAAATTTCATCAAATATAGAAAACGATATAAAAAATAAAAAACATGACAAATTCAATTAAATTACTTACATAGGAGGCAAAATATGACCTAACTGGTTGAAGTGCCCTGTTTTTTGTCTACGTTCCATCCCAAGTCCCCCGGAAAACCCATTACATTCCATCCTTTTAATCCCCGTCTGGGTCCAGGGTAGAATAGGCCCAGAGCATGGCTCTGCTAATCGTAAAAGGCGATTCAAGAGAAAAGTCAACCTCGCAAACATCAGCTAGTATGAAGGGTAGTATTTTACTCCCCAAAAATAGAGGCGAGCTCTAGCAATTGTCTTCGGGGACCTTGCCCCCTTCCTTTGACGACCCCTCGACGACGATGACGACAATGACACCACGAACGATGACGAAGACAATGACGACCGCGACGTGAGAACCCCCTTTCCTCCCCCTACCCGTGGCTGGTTCTGACCAGCATGGGCCTCTCATCCCCGTCCCCTAGGCTAGAGTGGTGCATTATGACCTAACGGTTGACGCGTACTCATGGGCGACGGCAGGAATTTTAGCAAAGGGGGGCAACAATCACAATTTGTAGTTTCGTTGGGTAAGCACGGGGGGTTTGGGGGTCGGAGCCCCCCAACAATAGCGCCGCAGTCGAAATTTTTGAATATCAGGTTTTTAGAATGCATTTGGTGGGTTTTAGAAAAAAAGTAGTGGGCTGAATACGATACCGAAATTATGAAATTTTTGTGCAGTAGATACTAGAAAGTAAACAAAAAAACATTGTGTCTCATCTTTTATAACGGTTACTTAAATGGGTTTATGAGTTTGAAAATGAAACACACGTTTTAAAAATAAAGGCTATATTTTAATTGCATAAAATTATAATGAATGTGACTGTTTTGATCACATTTTCTTTTCTTACATAAACTGCAACTTGTAAGTTCTCTCCAGTTGCAATGCAATGTGGAATAAAAATATAAAACATAAACACGTTCTTAGAGGTCTACATCGACTAATAATATACTAGCCTACAAATCATAGAAACGATATCTTGTTACATTATTATTATTTATTTCAATAAATCATACACATAATATCACATAACATAAAATAAATGGAAAACGGGCGTGATTGACTAGACCCAAAAAGGAAAATGCGAAACTTCAATGCATTACTTAGTAGCCTACAAACATAAACACAAATTTCTATTTAAATAAAGAATAAATTATTGTAGGCCTACCGTGTTCTGGGGGTCTATTTACTTAACTCTAAACGAGATGCTAAGTTTCATCTAATTATCACTTGTGCCTTCATTTCTTTCTTTGAACAAAAATTTCAAACGCCTTGTGTCCAAAGCAAAGTAATTAATGACTTTATCGATTATTTTACTTTCTTGTGACTTAATCATTTACTGCCAAATTCAAAGGCAGCACCGGCACCGCTAACTTTGATGAAATAGCAAAAAACAAACAAACTAGCAACACTCCGCTCCCGATCAGATCATTAAATATATTAATATTATTAATATTAATTTTCAATTGAATTTCGGTTTCACGAAAACATTAATTTATATGTAATAAACGCAAATCGCCAGTTAAAATATATTATTCCTGAAATCCGAAGGCGCCCATGCGCGTACTAAATCCAAATAAACCAAAAAATAAACTTAAAAAAAATATATATATATACCTTGATAAAGCTAGGTGAAACCCTAGTGAAACGGCGGTAATAAAATGTGATTTTACTATAAATCATCACACGCAGTTTTACCTCAAAACATATATTTTCATATATATATTTATATGTATATATATATGTTACCATCTTTAAATAATTAAATTTACTTCTTTCGGTTTACCACGTATATTGTTTATTTAATCCGACGTTTCGACTGGATTTCACCAATCTTTGTCAAAGACAGTAAAGCAACTCAAGTAAAAAACCCAATATACAAAAACACTTCAAGAGGGAAACGAAACAAAAACACAATAATAACGTAAAACAAACATAATAAACAAGGCAATGCAAAGAAGTTAACTAACAGGAATATTATAACATGTGGAAAGAGTTTAGAAAAACATGTCATGTTATTGATTAGATGAAGTAGGCTAGTCTGCTTGACCAGAACTTGTGGGATGATTTCTTGCTTGACTTCTTGTCCTTGGACCTTGACTTGTGGAAGGTAGCACGGTTTTGTGAATATTTTGACCAGTATGGCTAGTCTGACTTCTTGTTACGGGTCGTAGACTTACAGCAGGAGGAGTAGCAGTAGGAGGAGGAGCAAAGGTTTATATATATATATATATATATAATGAACTAGGTTTTTCGGTTATAATGCCACGTTTATTCACATTAGGCCAACGTTTCGATGAAATTTCACTCATCTTCTTCAGGGCCAATACAAATTAATATATAACAAACGAAAACTACATTACATTGATAAATTCAGAACAAAACTGGGAAAACAAAATACAACAAAATATAAACAATAGTTCATTAATTAATATCGGCCAGAAAATATCCAAAAACTATATATGATATAATATATATATATATATATATATATCTATATATATATATCTATATATATATATATATGTTTTTGGATATTTTCGTGCCGATATGAATTAATGAACTAGGTTTTTCGGTTATATGCCACGTTTATTCACATTAGGCCAACGTTTCGATGAATTTCACTCATCTTCTTCAGGCCAATACAAATTAATATTAAAAAACGAAAACTACATTACATTGATAAATTCAGAACAAAACTGGAAAACAAATACAACAAAATATAAACAAAAGAAATCACTGCACATATGGCAAATTAAAACAACTCAAAGAAACCTGCAAAGCTTGACGTTGCAAAGAAAGAAGAAAGTCACTACATGTCATTCATATTGCTTTTTCGTCTGGGTCTTGTTCACTCTGACTGTCGATGTATTTACTTGCAACATATCATCTGCAGGAACTAACTGGGGCGTTGGTTGTTGGTCCATTGGTTTCACAGCCAGCCTATGTGGCTGTACATGTATCCCTGAAATTGCAGGTTTCCACGTTACAGATAAACGTTGGCTATCTTGCTGTTTATTTAGACTGTGAGATCGTTTATTAATCTCAATGGTTCCCGTAACATTCTAGGAAGAAACTCCTCACGGTGGCAATGGGTTTCATGCCAGCAAAGTCGATAACATGACCACTTTCTTTAGAATGTTGAGCAAGGACTGATGTTTTATCCATGTGCTCAACAGCTAGCCTGTGTTCCTGTTTTCGTTGAAACATGTTTCTTCCTGTTTGACCCACATAGCATTTGTCACAATTCCCACATGGAATTTCATACACGCCACTACCTTCTAGGTGAATGTGGTCCTTACTGCTTCTTAAGAAAGATAGGAGAGTTGTTAAGAAGCAGTAAGGACCACATTCACCTAGAGGTAGTGGCGTGTATGAAATTCCATGTGGGAATTGTGACAAATGCTATGTGGGTCAAACAGGAAGAAACATGTTTCAACGAAAACAGGAACACAGGCTAGCTGTTGAGCACATGGATAAAACATCAGTCCTTGCTCAACATTCTAAAGAAAGTGGTCATGTTATCGACTTTGCTGGCATGAAACCCATTGCCACCGTTGAGGAGTTTCTTCCTAGAATGTTACGGGAAGCCATTGAGATTAATAAACGATCTCACAGTCTAAATAAACAGCAAGATAGCCAACGTTTATCTGTAACGTGGAAACCTGCAATTTCAGGGATACATGTACAGCCACATACGCTGGCTGTGAAACCAATGGACCAACAACCAACGCCCCAGTTAGTTCCTGCAGATGATATGTTGCAAGTAAATACATCGACATTCAGAGTGACAAGATCCATGACGAGAAGCAATATGCATGACATGATAGTGCCCTTTCTTCTTTCTTTGCAACGTCAAGCTTTTGCAGTTGATTTCTTTGAGTGTTTTAATTTGCCATATGTGCAGTGTTTCTATTGTTTATATTTTGTTGTATTTTGTTTTCCCAGTTTTGTTTGGGACTGAATTTATCATGTAATGTATTTTTCGTTTTTTATATATTAATTTGTATTGGCCATAAGAGGATGAGTGAAATTTCATCGAAACGTTGGCCAAAAAAAAAAAAAAAAAAAAAAAAAAAAAAAAAAACAAAAAAAAAAAAAAAAAAAAAAAAAAAAAAAAAAAAAAAAAAAAAAAAAAAAAAAAAGAAAAAAAAAAAAAAGAAAAAAATAATTTGAATAACGTGGCATTATAACCGAAAAACCTAGTTTATTTAATCATAATATATATATATATATATATATTGTTATAATCTAACTTATAAACTACATTATCGCATGAGGCGCAATATGATAACGGTTGACGTGCCCTAAAACATAAAAAAGTTCAAAACATCATTATCTTTTCATAATCATATGTAATGCATGTTAAAAATCAACCTATTGAAAGTTCTCAGCAATACATTGTGGGGTGCAGATAGGACTTGCATGTTGAGAATTTACGGATCTCTAGTTTGCTCCAAGATGGGACTATTGCTGGTTTACGTATACTCGTCAGCAAGTAACACAACCCTTTAACTTCTAGACACTGTCCCACCATTGTGGTCTTCGTCTTGCTCTTGGTGCATTTCGAACAAGCCCGGTAGTCAGCTTGTATGCCGAGTGAGGTGTGTCCTCCTTGGCAGAACGGAGAAACCTCTTGATAAGTACGTACGTAATGAAAATAAAAGCTATGCCTAACCATCCATTAAATCAGGATATATTTAATACGAAATTAATTGTCAAACATTTTGATAACAAACCCATGGCAATCCTGCTAACGGGACTCCCCGTCTGGGCCCGGGGTAGAATTGGCCCAGAGCATGGTTCTGCTAATCGTAAAAGGCTGTTCAAGAGAAAAGTCCATCCTCGCAAACATCAGCTAGTAGGGTGGGGGGGGGGGGGGGGGGGGGGGGGGGGGGGGGGGGGGGGGGGGGGGGGGAGGGGGAGGGGGGGGGGGGGGGGGGGGGGGGGGGAGGGGGAGGGGGGGGGGGGGGGGGGGGGGGGGTGAAGGGTATTATTTTACTCATCGAAAATAGAGGCTAGATCTGGGCAATTGTCGTCGGGGACCATCCCCCTTCCCTTGGACGACACTCGACTACGATGAGACACGGTTGACACCACGAAACGAACCGTCAGAACATTGACGACCGCGACGTGAGTAACCCCCTTTCCTCCTCTTACCGTATCCTATTCTGACCAGCATGGGCCCCTCCTCCACCCACCCCCCCTTAGGCTAGAGTGGTGCGTTATGACCTAACGGTTTACGCGTCCTTAATAAAAAATTTAAAAAAAAACTAAGGTGTAAACAATTGTTTAACCTGATAGCATTTGATATGCCATATGTTTATAATTTTGTTTTTAGCAATAACCCGCGCCTTTTTATTGCCCTTTTTGATAAAACTCTACTTGAGACAGTGTATTCAAAATTAACTTTAGAAAGATTTTCTATGAACCTAAAAGATTTACTTTGGTATTCAAAGATTTTCAATTCAAATTTCCACACACACAAATTTCATTTATAATTTATTATAATTCAAATAAATAATTTTTGTTTTGCTATGACTATCATCACTATCATTTTCTTGCATTATGACCTAACGGTTGACGCGCCCTTAATCCAAATATACCCATAACAAAATTATTTTCTTATACGTATATACACTTAGAAAACAATATAATCATAAAAAAAAACATTCCATTAACTTATATCATTAACTTTCAATATCACAGGCGGTTCAATATGACCTTACCGGTTGAACCGTCTTAGTTTCTCACGACGTCCTAAGAACATTGGATGTAACGTTTCCTTAACCCCCGTCTGGGCCCAGAGCATGGCTCTGCTAATTGTACAAGGCGATTCAAGAGAAAAGTTTACCTCGCAAGCATTAGCTAGGAAGAGAGGATTGATTTTATTTCTCCCCGAAACTATAGGCGAGCTCTGGCAATCGTCATTTGGGACACCTGCCCGACGACGAAGACAATAACACAACGAACAATGACAAATACGATGACGAACACAACTTGATAACTCCCCATTTTCCTCCCCTTACCCGTGGCTGATTCCGACCAATATGGGCCCCTCCCCCTCCTAGGCTAGAGTGGCGCATTATGACCTAACGGTTGACGCGCCCATAATCCAAATAAACCAAAATTTAAGTCGGACCCACCCAGATAAAAAATGTTTTTCTTGCATTAGTGAATTCAAATTAAACATCGTAATGCACATTTCCCCACTCATGGGTATAAACGCCAACGCCAACTAAACAACCTGGCGCAAAACACATTTCTGAACGGAGGGGTGTGGGGGGGCGCACCCCACCACTTCCTTCCATTGATGCCTGTAGCCCCACGAGCGCTATGACAATAGGACCCACTCACACATCTGTCCAGGACCTCAGAGAGATTCCTCGGAGATTATAGGTTAGGGTGGAGGAGGGGTGAAGGTTAGGCAGGGTCTTTGTCTTCGGAGGACGGAGGAAGTCCTGTACCCCACGAGCGCTATGGGGTTAGGCCGGGTTTTGTCTTCGTGTCCGGTGGCTGTGCTGTAGTTTCCTAGGAGATTATATGTTTAGAGTGGAGGAGAGGAAAGGGTAGGCATGGTATTGTGTTTCTTCGAGACGGAGGAAGTCCTTACCACCAGAGCGCTATGACAATAGGACCCACTCACGACCTCGTGTCCAGGACCTCAGAGAGATTCCTCGAGATTTAGGTTAGGGTGGAAGGAGGGGTGAAAGGTTGCAGGGTATTGTCCCTTCGGAGACGTAGGAAAGTCCTGTAGCTCCCACGAGCGCTATGGTGACATAGGACCCACTCACAAACCTGTCCAGACCTCAGAGAGATTCTCGAGATTATAGGTTTAGGGTGGAGGAGGGGTGAGGGTAGGCACTGGTATTGTCTTCGGGACGGATGAAGTCCTGTTGGTCCCCACGAGCGCTATGACAATAGGACGCCACTCACGCACAGCCTGTCCAGGACCTCAGAGAGATTCCTCGGAGATTATAGGTTAGGGGGAGGAGGGTGAAGGGTTAGGCAGGGTATTGTCTCGAGTACGGAGAAGTCCTGTAGCCCCACAGCGCTCTGACATATGCCCGCACTCAAACAACACCTGTTCCAGGCCTCGAGAGAATTCCTCTGAGATTAAGAGGTTAGGGGTGGAGAGTGGTGAGGGTTAGTCAATGGTATTTGTCTTCGGAGACGGAGGATATTTCCTGTAGCTTCAACGAGCGCTTATGACACTATAAGACCTCACTCACACCCTTTCCCGAGTCGACCTCAGAGATCGATCTCCTCGGAATTATTAGGTTGAGTTGGAGAGGGGTGAAGGGTTAGGCCAGGGTATTTCTTCGGAGACGGAGGAAGTCCTGTAGTCCCTCCACTAGCAGCTATGACGAATAGGACCCATCTTCACACACCTGTCCAGACCTCAGAGAGTGATTCCTCGATGAGATTTAGGTTAGGGTGGCGGAGGGTGAAGGTGTTAGGCAGGGTATTGTCTTCGGGACGGAGAAGTCCGTAGCCCACGATCCTATGACAATTAGGACCCACTCACAATCACCTGTCCAGGACACTCAGAGAGATTCTCGGAGATATATATGTTGGGTGGAGGACGGGGTGAAGGGGGTAGGCAGGGTATTGTCTTCGGAGACGGAGGAAGTCCTGTAGCCCCACGAGCGCTATGACATAGGACCACACTCACACACCTGTCCGGACCTCAGAGAGAATTCCTCGGAGACATATTAAAGTTAGGTGGAGGAGGGGGTGAAGTGTTAGGCAGGGTTAATTGTCTTCTTCGGGGGGAGACGGAGAGCAGTCCTGTGGCCCACACGAGCGCTATGACTAAAAGCCCACTCCCACATACTTCCAGGACCTCAGAGAGATTCCTCGTGAGATTATAGGGTTAGGGGTGGAGGAGGGGTGAAAGGGTTAGAGGGGCCGAGGGTATTGGTCTTCTGAGACGGAGGAAAGTCCTGTAGCCGCCCCACGAGCGCTATACACTAGGACCCACTCACGACACTCTGTCCGAGGACTTCAAGGAGATTCCCTCTATATTATAGGTTAGGGTGAGGAGGGGTGAATGGGTTTAGGCAGGGTATTGTCTTCGAGACGGGAGAAGTCCTGTAGCCCCACTCGAGCGCTATGTACACTAGGAACCGCTCACGACACCTGTCCCAGGACCTCAGAGCAGATTCCTCGGAGATTTATGGTTAGAGTGTAGGAGAGGTGAAGGTTGGCATGGTTTGTCTTCGGATGACGGAGATGTCCTGTTACTGTAGCCCACGAGCGCTATGACAATAGGACCCACTCACACATCTGTCCAGGACCTCAGAGAGATTCCTCAGAGATTATAGTTAGGGTGGAGGAAAGGGGTAAGGTTAGGCCAGGTTAATTGTCTTCGAGACGGAGGACGTCCTGTAGCCCCACGAGCGCTAGGACAAGAACGCCACAAACACCTGTCCAGGACCTCCGAGAGATTCTCGGAGATTATAGGTTAGGGTGGGAGGAGGGGTGAAGGGTTAGGCAGGGTATTGTCTTCGGAGACGGAGGAAGTCCTGTAGCCCCACGAGCGCTATGACAATAGGACCCACTCACACACCTGTCCAGGACCTCAGAGAGATTCCTCGGAGATTATAGGTTATGGTGGAGGGGGGTTCGGGTTGCTGGGTGTTGTTTTTGGGAGGTTGTAGGTTAGTGTGGCGGCGGGGTGGCTGTTTCGGTAGGGTCTTTTCTTCGGCTGTGTCGGGGGTCTTGTAGCGCTTCGTGGGCTATTATAGTAAGGGTGGAGGAGAAGTTGAGGGTTTAGGCAGGGTAATTGTCTTCGTAGACGGGGAAGTCCTGTTAGCTCCCACGAGCGCTATGACAATAGACCCACTCCACATCTGGTCCAGGCCTCAGAGAGATTCCTTCCGGAGAGTGTAGTGTAAGGTGAGGTGGAGGACGAGGTGAAGGGTTATTCATGGTATTGTCTTCGGAGACGGAAGAAGTCCTGTAGCCCCCACGAGCGGCTATGCACACATTAAGGAGCCCACTCACACATCTGTCCAGGACCTCAGGAGATTCTCGGAGTATTATAGGTTAGGGGTGGAGGAGGGGGTGAAGGGTTTATGCAGGGAATTTGTCTCGTAGACGGAGAGTCCCTGTAGCCCCACGAGCGCTAATGACACAATAGGACCCACTCACACACCTGTCCAGGACCTCAGAGAGATTCCTCGGAGGTTATAGGTTAGGGTGGTGGAGGGGTGAAGGGTTAGGCAGGGTATTGTCCCTTGCGGGACGGAAGAAGTCCTGTAGCGCACGAGCGCTATGACAATAAGGACCCACTCACACAACTGTCCAGACCTCAGAGAGATTCCCTCGAGATTATAGGTTAGGGTGTAGGAGGGGTGAAGGGTTAGGAGGTATTGGTCTTCCGGAGGGGACCGGGAGGAAGTCCCTGAGCCGCCACGAGCATGCTATGACAAGTTAGGAAGGACGCCACTCCCCACACCTGTCCAGGACGTCAGAGAGGATTTCCTCGGCGATTATAGGTTTAGGGTGAGAGGAGAGGTGAAGGGTTAGGCAGGGTGAATGGTCTTCGGAGACGGAGGAAGTCCTGTACCCCACGAGCGAAATGACAATAGGACCCACTCAACACCCTGTCCGGACCTCAGAGAGATTTCCTTCGGAGATATGGTAAGGTGGAGGAGGGGTGAAGGGTTAGGACAGGGTAATTGTCATTCGATACGGAGGGAGCCTGTAGGCGCCCCCAGCGAGCGCTATGACAATAGGACGCCAACTCACTAACACCTGTCCAGGACCTCAAGAGATTCCTCGGAGATATCAGGTAGGGTGGTGGAGGGTGAAGGGTTAGGCGGGGTATATGTCTTCGGAGACGGAGGGAAGTTCCTGTGCCCCAACGAGCGCTATGACAATAGGACCCACGTCACCCACACTGCCATGACCTCAGAGAGATTCCTCGGAGAATATAGGTTAGGTGGAGGAGGGTGAAGGTTTAGGCAGGGTATTGTCTTCGGGGACGGAGGAAGTCCTGTAGCCCCCCCGTGCGCTAATGACAATAGAACCCCTCACGAACAAACACCTTCCCTGACCTCAGAGGATTCCTCGGAGATTATAGGTTAGGGTGGACGGGAGGGGGTGAAGGGTATGCAGGGTATGTCTGTCGAGAGGAAGGGAAGTCCTGTAGCCTCCACGAGCGCTATTACAATATGGACCCACCGCACCCCTTTCCAGGACGTCATAGAGATGCCTCGGAGAAATATAGGTTAGGGTGGAGGAGGGTGAAGGGTTAAGCGGTATTGTCTTCGGAGACGGCGGAAGTCCCTGGGTTTTAAAAAGAAAAAACAAAAAAAAAGAAAAAAGGGGTGGGGGTAGCCCCTCCGAGCGCTATGACAATAGGACCCACTCACACACCTGTCCAGGACCTCAGAGAGATTCCTCGGAGATTATATGTTAGGGTGGAGTAGGGGTGAAGGTTAGGCAGGGTAGTTGTCTTTCGGAGAACGGAGGCGTCCCTGTAGCCCCACGAGGCTATGAGATAGGACCCCCTCACACACCTGTCCCAGGACCGTCAGAGAGATTTCCTCGGAGATTATCGTTAGGGTAGAGGAGGGGGTTAAAGGGTTAGGCAGGTAATTGTCTTCGGAGACGGAGGAAAGATCTGTAGCCCAACGAGCGGGGTGGCTTATGACGAATAGACCCACTCACGGACGCTCTGTCCCGGAACGTCGTCATTGTGATTCCTCGAGTTTAATAGTAGGTGGAGTAGGGGTTAAAGGGTTAGGCAGGTTATTGTCTTCGGAGACTTGAGGAAGTTCCTGTAGCCCCACGAGCTCTATGAACAATAGGACCCACTTCACACACCTTTCCAGGACCTCAGAAGAGATTCCTCGGAGATTATGGTTAGGGTGGAGGACGAGGTTTTGAGGGTTAGGCAGGGGGTAATTGTCTTCGGGAGACGGAGGCAGTCGCTGTAGGCCCCACGAGCGCTATGACTAATAGACCCTACTCCACAACCCTGTCCAGGGACCTCAGAGAGATTCCTCGGATGATTATAGGTTGTGGTGGAGGACGGGGTGAAGGGTTAGGCAGGGTATTGTCTTCGGAGACGGCGGCAGTCCTGTAGCCCCACTAGGCTATACAATAGACCCACTCACACAAGGACCTGTCCGGACCCTTTCGAAAGAGAGATTCCTCGGAAATTATAGGTTTAGAGTGGAGGAGGGGTTAAAGGGTTAGGCAGGGTATTGTCTTTCGGCGACGAGGAAGTCCTGTACCCCTCGAGCGCTAATCTAACATGGACCCGCTCACGCACACCTGTCCAGGCCTCAGAGAGATTCTCGGAGAATATAGGTTAGAGAGTGGAGGACGAGGTTGAAGGGTTTGCAGGGTATTGTCTTCGGGGGAGAACGGAGGAATTCCTGTAGCCCCCGAGCTCTAGAACATAGGACCCACTCACAACTACACCTGTCCAGACCTCGAGAGATTCCTCGGGAGATTATAGTTAGGGTGAGGAGTGGTTTAAGGGTTAGGGCAGGGTATTTTCTTCGGAGACGAGGAAGTCCTGTAGCCCCCGAGCGCTATGACAATAGGACCCAATCACACACGTCCTTTCCAGGATCCCCTCATAGAGATTCCCGGAGATTATAGGTTAGGGTGGAGGGGGAGGTGAAGGGTTAGGCGGGGTATTGTCTTCGGAGACGGAGGAAGTCCTGTAGCCCCACGAGCGCTATGACAATAGACCGCACTCCACAACAGACACCTTTCCAGGACAGGACGCCTCAGAGAGATTCCTCGGAGATTATAGGTTAGGGTGGAGGAAGGGGTGGAATGGTTGGCAGGGTATTGTCTTCGGAGACGGAGGAAGTCCTGTAGCGCTCCCCAACGTAAGCGCTATGACAAATAGGAACCCACTCACACATCCTGTCCATGACGTCAGAGGATTCCTCTGACGATTAGAGGTTAGGGGTGGAGGACCTAGGTGAAGGTTTAGGCAGGGTATTGTCTCGGGACGGAAGAATTCCCTGTAGCCCCACGAGCGCTATGACAATAGTGACCGCCACTCACACACCTGTCGCGGACCTCAGAGAGATTCCTCGGAGAATATAGGTTTAGGGGTGGGGACGAGGTGAAGGGTAGGCAGGGTAATTGTCTTCGGAGATACGGGAGGAATCCTGTAGCCCCACGAGCGTGGCTATGACAAAATAGGACCCACTCACAAACACTGTCCAGGACTTCAGAGAGATTCCTCGAGAATATAGGTTTATGTGTGGAGGAGGGGTGAATGGGTTAGGCCGTGTGATTGTCTTCGGAGACGGAGTGGAAGTCCCTGTAATCCCCACGAGCGCTATGACAGATAGGACTGCCACTCACACACCACTGTCCAGTACCTCAAAGAGATTCCTCGGAGATTATAGGTTTAGTGTGGAGGAGGGGTGAAGGTTAGGCTCTGTTGTATAATGTCTCGGAGACGGAGGAAGTCCCTGTACCCCCACTAATTCGCTAGGAACAAATATGAGACCCCCTCACACACCTGTCCAGGACCTCAGAGAGATTCCCTCGGAGATTATGGGTTAGGGTGGAGGGGAGGGTGAAGGGTAGGGACAGGGTATTGTCTTCGGAGACGGAGAAGTCCGGTAGCCCACGAGCGCTATGACAAAAGGACCCCCCGCACTCACGCTGTCCCCAGGTTACCTCAGTGAGATTTCCTCGGAGATTATAGGTAATGTGGAGGAGGGGTGAAGGGTTAGGCAGGGTATTGTCTTCGGAGACGGAGGAAGTCCTGTAGCCCCACGAGCGCTATGACAATAGGACCCACTCACACACCTGTCCAGGACCTCAGAGAGATTCCTCGGAGATTATAGGTTAGGGTGGAGGAGGGGTGAAGGGTTAGGCAGGGTATTGTCTTCGGAGACTTAGGAAGTCCTGTCCGGTTTCTAGCGACCTTTCCTCAGTAACAGAACAGGACGGTGGTTTGTGATATTTCTCCTGGAGCTTCAGAGGTGTTTGTTGCTAACTCTTCATTCATGGAAAGATGATATTCAAAACTAGGGGTTACAAGAATTAATGACCGTGTACGGGATTCGAACCCGCGTCCGTCGGTTTCACACATACATGTATCGTTCAATCCGGTACCGTACAGTTGAGTATATAGACTTGAACGGGCGCGATTCAGGGCATGGAGGGAAATGAACACGCTGATCGGGCTGCTAAGGAAGTTTCCCAGTGCCGCGACATTGATTTCAATCTACTTCCCGTTAGATGTTAAGAGTGGTATTCAAGCAACGATGTTGGATTTGCGACAAGCATCTGGGGGTGTGGGGATATAACAAATTTTGCGTAGTGTGATGCCCACACTGACTAATAAACTTCGTCCTCCTGCGTCTCGACTCTCACGTAGAAAAGAGGTGGTATTGTCCAGTAATCGAAGGCTACACACGTACTAACGCACGGAAAAAGGATGTTTCCAGATGTGACATCATGTCCTCCTTTTTAAATTCAGTTTTATAACTGAATAAGATAGAACGTTAAATAAATAATAAATAAATAAAGATGTATGTAGCCTACCGTTAACCATTTACATCATCTTGCTAGCAGAATGTATCTGCCTGCGGCACTCAATTTGGTCTCGCACGACAGCGACTTAAGTTTCTAAATTTCTCAACTTATATATTTAACAAAATTTAACTTACATTCATACACTTTTTTTTTTTTATAAAGACGAGTGAGCGCTAGCGAACGTAGTCTTTTGCTAAAACGCTATACTGCGATCGGGCCTTGGCCGTGAGCATTGTTCGATGTTATGTATGTATGTATGTATGTCTGTCTGTCTGTCCGGGCTGCAATAGCTTGAAGCTGAATTTTAAACACACATCCGTGACAGTTAACTGGAACTGCTAACAAATGAAGCAAAATCTGTTGCGATTTAAATCATACAAGAAATAAAAAACTGAAAAATACTTTGAAATGTATAGGAATATTTTAACGACAATGTTTTCTCATTTTGAATAATATGTTTTGTTTGTTATTAAACCCTGATGTAAAATGCCGTGTCCACGGTTAATCGAAATTTTGACCTTCAAGGTTACCCCCAATTCCGCTCGTTAGATTGAGTAAACTTTGCAATATTTTCCACGTATTTCGTACTAGCTATTTTCCATAATAATCCTGTCAAATAATCGATATTGACGTTTGGATGGAAAAAATTGCGTGTCGCTGATTTTTTTTGCAGAGACTTCCTTATATAATAATTATCAACATACTAAAAGCTCCCCTACAATCGGACTGGAGCTTTCGGCCGCCATATTGGAAAATGGCAGCCAAAAGGTGTTGTTATCAAATAATCTCCAAATTGGTTTGAGATAGACAAATATACTCAAATGGCAACAAGATTCCCCATTGTTAATTCCCTACAAACAGGGTGACTTTTTATAGTTTGACAGGGGCAACGGTTCCGTTCACAAATTCGTGGTTATATGTTGTCCCTCCATTGGAGCCAGCTTATTTCCAATTTTCACGCCCATCAGCAACAATGCCCGTTAAATCCGTAAGAATCGATTTAAATACCAAAGGACTTTTGTACGGGTTCATAAAGCTTACATTAGTATTTTTAAAAATCAGGTCTGCGCAATCGAATTTTGCAATTATACCCGGAATTTGTTTTTTTTCCATTGTTGGCATTTCCTCAAAAATGCCCTTTTTGGTATTCGAGTTCTTGTCATAACCCCGGAAGGGGGGAGACGACGGCTGCTTTAGGGGATAGTGCCCTCTTCAGCCAGCTTGTGGGGTATTTTAGACATGGTTGTGGAGCGGGCGTCAAGGAAGGGCAACGGCGGAAAGGAGGCGCTAGAGCAAGCTCGCCCCTAGAGGATAGTCCTCCTGGTGAGCGTTATTAGATTCATTCATTTGTTACTGCAACTATTTTTGTATTTTTTAATTATTTTTCTTTCTCTCTTACGTTGGGTTTTGTTTATCCATGATATGATGGATTGTGTGTACATTTGTAACTTATATATCTGCATTTTTGCAGTTTGTGAGTTATCTAGGGAGTAGTCAGGCGAGCGCACCAATGGGAGGCCAGGAGCGTTCCCATTGGTGCGCTGGGTGCCGAGATGTTACATTTATGTTTCTCGTCAGTTTCTGGTTTTAGTGTTTAGGTCGGTATGAGGACGCTCCAATGGGAAGCTCGGGATGCTCCCATTGGCGCGCTCGGTAGACTTATTTTACTTTTATCTGCACTCGCCTTGAGTCCCCACCGTTATTCGAGCTGGGGTGACTTCACTCAGGGGGTGGACGCCTCGAAGCTTGAGGTCCCCCCAGGTGGGTCTGGTGCTCTTATGGTGGTGGGGGGATGGGGCTCTGCAGTAAAAGTAAGTGGGGTTTCTTGGTCTTGGTCATCTTTGTCCGAGGGGGGGGGTCGGGGTCGAGGTCTGCTATGGCGTAGTTTTGTATTAAGGTCATAAGTGTTGATTTGTGGTATTTTTGTGAAAGGTTTTGTGTATGGTCTGTCTTTCATATTGTTTATATAATTGTCGTTTAATTTGTGTAGGGTGTCGTAGTAGGGGGGTTCTGGGCAAAGGTCGTATACTGTCTTTCGTGAGGTCCAGGGTGGTAGGGCTAGGCATTTTCTAAAAATGTTTCTTTCGAACGAGAGTACTTGGTCTTTAGTTTTTGTCAGGGGTATTTACATATAGCGGGTGGCCATAGGTTAAGGCAGGTCTAATTAAGGTTTTGTAGATACAAAGAAGGGTTTTGTAGTTACACCCGATACTTATTTTGTTTATTACCCTGGTTCTTGTGCGGGCTTTATTTATTGATTTTAATACGTGGGGGTAAAGGAAAGTTCTGAGTCAAGTAGTAATCCAAGCCATGTGGCCTTCATTGTCGGGTACAGTAGGGTGTTATTGAATTTGATTGGAGTTTGTTTGAGGGCGAGGGTCTTCTTTTTGTTACGTCGGACTATGAGTATTTGGGTTTTGGATGGGTTGGGTTTTATGCGCCATCTGTTACAGTATTTGTTAAATTGTTGGAGCGCTGATTCCATTTTGGCTGTAAGGTCATGGGGGTGGAGTCCAAAGGCAGCCACCCAGCAGATGTAGTCATCAGCAAATTGTGCTGCTCCTGTTGTGTGCCCGGGGCATTTTGGATAGTGGGAGTGGGTGCGGGGATGTCGTGGGTGAAGAGGATGTAAAGCAGGGGGCTCAGGACGCTTCCCTGAGGGACCCCTGCTCTCATGGTGAAGGGGGTGGATAGGCTTGCTCCTACCTTGACGAATGATTGTCTGTGGGTGAGGAAGCTGGTTATCAGCCGTATGAGGGGGTTGGGGAATTTGTGGTGTTGGTGAGTTTAAATAGGAGTCCTTTGTGCCATACCTTGTCGAATGCCTTTTGTATGTCAAGCATGGCGACGAGGGTGGTGCGGTTTGAGTTTATGTTTTCTTCCAGGTCAGTGATTACGCGTAATTGTAGGTCGTGGATATTGTGTCTTGGTCTGAAGCCTGCTTGTGAGTCTGGTAGTAGGTTATTTTCGGCGGCATACAGGTGGATCCTGCTTGCTAGGATCCTTTCAAATATCTTGGAGAGTGTGGGCGTCAGGCATATGGGACGGTAGCTGTCTGGTTTTGAGTGGTCTTTTCCTGGCTTTTTCAACATTATCGTGTGTGCCACTTTAAGTGGGGCTGGGTAGTGGCCGACACTTATGGCTGCCGTATATAATGTGCAGAGAGTGTTCATTAGGTCTCTTGGGGATCTTCTTAGTAGGCCGTATGTGATTCCGTCCGGGCCTGGCGCCGAGTTCTTTCCTGAACACATGGCATCGGTGAGGTCGTCGAGCGATATTGGGCGGATTAGAGGGTGGTCTTCTGGGAGGTAGGATGGGGGTGAGATGGGGTGGAAGAAGTGAGGGTAGAGAGTGTGGTATTTGTCGACATGCTTTCGGAGCCTGTCGCAGAAGTCGGGGTCTTCAGGGGGTTGGTGTACTTGTTGGAGGTGGTTTCTGAACACTCTGGCTATGTCGGCTTCGAGGTGATACTTTCTGTCCCCTACTATCAGAGGGTGTATGGGTGAGGAGGTCCTACTTCTCTCTTGATGAGCCTCCAGAATTGTTCCGGTTCCGAGCAATGGGTCGTGTCAATTTTTTGTAGTTTCTTCTGAAGTTTATTATTTTTAAATTTGCTGATTTCAGATTTTACTTTGTTTCTGATTAATTTATAGTTTGTATCAGGTGCGGAGGGTGTCTTTGGTTTATCATGTGCCTTCTTGTCTTGTTTTGATTTTTATTAGCCTTACGATGTCGGGGGGAAAGCGGAATGATTGTGAGGTGGTGTGGAAGGCGGGGACTGCTGAATTTTTAGCGTTGTTATTGCCTGGATTATTTGATCTGTCATATGGTCTAGTTCTTCTGGTGTGGTTGGTGGGGAGTCTTGGGGCAGGAGGGGGAGAAGGGTAGAGTGATAAAGTTGCCAGTTTGCGTTTTTGTAATCCCAGAAGGTCTTTCTGAATTCAGGATTATCTGTCTTCCATGGTTTCAGTGTTATTGAGAAAGTGATGGGGATGTGGTCCGATCCTATATCCTGCCCCTGACAGGGTGGGCTAATGTTGTGCAGGATGGACGGGGTGACGAATATTTTGTCCGGGTAGGATTCACTTGAGTTTTGGTCCCCCGTAGCGGGTAGGCGGCGTGTCTATGTGTATTAGACGGTTGGTTAAGGTGACTGCCAGAGCCGTGCCCATTGCCGTTGCTTGGATGTCACCAAATGCTTGGTGTTTGGCGTTGAAGTCGCCCAGGCAGAGATGTCTTGCACGTAGGGGGGTCAAGGCGTTGAGTAATTCGGGGAGAAGGTGTCGACTGTCAGCTGGGTGTTTCCGTATGAATAGATATTTGTTATTGTTATTGATTGGGCTTTCGGGATTTTGATCATTATGGAGAGTGTTTGGTATATGTTTTGGATAGGGGGGGGGAGATTGTTGGGGGGTGATATTTGTTGGGGATGTAGGTATTTTCTCACTAGTGTTATTAGTCCCCCGGATTGTCGTGGACCTTTTGTAGTAGGCTCAACGGAGAAATATTTGTAACCTGGAACCCAGAAGCGGGTATACTTGTAGTGCCTGGTTTCTTGAAGGGTTATAATATCCGGGGGGTTTGGTCCAGTGAGTAGGTTTCTAAGGGAGTCTATTTTGGATGTGATGCCGTTGGTATTAAGGTTGTAAATTGTTATGGAGTTCAGAGAGATGGTGGGATTATTGTAATTAGGCATGATTGTTGTTGATATTTATATTGAAGTCTGGGGTTGCCTGTTCTGTTTGTTGTTGTTAATATTTTGTAGTTGGTTGTTGACGTTGTTGTTGTTGGGGTCTGGGGGACGTTGCGAGTAGTTAGGTCGGGTGGTGGCGTTTGCTGGTGCTGGGGCGTGGTGGATCTGCAATCCATTAGGTGATACGTTTATCACCGTACGTAGTCCCAGTAGTTTAGAAGTTACGGCGTTTGTGCATTCTTTCAGCTTTTCCAGGACGCACGTTGGCAGCATGTTGTAGAGTATGTTTATGACTGCGTCTAGTATATTTGTAAGCATCACTGGTATGTAGTTTTCTTGATTCCGGATTGTCTGACGCCAGTCTTGGGTTGCGTCTATGTGTTTGTCATGGCGTTCGTCTTCTTCCTGCATGTACTGGTCCCATCTCTTAGTATTGCCAGTTGTGGTAGGTGGCCGCGCCAATGGGGTGCGAGGATCTCTCTGATTGGCGCGCTCGCCGTCCATACACTTTTCGGTCGTGCAAATGGGCGTGGCTTGGTTGGGAAGCGGCCGCACCAATGAGGAGCGAGGATCGCTCCTATTGGCGCGCTCAGGTTGCTCTTTGCTTGGGGTCTTGCGTGGTGCTGTTTTGTCCAGGGTAGCTTGGCTTGATTGCACGGCCGTGGTCCGGTCTCCTTCCCTCGGAGGCCCCTCGTCGTCGGCGGGCACCATGCTTGCATCCTCGGTGTCGGCGGCCACTGTCCTGTCGTCCCTCTTCCGCACGTGTCGCAGTCCCTCCTCGTCCGACTCTCCACGGGTTCGCCGTTGGTAGGGGGGCCGGTATGTATTTAGACAGTAGGGGCTCTGGTTTATGTGCGTATATTATTGGTCTGTTTTCCGGTCTTTTATCTGTCTTGGCGGGGTAGTGTGGGCATTTGAGATCGCCCGTGCGGTGGTCGCCCATTCTATAGCATGTTGTGCAGAAGTGGGTGCCGTTCGCGTTTAGTTGTGCTTGGTTCCTTGGGTGGATACAGTCTTTGGTTGGAGTGTGCGCCCCGCAGAAGCTGCACATTGCCTGCCCTCTGCATTGGTTTGCTAGGTGTCCGTAGAACTGACAGCGGGCGCAGGGGAGGTGTCTGTGGGTTGGCCTGTTTGGGTCCACTCTGTACTTCCTGCCCATGAGTGTGACTCCGTACTGCAACATTTGTCTGATGGTGTCTGGGTATTTGGAGAATATCCTTACTAATTTAGTAGGTCCAGTGGCTGTGGTGATCCTCGTGGCTGATGTTATGTTGAGGTGTGGGCAATCGATTGACAGTATGAACAGCAGCCTGGGGGTTTCAATGTCAGTTGCCACGTTAGTCATCACTACTGAATCAGTAGCGTGAGTGGGTCTTTGTTGATCGGCGGGGGTTACTTTTTGTATGGGTTCCACGACGTCGGCTGTCCGCGGTCCGGGGTATACAGTCGGTAGTATGCCAGGTTTCCGAAGACTGTCGGACATACTGTTTTTGTGAAGCTTTGTAAGTCCTGGACGTTTGGGAAGCGAAGTGTTGTGGTTCTTGTCCTTATATTGTGAAAATTTATCGGCATTGGATAGGCCGTAAGCTTGTGCGTTTGAAGTACTTGATGGATGAATGGCGGAGAGTTTGGTCTAAATAGGTGGTCTCTTATAGAAGGGTGGTGGTCTGGGTTCTTTAGCTTGACTGTGCTTCACGTTGGCCCGTTTGTGGCCCGAGCTCTGTTATGGTTTGTGTGTCTTCATGTCCTTCCTCTTGGGCGTCCACATTTTCTGTTTCCGGTCCTGTGTTGGTCGTGGTGCGGTATGGGTTTGGCAGTTCAGTTATCGGTTGTTCCTGCACCGATTGGTTTCCTGGGTGGTACTGTTATCTTGGTTCCTGTTGGTTTGTGGTCTGCTTGGTTGGTTCGATCGTGTTTAGGTCGTACTGGACTTTGTTCTGTTGTTTGTTCTTTTTCTTCTTAGGATTTTTTTGTGCTAGGTTTTTGTCCATCTTTGTCCTGGGTGGTACTATTATGGGTCAAGGGGGGAGATGATGCGGATCTAGGGCGATGTTTGTTGGGGTTGTTGGTCAGCGCGGATTGGGAAGGTTTATCTGTGAAGGAGTGGAGTAGAGAGGAAAGTAGTTCAAGTGAGGCTTGCGTTTTTGTGCTTGTCAGCGTTTCGGTGGTTTTTTGTTTGTTTAGTTATGACTGGGGTACTGTGGTATTTTGCCTCTACGATTTGCTTCTTCTTGTCTTGACTGTTATCTGACGTTTGGGTTGATTCTCTCTTCTTTTTGTTTTGTCCTCTTATTATTTGGATTTGGCGCCGGCTTCAGTTGTTCTGAAGCTTTTAAAAACGCGTTTCTCCTGCTTGGCTTATTTTCTGGGGTGATGGCTCCATCTTCTTCTGACTCACTACTGGGTGAGTGGAACAGTGGGCTCGGCGAAACGCTGGAGCGAGGAGACAGTTGATCTGTCACATGACGGGCTTCGGGAAGGGTCCCTGGGCGTAGACGTGACGACGGGCGATACGTTGGGTGTAGAAGTGACGATGGGCGATACGTTGGGCGTGGAAATTTTGCTGTGAGGGGTTGTGATGGTTCCATCAAAGGATATAGTCGAAGCTGGAGAGTTTGGTAGTGATTGGGTGTACTCAGCGTCCCTGATTGCTTTTCGCTGTTTTGTGACGCGTATTGTTTTTCTTGGTTTTTTACCATGGTCGTATTGGTTGGTCTTTGTCGTTTTTAGTTAGTCTGGTTAGTCTTGTCTGGGCATGATTATTCCTATTTTTCGAGAGATGAGATGGTGGTTGTTCTTTTATGATTGAATGAATTTGTGCTTGCTCTATTTTGCGCTAGGGAATTGGAGGGTGGGGGGGGGGAGGGGATGTAGACCTGAAGGGCCTGCACCTTTTATTGCTCTTTTATGTCTTATCCTTGCAAGTGCAGGGCTACGCTTATACATCCACTGTTACCTCTTGTGATTCGGAGCCCAGGGTTGTATAGAGGCAGCCTATCGGGGCAGAACTGGGTTAGCTCCCCGAAGTCTAATGATGAACTGAGTACCTAGGGGCAACAGCCAGTGTCTCGAAAGCTTGGCGGCCAGGGGTGGTATAGATGACCAAGCTCCCCTGGCGTGACAATCTAGACTCTTCAGGCTTCGGAGAGTTAACCCAGTTCTTGGTCGCTAGGCGGGGTAGGCACGGCGGCGGCGGTTGGCTTGATCTCGGTGAGAACGTTATATCGCGGTCCCGGAGCAGGCGTATGTGTGGCTCGCTCGAGCTGCGAGAATGCCCTTTTTGACTGTCCATTATAAGCACTAAATAGCATTGGAGGAAAAATTCTTGGTACGCACATTGAAATGACTTAAATAATGATCCGATTACAGCCAAAGTTTAAATCCAATATGGCTGCTAATTCCTTATATCCACAACATCAAAGTGAATTATGTAACAAAAAGAGTGTAAAAACAGCACGAAAACAGTATTCATATTGTGAATATAAGGAATAAGCAGCCATATTGGATTTAAACTTTGGTTGTAATCGGATCACTATTTAAGTCATTTCAATGTGCGTAGAAATAATTTTTCCTCAAATGCTACTGAGTGCTTAATAATGGACAGTAAAATATGGCATTTTTAGGAAATGCCAACATTGGAAAAATCCAAATTCCGGGTAAATGCAAAATCCGATTTTGCAGAACTGATTTTTTAAAATACTAATGGAAGCTTTAATGAACCCCGTACAAAAGTCCTTTTGTATTTAAATTGATTTCTTACGGATTTACCGGGCATTGTTTGATGCTGGGCGTGAAAATTTGGAAATAAGCTGGTACTCCAATAAGCAACAGATCAACCACGATTTTGTGACGTAACCGTTGCCCCTACCAAAACTATAGAAGACACCTGTTTTGTAGGGAATTGAATGGGGAATATTTTTGCCATTGAGATATTTTGTCTATCTCAAACCAATTCGGAGATATTCGATAACAAACACCTTTTGGCCGCTATTTTCCAATATGGCGGCCGAAGCTCCAGTCCGATTGTAGGGGAGTTTTAGTATGTTGATAAGTATCATTTAAGGAAGGTCTCTGCAAAAATTCAGCGACATCGCAATTTTTTCCTCCAAACATTCTTATTTGACAGGATTAACAGTATTGTCACAGATAATGGACTACACTGCGTTATATACATTTCAAAATTATGTTAAAGGGGCTAAAAACCCCAAAAATTATTTTTTACCACGTGACCTGTAGCACAATACTACAATTTAATGACCGTTTAAAAAAAATTTCTTGTAACTGTGATTTAACACGAATTTTTAAATTTTTTTGATCCAGAAATTGGCAAAAATTGGTGTTTTGAAAAATTTCCTTAATCGGATTTAACCTGCTTCTTTTTTGGTCCACATAGATACTAGAGCATAGTACCAATCTAAAATGCCCCTTTATAACATCGTGTCTTGAAACTGTGCTCAAATATACCCTCAAACACGCAAAAATATGCATTCCAAAATCACACCCTATCTTGGTTATCAGCATATTTTGACCAAACTACTTGCCCAAATTACAAAACAAAATATAGAGAATTTACAGAAAAGGCTGCCGAGTACGTCAATAATGACCAATATTTTTTTAGACTAGGAAAACGCTAAAGTCCCGCCGCGTTGATGGATGAGCTTATTAAAATTTTAAGTTTGAATGGGATATCTTTACTTTTGCAAGTTCTTTGTTTTGCTGCCTACGCATTGTAGGTGATTGTTGACAAGTTTCTTTTGTTACCTGTCAATTGGTTTTATTTACCGTAAAAAACTTATATTAAAAGCTTTATTTCTATGGATTCTGGCTAACTATTTCAAATTTTTCTTTCAAAAGGTACTACATCACCATAACCTTAATGTCCATGTATAATATGAACGTTGTAGCCCTACCCGTTTGGTCAAAATTGACCCAAATGTCACGAAAATATCGCACTAAAAATCGAAAAAAATCGTAAAAGTACGATATTCATGAGAAATATTTCTTCGATTGTACCCAAAAACAATACACCTCTAAGTTCAGAGATTTCGAAGGTCCTGTCAAATTTTCATCAAGATCGGATATGCCGTTTGCCTGGTAGAGAGTTAACAAACAGACAGAAAAACAAACAAAAAAAAACAAACAAAAAAAAAAACACCCGAGCTAAATTTTTTGGGGGTCAGTGAAATTGAAGTCTTCGCTTCGCTCATCCAACAAAATCCTCCAAGGTCACGGGGCATAAAGATCGTGCCCATGTTATTTCTTATGGGAGATTTTTGCCGATGGGACCTAGCTCGAAAAATGCCATGTTTGACAATTTGTTGGGAGGTCATGGTGGCCCCAATAATTTTTCTGTTGGTTGCTAAATTCATTACTAATTAGCCTGAATGAAATATATTTTTTGAGTTTAGCGGTTAAATACCCCTTTAAATAATTTAAAAAATACAATCCAGAAATTACAAAATCTTTCCCGACTATTGAACCCACGTCTCCCACATTTCGGCGCAAAGTCGTTGTTAGACGAGTGAGAGAGTCATGTGTTGAGTACGCGGGAACATTTGCATTTAAGTTTGATTATAATATTCGTATAAATAATAGGGTATTTAAGTTTAGGTCATAGTTTAGGCCATAATGCTCCACTGTAGCCTATGATAGGCTAGGGAGGCCTAAGGTAGGGGGAAGAAAAGGAATGTTACCGGGTACTCAACACATGGCTCACTCACTCGTCTAACAACGACTTTGGCGTTTCCCTAGTTTATTTCCATTCACATAACTAACTTTTGTTTTGCTATCAATATCACCACCATAATTATCTTTTCTTTTGTGAACTTAGAAAACAATATCATCATCAAACACACCATTAACTCATTTCATTTACTTTCAATATCACAGGCGGCGCAATATGACCTTCCACGGTTGTAGCGCCCTAGTTTCTCACGTCTTCGTAAATAGTCCCCGACTGAGCTGACCACAAAGTCAGTGCAGCGCTAGTGCACGCGGGCGGCCGGCGAACCAGCCACGCTTCCTTAGCCACACAGCACACAGCCTCCGTGGCGCAACTGGTCAGCGCGTTCGGCTGTTAACCGAGAGGTTGGTCCCCCGTCTGGGCCCGGGGTAGAATTGGCCCAGAGCATGGCTCTGCTAATCGTAAAAGGCGATTCAAGAGAAAAAGTCCACCTCGCAAACATCAGCCTGTAAGGGCGGAGTATCTTACTCCCCGAAACTAGAGGCGAGCCTTGGCAATCGTCGTCGGGGACCTTGCCCCTTCCCTTGACGACCCCCCGGCGACGATGACAATGACACAACGAACGATGACAAAGACGATGACGACCGCGACGTGAGAAACCCCCCTTCCTCCCCTTACCCGTGGTTGGTTCCCCGTTGGTTCTGACCAGCATGGGCCCCTCCTCCCCCAACCCGCTTAGGCTAGAGTGGTGCATTATGACCTAACGGTTGACGCGTCCTGACGAAAGGGTGGTGCTTTGGGTCCACCCGGGGGCGCTTAATTTTTACTCGCCACAAATTCTTCGTATTGTGTATTCTAGTATCACTCAACTCGCTTTTATTCTCTTTTTACGCAAGTATTATTAGTTTCGTTAGATTTGTTGCACGTTACGTAGATGTAAAATGCCATCCTGGCCCAATGGAGTGGCAAAATATAGTTTAGTTTTTGAAAGAGAAGATAATAATATGTAATAGTTGTAATCAACAGAGATTCAATTGCAATGTCAACTATGATGTATGAACTTTCGGTGTTTTGGAGTAACATAATACATTCTCAAAATAATTTTTTTTATCATCAGTTTGATCATCATCAATATAACTTTTAAACTTAGAAAACAATATTATCATCAAACGCACCATAATCTTATTTAATTAACTTACAATATCACAGGCGGCGCAATATGACCTAACCGGTTTAAGCGTCCTAGTTTCTCACGTCGTCGTTGAACACAAAGGGCTCAGTCTTAACTCGAATATTCTTAGCTCGCCTACGTCAATTAGTCGTGGTATTTCAGGTGTAATTGCCCGCTTCCAAGAACCACGTGTCTACTTTAATTGGTCGTAGGAGGGGTTTTCTTGACTCGCCTACGCCAATGGCAGGGAGCCTTTCAAATGGTTATGCGACCTGACCGGCAGGTTTCAATTGTTCCGAAATTTAACGTTGACATGGCACTTCCCGGACAGAATTTCGGCCTCCAATATGACACATCTCTCTTCGATGCGCCAGGCAATCATCATCGTCAAGGGGAACTGCCCAACGCGCCCAGTATCAAGTACCAAAATATTAACAATAGACTACAAAATTTAAAATTACGGCTACAGATTGGTGACTCGCCTATTATGATGCAGTTAAGTACATCCTCAAGGATGTGAGGGTGGAGTGATAATTAGACGAGTGAGCGCAGCGAAACGAAGTCTTTATAACGCTACTCGATCGAGCCTTGTCGTGATTAATTCTGTATGTCTGTTTGTCCGGTCCCATACGGCCGAACGGCCAAATAGATTGAGCTGAAATTTTAAACAGTCATCCGTGACCAGGTAACTTAGAACTGCTAACAAAATGAGCAAACTCCATTTCGATTTAAACCTACAAGAAAAAATAAACTGAAAAATAGGCTTACCATATTTTACCAAGTATGCTCATTGCTCAAATGTACGCGCACTGTATGAGTGAATGAAGGCTGCAGTTTTTAATGTAATTTTAACTATTTTAAAGTTATTTAATGTGTTTACTTTTATATCGTTGTCTGTTGCCCTATCTTTCTCGACAAGCGATTATTGACAAAAACATTTTAAGCTTGATATGTTAATAATACAAATGTAAATATGTGTGTACATATGTATATTTAAACTAAATATAACCCAATTGTTATTTGAATAATCAGAGTATAAAAAAAATTATATCTCTTTACAAATATCTCACCAGTGTTTCCATCGTCTATGTTCGCTATACCAATAAATATTTTTATTAAATTTACTTATTATAATCTTAACATGACTACATCTAGCTTACTTCTTCAAGTCAAGGCGTAATTCACAATAAGAAAATGGATTACATAACCTAATATTCTTTTTTCTTGTATGGATATACCATTGCACTTTAACCTTGTATTAAATAAAAAATATATTAAAAAGGCACAAAGTGAGCAACGTTTCGAGCAAACTCTGTCCGGGAAGTGCCCTGTCAACGTTAAATTTCGGAACAATTCAAACTTGCCGGTCTCGCATGACCATTTGAAAGGCTCGCTGCCATTTTCGTAGGCGAGTCAAGAAAACCCCTCCTACGACCAATTAAAATTGATAAGTGGTTCTTGGAAGCGGGCAATTACACCTGAAATACCACTACTAATTGATGTAGGCGAGCTAAGAATAGCCTAGTTAATAATGGAATCATAGTACGTTAAAAAGGGGCGTAACCTCAAACTAATTGCAACAGAATTTTTTGTTCGTGATTAATGTTTACCATGATGAAGTTAACATAACTGAAAAAGTTTACTCAAATCTGAGCCGCCATTTTTTTTTAATTCATTTTTTTGTCAAATTCGATTATATTTTGGTATCGGCTATACATAAAGCTTTTTACATGCAAACAATTTTTTTATTTATTTGTCAACGTGTTCTGCATTATGAAAAAAGTTATCAAGTTGACATAATT
Source organism: Sweltsa coloradensis (assembly GCA_024449915.1). NCBI lineage: Eukaryota > Metazoa > Arthropoda > Insecta > Plecoptera > Chloroperlidae > Sweltsa > Sweltsa coloradensis. The sequence goes on along the minus strand of JAMZAV010002305.1, from coordinate 164,328 downwards.
AACCAATAAAATTAATAAGTATTTAAAATCATATTAATCAAATATTTAATCAAGCCACTCAAGCTGACAATTATAGTGTAAAGATCAAAGTTTTTAATTTTTTGTAAATTACCATGTATTGACGGTTTGAAGTGTGCCCAGAATGAAGTATTATTGCATTATTAAGGACCTAATTAATGAATTAATAAGTCATATGAAAATATATAAATACTCCATTTTATCGTTACAAACTTTATAACCTAAATAAACATGTATTGAAATCTTTGAAGCAAATAATCTTATTGCATAGAACCTGCGATAGAGTATATACAATTAAAAATTAAACTTCAAATGGGGATCGAACCCGGGTCTCGGTTAAGTGGGAGACCTGAGTTTATACTCTGGGATGGACCTTACATTTATTTGTCTTTAAAAACAGATAAATATCAACCCGCAAGTGTCAGGTAACTCTTTCTGAATTGTAGTAAACACTAACAATTACACCTATGGGAGTTGTTTCCCGACCAACCAAATCGAGAAATCAAACTAAACAATTAAAAAAACACATTCATCAAAATTTAAAACAATACAATGCTTTTATACAACCATGAAATACATGAAAAGTATGATAAAGTTTAAATTATACAATAAGTTATAAAAGACGAGTTGCAAAGCTATGCGCGCGCTCTCTTTTCGAGGGTGTGCTCTTTTTTTCGAACTAGCTTTAAAGCGTTTTTGATGAGTGGACGAGACCATGTTAACCCTACTGAGCCTACCAGATATGTCGTAGAGGGGTGGTCATTTGTACATCGACTTCCTTGGCCATCTCATCTAACTTATAACGATATATGCCAAATGTACGTTAAATATGCCCACCGAACGATACGGCAATGCAATTGTATTTGATGGCTACGAAGATGGTCCGTCTACCAAAGACACAACCATTTCAGACGGTCTGGAGGAGCCATTGGCGCAACAAATGTTTGATTCTACTATGACAGTTCCTCTGAAGAAAGACAAATTTCTTGTTAATAAATCAAATAAAACAAGGTTTATTGATCTACTTAGCATCACCTTGTAGAAAGTGGTTGCACTGTCTTAAGGCTAAGGACGACGCCGACGTGTTGATAGCCACAAGCAAGACAGCACAAGATGCAACCCTATAGTTTATTGGTGATGACACAGATTTGATCGTTCTGTTGTGTTATTACTTTAATAAAATAAGTCCGTTGCACAATGTGTTCTTCACATCAGAACCAAAGTTGGGACAACAAAAACAAACATTGGGACATTAAAAAAACAACTAAAACTTTAGGTGTTCAGGATTTGCGAAGGATTACCATTCATTCACGCTATGACGGATGTGACACCACATCCAGACTGTTTGGAGTTGGTAAAGCTCCTGCCTATCAGAAGTAAAGTCAGACATTAACACATTTTCAGAAGTTTTTAATGACGAATTTGGTTCAGAAGAAATCTTTAGTCGAAATGGGTGAAAGGGCAATTGTTTAGATTATACAATGGAACACCACCACACTTTTGAACGAATTACGGCTACACAAATTTACTGAGAAAATGGTTATGGCCAGCAAAGCTATCCAACCTGAAACATTACCACCCACTGAAGCTGGCGCTTCGTTTCACAGCTTACGAGTTTACTATCATGTCCAAATGTGGATAGGAAACACATCGTTGCAGGCAACTGATTACTGGTTGGAGACTGAAAAATGGCGTCTTCTAACAGCAATCTACACGGACAAACCAGCACACCCGACCATCTGTTGGCTATCATAAATGCAAATTCACCACTATCCACTAACTGTTCATCTTTACGATGCAGCTGTAAGAAGCATGGACTGGATTGTTCGACCGATGTGGGCATGCAGAGGCATCGAAAGCTCTAACCTTTACAAATGGACATTGATTTAGATGGATAGGTAGGTAATATGTAAGTATGCAAAATTAGTAAAAGTAAAGCTAATGGCGGCATTTTAAAGATCGCGTCTCCTGGCTTTTGGTTGCGATATTGTGACACGATTGATCGGATGACCTGGCTAGTAAAAATCCTTCATGCCAAAATAACATTTTGTAATTTTTATAAATAACTTAGTAAAGTATCTAATATTAACGCCACTTCAAAACGCTCTTCATAGATATCCATATTGACAGGGTCGAGTACATTACTTCTTAATTAGTTTTTTTATGTAAAGATAATTAGCTTTAATTTGTTTTATAATTTATATTATTATGAAACCATGGGTTTTTTCCTGCATCTAAGAAACATTTAAAAAAATGATTGAATACAGTTGTGCAAATTATTTTAATTAGCATATGTACTGGAAATGTTCTGTGAACAAATTATTATGTGATTAATAATTACGCTATTTTATACAATAAAATTAAGTTATCAGAATCAATATTACACCAGTTTGAAAAATATGTTCTTTGAAGGTCCTTTATGACACGGAATGACTTATAATCCAAGTATTTTTTCCTTTTTAAGCTTGCCAAATAAAATTTGGGCGGTGACGTCATTAATTAAAAAAGCAGTATTGAACATTAATTGGATCGCCTAAATTATTTTAAGTAGTTATATTACATTTGGATGAAAGAAACAACACATTTAAAAGGCTAAATATGTTGTAAAATAACTTTAATTATTTAAAAAATTAATTAATTAAAATTTGAATAAATACAAAATGACGGCTCAAATTTGAGTAAACTTAATTTTTCTTAATATTATCACGGTGAACATGTATCGAGAATAAAAATCTGTTATACAATTAGTTTGAGGTCAAAAGTTAGTATAAGAACGTACCCTTTAATCATAGGAAATTTAATAAAAACATTGTTTGTTGCCAACTACAGATTGTAATCATAAGCAAAAGATGGTAGCTTTTGTTTCTATATAATCTGTTTTAAAAGGCACTGCATCCACCTTTACACGTATTTCACGTATTTCACGCCTTGATATGATACAAACAACAAAAATATGTGATATCCCCTCAAAATACAAAAATTTGTAAAAAAACGGCAGCCAAACTCTCCTTCCAAAGTATTCGGCTGTGAATGCTGTGAGATATAAAAGTTGAGCCGAACATTTCATTCTTTCTCCCTAGTTTCGCATTAAAAAGTAGTAAGATCATTGAGTCCTCGTACCAAAATCAATAGCCAAGTAATTTTTTTATGATTTTGAGTTTAAAATTTTTACTTTTTTTACCACGAAAATGGTTGGCTTGGCGCTCGTCAACAGGCGAAATAATCTTACTTCTTTTCAATGCGAAACTAGGGAGAAAGAATAAAAAGCTTGACTCAACTTTTATATCTCACAGCATTCACAGCCGAAGACTTTGGAAGGAGAGCTTGGCTGCCGTTTTTTTTTTTACAAATTTTTTTATTTTGGGGGGATAGAGTCTACCCACACAGTCACACAACTAATTAACAGTGGCGGACAGTAAACCAAAGTGACCAAGCCAACCATGCAGGCCCCGACGCAATCGACGAGTGAACGATCCCCACCAAAGATCGATATTTTTAATAGGAAATATAGCAATCAGTGGTATGGACAGTGCGAACACCCGCGGATCAACAACAGAATCAACGAGGCCGATTCAGAACAACGTTGAATTTATTATGTGCCTCGTTGCTAGGACGGCTCCAAAGTCACCGTATACAACTTCCTAAGAATTATCAAGAACGCATTGTTTAATGCCCCCCCCCCCCAACCCCCGTGCGCACGCGTATGGTGGTTTGTGTTTTTCCCAGCTAGGTGACTGTTATATCGAGATTCGAGAACCTAGCTACCATAATAATACGCGTGCAAACAGGATGTTTTTACCCGCTAAAAATACATGCTGAACTTTGTTAAGGTCAAATGTCGGAAGAATAGGTTTTTTGTCACGCTATTTACAGATCTGGGCCCGGAGTAGAATTGGCCCAGAGCATGGCTCTGCTAATCGTACAAGGCGATTCAAGAGAGCAAGTCCACCTCGCAAACATCAGCTAGCAAGAGCGGAGTATATAACTCCTCGAAACTAGAGGCGAGCTCTGCCAATCATCGTCGTCGGGGACACCTTCTCTTTCCCTTGACTATCCCGACGACGATGACAATTACACCACGAACGATGACAAAGACTATGACGACCGCGACGGGATAACCCCTTTTCCTTCCCTTACCCTTGGCGGGTTCCGACCAGCATGCGTCCTTCCTCCCCATATCCCCTAAGCTAGAGTAGAGCATTATGACCAAAACGGTTGACGCGCCTTTAAAGAAATGAATCAAAATCAGAATTGGCGATATTTTATTTTATAACTATGAAAAGAATATTGCCATTAAACACACAACAAGTTACAAACTCATTTCATTATCTAACAACATCACAGGCGTCGCAATATGACCTAACGGTTGACGCGCCCTCAACCAAATAAACCAAAATCTAACCAAATCTTATTTAAAATGTCGAGTCGTTCCCTTAAGTCTATTGCTAATTCGTGAAGATCAAAATATTATTCCCTCCCAATGAACTACAGTTTTTTTGACTATGTGACATAATTATGTTTGTTCATGTATCCTACTTTAACAATTCCTATGCAAAATGAAGTAACTGTTTAGCGTTAGCGTTCAACTCTTTGACGACGACGAACACGTTGATCGTAAGAAGGCGACGTGAGATAAACCACTGACTGGGGTGTTTCCACCCAAACATCCCCTAGGCTAGAGTGACGCATATTGTCCTAACAGTTGACGCGCCCTTTATCCAAATAAACAATGAACGAGAGGTAGTTGTGCATATGACCTAACCTAAAACGTTTAATTGCTATGGAATGACTTTTCTACCAGGATTTGAATGATTAAAAATTTGACCAGCGGTTTTGCCGCGGTCGCTTAGCCGGTAACTACTCGAATACCGAAGTAAAGCAACCTTCGGGCGTAGTCAGTGGTGGTGTGGGTGACCGCTCTGCCCTGAAACACACGAGCAGATGGAGGGTTCGAGAGCTAGTGTAACGGCTTCGTTCTCCTCGATGTCTGCTCGGCAGTCCGGGTTAGTGGAGGAACATATGACTGTCGAGGTTACACTGTCTTTTCGGATGGGACGTAAAGCCGTTGGTCCCCTGGGTACTTTTCGTAAGGAGTAGGCTACGTGCCGGTAATGGGTTTCCCCTCCTCCCATCTTTATTAAATTTTCACAAGTGGATTTCATTCTCCGTTGCAAAAAGAGATTATAAAAATAACATACTCGACAAAAAAAATGTGTTTTTCGAATACAGTCAAGAAGACTAAATTTTAAATACTGTACACCTACTAGAAGAGTTAGTTTAGATAGAAGAGATATTGTACCGAGTCATTTTAATATTAAACAAATCCTGTTATGAATTGTGAGTTTTCGTCCTAGTGGTTCGCGGCAATGAGGTTGCCCGGTTGCTAAGAGGCCGCGCGAAGCGGGAAGTGTTATAGCTAGATTGTTTTATTTTAATTCTCATCATACACCTTTCTTTATATTTCTTTATTTCCAATTAAATAAATAACTTTTGTTTTGTTGTTGCTATCATCATCATTATCATTTTATTTTCTAGTATATATACACACTAAGAAAACAATAAAATCATCCAATACGCCATTAATTCATCTCATCAATTTTAAATATCACAGGCGGTGCAATACGACCTACCCGGTTGAAGCGCCCTTGTTTCTTACGCCGTCGATAAATTAAATTTTCATCATTTGCACAGGAGAAGACAATGTACATCTCGTATGTTTCTACTAATTGTTGTGGTGGGTGTACATTCCACATTCCTAGGCTGCCCAGCAACAATCAAGTCAAGCTGCAACACAAAGTACACAACTATACTCCTACACTACTAGCTGTGTTAGAATTTTTATCATAATTGTGATAACTTAGGGCTACTTTCTAAATTTCTCACTAAAAGTAATAATAAACATAATTTAATCTACATCAAACTCATTTCATTTACTTATACCTAATATCAAAGGCGGCGCAATATAACCTGATCGGTTGAAGCGCCCTAGTTTCTCACGTCGTCGATTCAGTTGCACAATTCTGCCACAGGAGAAGACGATGTAAATCTTGAATGTTTATATTAATTGTTGTGGTGGGTGTAGTTACATTTCACATTTCTGTGCTGCCCAGAAACAGTCAAGTCAAGCTAATTAACAAAGTACGCAACATTATTCCTACACTACAAGTTTCGTTCAAACTTCTATCATTGTGATATTGACGACAAACTTTCTTAATTAATCACTAAAAGAATTCCAATGTCACAGTCGGCGCAACATGTCCTGACTGGTTGTAGCGCCCAAGTCTCTCACGTTGTCTTATACCAAAATCCAACAAGAACATGTGCATGCTATATAAATATTAAAAAAATATAAAAATCAAAATATTAAAATATATTATCTTATATATATATCATCTTCGTATAATTCTAAAGCAATCGTCTTGTTACATTCTTGTCACCAACCATGATAAAAGAATTTTAGTCATCAGCAGTGCATGGCAGAATAGTCCGTGGACCAAGCGTAAATATATTTAATTCTAGATACCACAACAAAATGTTGGATAAAACATATTTTAGATCTTATTTCACCGGGAGATACACTCGGAGCCTACAATATTTTATATGATTTATTTAAGTTGTATATTGTAATACCAATATCAGTACTTTGTTCTCATCACAAAAGGTTAATCAATAAATAAGTCACCTGTCATGCCGTCATCAATATGGCCGTAAGCCGAATTCTATAAATTTCTGAAAATTAAGAAATAATAATTGGATTCGAGTCAAATAGCTACCGTTTTAAAAGGGTAAAAATGCTCTAAAATGACATAAAAGTTTTACCATGCACGCAATAGTTTTAATTATATTTAAAAATTATTAAAATTTATCGAAATTGCATCACTTGCAAACTTGCAAAATGTTTTTTTTTGTTTAATTTTCTTCTTCTTCTAAAACATCGATGGTCATAATATTTATCAACTTTCCTTAATTTATGTCCCAAACAAAATTATTACAACTTATTGATTAATGAATATTAATGAAATAAAGTATGAATTAAATGTCAATTAAGTGTGTTATTGCATTCGCACCACAGTCACCCAGTGTATCAACTAAAAACTCTGTGACCATAGCATACCAAAACAATTACTGTGTTGGCTTCAATACTGAGTTCCTTTATACTTCACCTGCAATAAAATAATTTCTTTAAATATTTAAAATCATCACATGCATCTCAAATATTATGTAAACAAATTAAACATTTTCGCCATTGATATCACATAAAATCTTATTTTATGACAAGTGTATGTGCAAAATTATTTTAATTAATTAATTATTAACCCCAATAATTATATTTTTGTAAAACTATTACACTTTGAAATACATAATTATGCATACCTTAAACTCGATCGATTGTAATGACATTTTCCCAATTTCCGAACATCATGTCAATTAATCCCTACAACATACTAATTAATTGATCAATTAAGTTAAGAATCAATGAAACCTCTATATGTTTGACATGCACGTGGCCATGCGTGTGCGTGTGCGTGTAGGCCCTACTATTCTAAACACAAGTATACAATAGAAACAAAGCGAGTACAAGAAAAAATAAATAGTCCCAGAACTGAGTTCATGCACAGTTCACGATAATTGAATTAATTTATTTATTATTATATTATTATTAAGTACATTAATCTCAATTAATTGGATAAAATAAACACAGCATAGCCGACTTGGGAATCATTTAAAGCGTATTTGACGAGTAGTAAATGTGGCTAAAAATAATTAATTAAACACCAGTGTAATTTCATGTATTCATTTTGATCAAAATATAGGTATACTTAACTAATTACTGACAGCTGTTTGTTAGCTCGAGCGCGCAACACTGATTTAAGAGGTCCCGGGTTCAAATCCCGTTGAGACCGGCAATCCTGACTGCAGGGTTTTTCCGAGATTTTCCTCAGTCGTTCATGCGAATGCAAGGGATTGAGTCCTCTTAAACAGCCCTCGGACATCCCTTCACAATTGTCCTATCCGCAACATACCTAGTTAGACGCCTGAAGAGGGGCATGAATTGCACCTTGGGCAGGCTTCCCACAAAAATAAATTAAAAATAAATTACTAACGGTTTTAATTGCTCCACATGCTGACGCTGGCACAAACACCAATATTGTTTTATTTTTAGTTGCACACTGCATACTCAATTCCACTTCATTCAATTTCCGATATCAGACGCTCTTTGTGCGTTGTTAGTGTCACACTTTGCCGCTTGCGGAGAAGAATGATGAAACAAGTTTAAGAGGTAAATATTGTTTGCCAAATATCCATCAGCTGAACAATGAACTGATTGTTGAGAAGCAAAAAATTGACGGATCGGAAATTCGCGATAAGAACGTCCGTGGATTTGTTTGCATTATTGACTCGAGCTCGTGAGCTGATACGATGAGAGTTCCTCACGGTTTTGGGTCCAGTGCGATAAGAAAGCCAGAGGTGCCAGGATGTCGGTTATATCAGCATCCGTGTTGCCGGCTATGTGTGTGTTGGTGTGGTGTATGGTCAGTCAGAAGGCTAGAGGCTTCACCATGGGCTACATCGCTGTGTTCTGCGTCGTCCTCGTCGCCTATAGTGTAGGCATACAGTCGGCCAAGTTCCACAATCTCGTTCAGAGCGAGATCGCCGCGCACAACGAGAGTGACGTCAGGAAAGAGGGCGTGGTCGTCGAAACGGCTCCACCAATCAACGGCGGTCAAAACCAACCGATCGGAATCAATTGGAATAAGGTTGTGGATTTTATCCTGGACATCACGAAAAAGGATATTATCAAACTCGGGAAGGCAGTTGTTGATCTACCGGATATTTCCGAAAAATTCACGAAACGGGTCCTTCTCGTAAAGCTACATGGAGACTTCAAAGCCGATAAAGGTTGGTTGAAGGACTTATCGACCGTGCAGAGAAACCGCAGACGTCAAGGTCATCAGAGAAGGGTCGAAGTTTATCATCTCGTGTTTCTGTGGGTCTAGGAAGTGTGGAGCTAGGGTACAACCACTACCGAGCCAAGGTGCACGGCCTGGGGGACGTCAGCGGACACATCAAGGGGGCGGTGGGGAGAAACTCGATCCGAGTCACGGCCACTATAGACGTCAAGGACGGGAAGTGCACGGCCATCTTGAATGAAGTCAAGGTGGTGGAATTGGACGGACTCAAGATTAAAGTGAGAGGCTCTGGGTTCGGACCTATGAACTGGTTGATTACTAAAGCCACCAACTCTTATACGAAGAAGAATAGAAACGATATCGTCACCAAGATCGAGCAGGGGTTGTCGACTGAGATTGCCAAGTCCATCAAGGAGTTTCATTGTGAGCAATACATCGGTCTACTTGTGTTGTAAACATTGATACTCGCGACTATCTGTAACAACTATGTGAGAAACTACTACGAACTACCACGCTCAAAACTGTTATCTGTGCAGGACTCAAACCACCTAGAGAATGCGCTAGTAGCATTTCCGACATGGCCGCCTAGATGTGTAAACCCTGACATTACCCCCTGTCGACTGTTAAACTGGCAGTTTCTATCCTCTACAGCTTTTGCCACCATACAGATGTGAGAATCTCTGTACTGGTCATCGCATAAGGACCTATTCCCGCCTGTTTATGCGCGCTTTTTAACAAAATCAAGCCGGTGCCAAGGAATTACCCCTGTGTATTCTTCTCCTGAAACCGAGCGGTGTGAACTAGCCTGACTAGCTATCTCTTGAGTTGTGATACATCTACTACCAACCAAGGAATTATAAATATCCCTACATGCCAATTTCAAGCAGATACAGGAACAGCGGCAGCAAGTAAAGTAAAACATCCCCTGCCAACCAAAGAATAACAAATATCCCTACAGGCCAGTTTCAAGCAGATGCAGGAGCCAGCGGCAGAAAATAAACTAAAGTTGGTGATTAAATCAGCTGTGACTTAACGACAGTTACGGAAATCTTTCTCCGAAAGTGCTATCAGCTTAATAATAATGTGTAGTGTTCTTCTTTTTTGGCTTCTTATCTGTGACTCATCTTTGCGACGCGGACGGGCAACAGATCATTCTGAAATAAGGTAAGCGATGAATGTGGTGTTTTAGGTTTGTTCATATTGTTCATGGAAACATCTAGTTTTACTTTGCTCTATATACAACAGTGGAATCTCTATCAACTAAAAAATGTGAGTAAAGAGTCGTAAAGATGGTTCCTTTATTAACATTTACGTAAAATATCATAAAAAAAAACAATTTACCGAAAACTACGAAAGGTGGGTCCTTAAATTCATCTCCGCGCTAGCCTCGGCGACTCCTCTTTATCTGTTTACGTTATATTGTATCTCTTAACTCTATGGAGTATTTAGACGAGTCATAGTCGTCCATTTTTCAGGGTAAAATTTAAGGGATTTCAAATAAAAAAATCTCAAAATTTTTTGAAAAAAATGTTTTTGTTTAATTTTGTGAATCGCATGGCTAGTATGAATTTTATTTATGATTCAAAATCCAAAAGGGTAGAACTTTCCAGTCAAGCAAAGAAAATAACTGTTTTATTGGATAAGCGTAGCGAGCGAAGCGAAGATTCCATTTCACTACACTGGAGAAAAAAATCCGGGATGTTTTTTTTTTTTGTGTGTGTGTGTGTGTGTGTGTGTGTGTATGTCCACACGATTCCGGCTAAATCGATACTCCAAATGCGATGAAATTTTATGGAGGTCTTCGAAATCTCTGAACTTAGAACTGCCACGTTTTTGAGCGCAATCAAAAAATAATTTCTCATTAAAATCGCAATTTTACGATTTTTTTCGATTTTTAACAAATATCTTCGACTTATAACACCTACATGCTTTATCCGATTATAATGATTTTTTTACAAAACCTTTATTTTATGAATTTATATATTCGTGTGAAATTTGAGTGTGATCGAAAAATTATTTCTTATAAAAATCGCAATTTTAAGATTTTTTTATATTTTTAAAACATTCTTCGACTTATAATACCTACATACTTTTTCCGATTGTAATGATATTTTCACAGACCCTCAATTTTATGAATTAATATATTCGTGTTAAATTTGTGCGCAATCGAATAATTATTTCTTATGAAAATTTCAATATTACGATTTTTTCCTTTTTTTAATTATAACGATTAATTAAATAAAATTAAAATTTAAGTTAATTTTTTTTTTTTATTTAATTTTTTTAAAAATCTTCAACTACGTAATGATTTTTTCACAGAACAACAGAAAATCCGCATAACACATGGCAGCTCAATGCACCAATTACGCTCATCCAACAACGCGGCGGGACTTAAGCGTTTTCTTAGTCTAGAACTAATGGGCTACCTCAAATCCAAAATGTCCGATTTTTTTAATATTGCCTCGAAAAAAAAAGTATTAAAATTATCAGAAAGAAATTACGATTTCATATTATTGTACCCTAAGAACTTGAATTTCTGAAATAAATTAAATGGTACTCTAATAGGTACCAGTGCAGTGGGGTCCCGGGTTCAATCACCGGTCCGAGTTGGAGTTCTGATTTCATGATACGCTTTGTTTCAAAACGAATAAAAGTATAAAATAATAAATAATTGTGTTTTACTTTTAAAAGAGGTGATTAAGTAAATGCCAATCTCTTTATGATACAATCTAAATGTACGATATAAAAATAAATCATGTAATGTTGTTAATCTAGGAACGTTAAAAATGTATTTTATTTCTTCAAATATTACATTCTGAAAAGCATCCTTTTTATCCTTTATCCATTAAATTCCAAAGAATTAAAATCAAGTGTGTGTGTGCATTTTGTTAACACAAAAATTTAATTAATTAATTATTTAACTAAGTAATTAATTTTTATTAAGTTTATAGTTTATGCAATCAACAATTATATTATTATATTTTGTTCTTGAGTTCTATGTGAGTGACCTATATACTACCGTATTAATATAAACAGTTCATCTAATTTTTTAAACTTCCATTAACATTCTTGGTAAATTGGTATATCTTATGAATTAAAACTAAAATCTAAGGACGCGTCAACAGTTCGGTCAATGTGCGTCACTGTGGAGGACTGAGCATGCTGGACAGATCCAGCCACAAGGATAAAATATTCCACTCCTCCGTTAATATAGCGTATTGTGTATAAATGTTACAAAGCGCTATTTTTTAACATAAAACTACGGTTTTTCACTCCTTTTTTATCTCAATTAACATTGTTTCTATAATTTGTTTATGAAAATATTCATCAGTTGGTATTAATTAAAACTTGATGACATAAATTTCAAAAATACAATATGAGAAAACTGTATACACAAGTTTTCGAACGTGGCCAAAACACAGACCTGGAAATTTTATGTACACGCACCTCTACTTATGTCTCATGTACCCTACTTCCCATTTCCATCTCCCCCTTCGTAAACGAGTTCCTACTCGAATGTGAATGCAAGCGTAAGTGTTTGTGTATCCATCATCTGCTTGTCATTATCAAGTCTGGCTTATCATATCCGCGAGCTGATAATGATAAGATTGACCAAGGTGTCGAGTCGCTGTAAACCTCCAGTCTGATAAGCTCCCGAGCTGCTTATGGGTGCATCGTTTTTATTCTTTTAGTTTTGTAAGTGTGTGTTAGTACTTTTTGTCTTTCAAAAGGGTTGGGGCCCTTTAAAAAAGCAACATTTTTAAATTTCCCCTACATTGTTAATCTCAATTACTTTTTTTTGTGACTTTTTTTGCTACCTTTTTTGGGTTTTGGGCCCCCAACTTGAATTTTGATTTTCTGGTTCTTGTTACATTGCTTGGTTCGTAGGGTTTTGGTTTTTCCCAAAAACTAATAAGCCACGCCTTTGTTTCTTTGGTACATTTTTTAAATCTTTATTTTGTTTTTTTTTTTCACTTCTCTATTTTGTTACATTTTTTTGGCTAGCTTTGTGGATAAGCCAACTTTATATATTTTGGGGGGGATTCTTTTTTACGATGCCACTGTCATAGGGTTTTGATTTTTTCCGAATGTGACAAAAAACCCATTTTTTTCATTTTTACTTCTTCATCTTCTTTTTTCCTCGTTTTTGTTTTTTCTTTTTTTATACCTTTTTTCGTCTATTTTTGCTGTATCCCCAAAGGGTTTATTTTGGTTGTGTGTGCCCTTGCTAAAGGGTTTGATTAAATTTCAGCGCACCTGGGGGGGTCGCTAAGACCCCAAACAACTTTCACGGGTTGCTACCGTTGTCATCGCCCAAATTTTCTCGGCGCCTAGGGTTGTCGGAAAACAAATATCCTTTAAAAAAAGGGTTTTTCCGAGAAAAAGGATGAAACCACAAACTCTTTCTTTCTTCATTATTCCAGGATTATAAGGGAACCCAATAAAAAATTGAGAAGAGGCCTCAATTTTAAAAAAAAAGGGATGAGGGGGAAAAAGCCCCCCTCAAATTTGGGAAAGTCCATGAAAAACCCTTTCCCAAAACCAAGAACTTTAAACCCATACTCCTTCCTCCCCCTTTCCTACTGCTACTCCTCCTGCTGTAAGTCTCCGCCCCGTAACAAAAAAGTCAACTTACCATACTGGTCAAAATTTTCCCCAAAAACCGTGTTTCCTTCCAAAAAGTAAAGGTAAAAAGGACAAAAAAGCCCAAGCAAAAAATTTCCCCAAACAAGTTCGGGTAAAAGCAGACTAGCCTATTCATCTAATCAAAAACCCTGACTTTGTTTTTCAAACTCTTTCCACATTTTTATTATATAATACTGTTAGTTAACTTCTTTGCTTTCCCTTTGTTTATTATGTTTTGTTTTATTTTATTTTTGTGTTTTTTGTTTTGGGTTTCCCTTTTTAAGTTTTTTTGTTTTTTGGGGGTTTTTTCCTTTAGTTGTTTTACTGCCCTTTGACAAAGATTGGTAAAAATCCATCGAAACGTCAGATTAAAAAACAATATACGTGGTAAACCGAAAAAATTAAATTAAATTTTTAAAAGATGGAAAACATTAATATATATATTATATATTTATATTTTGTTTTTTTTATATATTTTTTGGAAAAAAGGGGGTTTTTTGTGGCCGATAGGGATTAAAGTAATTTGGTTTTTCGGTTTCAATGCCCCGTATATTTTCCCTTTGGGCCGGGCGTTTCCCATGAGATTCCCCCCATAAAACCTCAGGGGGCCCCTACCAAATTTAAATATAAAAAAAGAAAACTCTTACATAAAATTTTTATATATATATCCCGGGTTCAAACCCCGGGGGTAGTCACATTTTTTTAAATTTTTGTCTAAAGTCTAACATAAACAGCGGGCATAGTCGCCTTACTATAAAAACCAGGTGGGTTTTAAAAATCATATTTCCCCCAAATCTAGGGTTACAGAGATTTTTTTGTATTTCTCTAAGTTAATTTTATGTGCAGTCCCAATAGGCCCGGGGCAATCTGCTCTACCACGTTATTTAAAAATGTAAAAACAGACCAAAAAAAAGACAGTTTTAAAAATTGGGGGCCGCTAGCTCAGTTTGGGAAAAAAACCTAAAGGGCCCGTTTAAACTAAGGTCCCGGGTTTTAAAAAAAAACCCCCGGGGTAGCAAATTTTTTTAAATTTTTGTTTTAAAGTACTTATTATATATTTGGGGGAAAAATTGGCCCAACTTGGGGGCTGCTAATCGTAAAAGGCGATTCAAAAGGAAAAAATCCACCTCGCATACATCAGCTTGTAAGAGCGGGGGTATCTTACTCCCCGAAACTAAGGCAAATCCCGGCAAAACGTTTGTCCCGGGGGCCTTGCCCCCCCTTCCCTTTAGGCCCCCCCCGGCGACGAGACAATGCCCCCAACGAAAAGAAAGAAAAAAACGATGACGACCGCGGGCGTGAGAAAAAACCCCCCCTTTCCCCCCCTTACCCCTGGCTTGGGTTTTGACCAGCATGGACCCATCCCCCCCCCCCCCCCCCTTTCTAGAGAGTGCATTATGCCTAACGGTTGGACGCGTCCCTTTAAACCAAAAAAACCCCAAATTTAAAAATATTTTAATATAATTTATATATAAAATCTAATCTGAGCCCGGGGTAGAATTGGCCCAAAGCATGGCTCTGCTAATCGTAAAAGGCGATTCAAGAGAAAAAGTCCACCTCGCAAACATCAGCTAGTAAGAGCAGAGTATCTTACTCCACAAACTAGAGGCGAGCTCTGGCAATCGTCGTCGGGGACCTTGTCCCCTTCCCTTGACGACCCCCCGGCGACGATGACAAGGACACAACGAACGATGACAAAGACGATGACGACCGCGACGTGAGAAATACCCCCTTCCTCCCCTAACCCGTGGCTGGTTCTGACCAGCATGGGTCCCTCCTCCCCCACCCCCCTTAGGCTAGAGTGGTGCATTATGACCTAACGGTTGACGCGTCCTTAATCCAAATAAAAAAAAATAAAAAATCTATTTACAAAATTGTTCTTGTTATTTATCATTCTAAATCTCATGTTATTGACCAATTCCTCCCGCTTCATTAAAGAATGGAATTTTTGTCGATTGCGTCGGGGCCTACAGGGTTGGCTTGGTCGCTTTGATTTACTGTCCCCCACTGAAAATCAGTTATATAACTGAGTGGGTAGACTCTAAATACAATTTATTTATTTATTTAATCATAATTGAATCAGAATTTTTATTTAATTTTCTTTAACTAAAAACGTAAATGGCATCGCACAATAACCTATTCGGTTGAGGCGCCATGGATCCTCATGTCGATATTGTCGGACCAAATGGATAGAATTGGCCCCCAGCATAATCTGCTAATCGAAGAGAGAGGGATAAATAAATAAATTCCATCTCGCAAAGATCGGCTAGTATGTAAAAAAGTATATTACTCCACGCAACTAGAGGCGATCTCTGGCAGTCGTCGTCGGGGATCCCTCCCCAGCCTGTTGACGACCTCCCCGACGACGACCAGTTAGACACGTACGACGACAAAGACGATATCGACTTCTAAGTGAGAACCCCCTTCCTCACCCTACCTGTGGCTGGTTCTGACCAGTCCCTCCTCCCCATATCCCCTAGGCTAGAGTGGCGCATTAAGACCAAACGGTTGACGCGCCGTTAATCTAGAAAAAAACACAAAAACTACTGATCCTGCTTATTTTAAAAGGCAAGTAAAGGGAAAAAAATACATCTTGCAAACATCAGCTAGAAAGTAGGGGAGTATAGTATATTACTCTTCAACATTACATGAGCTCTGGAGACTGGCGGTCGTCGTCGGGGTCCTCTCCTCCTTCCCTTGACGACATCGTCGACGATGACGACCGCGACGTGAGAACTTAAATAATATAAATTAAATAAAAATATAAAAAATATAAATATAACTGAGACGTTCCTCGTTCCTCAAAAGGAAGTTGTTCCTTTCACTTCCCTTATACCATCACGGATTTAAAATAATAATAAATGTGATAGGAGTTAATTTATCATTAGTTTTATTTATAAAAGTGAGTCCCCTTGCCATATTTATTACACTTAGAAAACAGTCTTATCATTAAATACACCATTAACTCATCTCATCAACTTTCATTATCACATGCGGCGCAATATGACCTAACCGGTTGAAGCGCCCTAGTTTCTCACGTCGTCGTTGTCCCTTGCCATCGGACGAGAGTAGCGCCATTTTCGAAAACACAAGATGTCACAAGATATTTTTCATACTTCAATTTACGATATCATTTACTTGAAATCGATGGGATTTCCCAAGTTCCACGAAATAGTCGTTACAAGTTCCTGATCTAAGAAAAGGAACGCGTTCCTCCCAAAAAGTGCCCAGAGGTTATTTTTCATCGCTGTTCGAGTGGGAACCGGCTAAACGACCTCGGCTAAACCACTGGCTCATCCTCATATCGTTCGATACGTTTGGGTACAAACCAAAGATGATACAAGGTATCAGGTCTGTTTGATTTATTTTCAGATAAAAGTATCCGAATTTAGTAACTATTGTGTCCAGGACATCTAAGGTTCACTTTGTGTTTCCCGCGTCTGGACGGGGTAGAACAGGCCCAGAGCATGGCTCTGATGATCGTCAACAGGCGAAATAAGAGAAATGGTCCACCTCGCAAAAAATCAGTTTCTAGGATAGGAGTTTATTACTCCCCGAAACTAGAGGCGAGGGCTGGAAATCGTCGTCGGGGAAACCCTTCCTTCCTCTGACGACCTCTCCGACGACGATGACAATGACACAACGGACGATGACGACCACGACGTGATAACCCCCGCCCCCCTAATGTTTCCCCACCCCCCCTACCCGTGACCCGGTTTTGACCCGCATGGGCCATGGTTTCTATATCCTCTAGGATAGCGTGGGGGCATTATTGACCTAATAGTTGACGCGCCTTTAAACGTAATGAACCAAATAATAAATAAATAATCAAATAACTATTTAGTTCACATTTCAATAAGTAAAAATATAAAAGGTTTTTGCACACAAATCTTTTCGGTTGAGGCGACTGGATCCTCAAGTCGTCATGTTTCTTTCCATTTTTTTATTATGTTATAAAATCAATTCGAAAATTTAATTTGTTATTTTTAATTTTAAAATTTTTAGCATGTGTGTTTGACACACATGCTGGAAAAATGGGGAACATGGGGAACATGTAGCAAAGGAGTTAAGCTGTGGGAGGGCAAAAGAGAGTGGAGTAAATTGGGGGAGAGGAAGGAGCAGATGATGAGGAAGAAACACTGAGTCTGGCAATTCCGGGCAGAATTTTTTAACTTTTGATTTAAACCTGAGGTCCATCAGCTCTTGGGTTACAAATCATGTTACGGAACGCCAGGCATAGCATATTCAACAGCTATCGGAATGGGTCACGCACGCAAATAGCATATTGAACGACCCATAATATCATTAACACTTGAATTTGTTCTTATGGATGTATTGAGTTAAACCGCGCATGTTGTGCTCCGGTAAGTGCTGCTCCCGTAGCAGTTTACTTTAAACACTACAAGATTATCAAAAGTCGAACTTTTCAATCAATGATTGCAGATAATCGATTATGATCATTGGTGTTCCCAAACGACGCCTGTGACTTCAATGTCACTTTGTTCACACACTTGCATCGGATATTTATCGCGAGATGCTACATCTTTGTCACATTTGAACTTTCCCTCATTCCCTTATTAAGAATAAATAAAATTTTAATTACAGAGTTTCAACTTCTCCGACAGCGGCTAAAACCGGGGCAAAAGTAAGTTTATTGTTTTGATTGATAATCTTGTATTCGTGGGGGGGGGGGTGTCTAGTGACGCTGTCCAACGGGGGGAACGGAGCGGTATGCTTCAACTGTAGTCCAACTAGGGCTTTAATTGACTGGTGGGATTCAGTAGGAAAATATAATAACTTTCCGAAACTAGAGCGAGCTCTGGCAGTCTTTGTCAGGGACCTCTCCCCATTCCCATGACGACCTTCCAGTACGACTACGACAATGACAACAAGAGCGATGACAAAACTATGGTCACAATGTGAGAATCTCTATTTTCCTCTCCCTTGCCATGGCTGGTTCTGACAGGGCCGTCTTTAGGTAAAGAGCCGCCCCAAGGCAATAAAATTTGCCCCCCCCCCCCCCCCCCCAACTTACAACTTTTCAATAAAGTTTTTGTAATAGTTTTCACTTTAAATTTTTTTTAGAGACCTATATCTGGACAAGTAGCACCTTTTCCGCAACAAACTTGTCTGTCTCAGGAGCTGCAGCAGCTAGCACCACAGTAAAACACGCAAGATTCTTACTTTTCGAACCCATAGTAAAACTAGTACGGGATCAGGGTAAAGATTAATGCTATAGCTGGGGCGAAGGACTGATATCGCCGGAGGCGGAATGTTTGCAAATTTTCGACTTTTAAAAGCTCCAAAAACACGTTTTAAAATCTAAAATTACATAATGAGATATAATAAAAAATAAATAATAAAATAAATAAAACGAACATTGTTGAATTTGTTTCGTTCTAGTGCCCCCCCCAAGAGCTGCCGCCCCTAGACCCGTGCCTAGTGGGTCTTGTTATAAAGACGCCGCTGGGTTCTGACCAAAAGGGTACTTTTAGTGGTTACCCAAATGTATGTTTTTAGGGTTCCCGCTCGATTTTCGTGATGGAGCAAAGCCGCATATTCCAAATAGTAAAATACAATTTTAGATTGATAATTTTTTTTAGGTGTCACTTTTCTACCCCTTGCAGAGGGTGAGGGTGGAGGGGGTTGTGACTACTTTAATTAAAATTTGATTTTTTCTTGGAAATGATTGAAAACTTTATTATTTTACTAAAAACACATTGCCGAGTTAGAAAAAAATACAAAAAGTAAAATTTGTGCCGCCATCTTGGAAAAATAATCACTTTTTTGACATGTTATCAAATAGTGAGAAATTCATAATGCTGATAAAAAATATTAATCAAATAACATGAAATGGTAAGTTTCCTTAAAGTAAAACATTAAAATGTTTACAAATCGGTTGATAAATGCTCGTTCCACAGACATTTTATTGAAGGCACCTGTTGCTTAGCCAATTAGGTTATTGTTAAAAGTCACCTGCCACATACCGATTTCGGATTGGAGAGTTTGCAAATTAATTCCTATAGACCAAACATTTGTTGATATACTAAAATAAGCCCGCAGTATTATCCAAACTGTATTTTTTTACAAGTAAAACTAAGTTTTTAGTTTTACCGGAATTCTGTTTTTTCAAAATTTGGTGTTTTCTAAAAAAAAAAAATCGAAAGCTATGTAGGTAGCATTTTTAAATAAAACTTTGAACTGCATTTTTAATGTAGGGTTTTCTACCGCGTTTTTAGTTGCGTTGACGGATGAGCCAATTTCGTTTATTAGTTGATCCATATTCAAGACTGTTGGATGCACTCGAGCAAACGAGACTTTGACGCAGAATGCATAGGTTTAGACAGGATCACTTGCATTGAAGCTCTATCGTTTGCCCTATGGGGTTGTGGTTTGCATTATAATGTTAAGTAAGAATGTGTGTATGGCGCGATCGGAGCACATTGCTTACTTTTTTTTAGTAACTAACCGTAATTATCTCACTAAATAGGTAATTTGTAGTTATGTCCCAAGCTTGCAAAGGGATTTTTTTTAATGTTGAAATGTGCTCTGATCGCGCCATGCGATCATCCTTTATAAACAACATCCCAAAAATTCAAATTGATTGCGTGAAAATTGGAGGTCGTAAAGTGATCTAGACTGTATGTAAAATTAGCTGAATTTGCCGATCAAGCAAATTTCTAAATAAACATTTAAATGTAGAATGTTAAAAATTGTATAATACTAGTTAATTTTCAAGATGGTCCTTTTTCATACTTATATAAGTAATCCGTCTGGGCCCGGGGTAGAATTGGCCTAGAGAAGAAAAAGTAGTAGCTAGTAAGAGCGGAGTATATTACTCTCCGAAACTAGAGGCGAGCTCTGGCAATCGTCGTCGGGGACACCTGCCCTTTCCCTTGACGACCTCCCCGACGACGATGACAATACACAACGAACGATGACGATGACAAAGACGACGCCCGCGGACGTGAGAACCCCCCTTTCCTACAGTACCCGTGGCTGGTTCTGACCAGCATGGTGCCTCTCCTCCGCATATCCCCTAGGCTAGAGTGGTGCATTATGATCTTACGGTTGGCGCCCCTTGACCCAAATAATCCATTAATACTCTTTTAGATCATTATTAGATACATATATGAAAACGGTTCAATGGCAATTGCACACGCACATTTCACTAGTTCCATCACCCCTTCAAGTGCCCGTAGAAGATTTGTTACTGGCACCTAGTAATTACTTTCTAATTTCCAACAGCAATATTCATGGCGAGGGGGGGGGGAATTCCTGGTTGTATTTAACGCTATCGCTAGCCCATACGCTACACTGAAGTTGTAAAAATAAAAAGGGTACAATGCAGCTCTTGTTGGTGATAATTTTTCTGTGTGACACCCTTGCCATTAAACATACACCATCGAAGGACATTACCGGTTGCACTTTGAGTGACTGGTAAAAAGTTCGACAAACAAAGATTTATCAAACTTTAAAGCCCCAGATGTGTTTATATAATTATTGCAGAAATGAAATTAGTAGGAGGAGTATAGAGGTGTAGTTAGGCTTGACAAAATCAGGAGCAAAGAAATTAGGAAGAGAGTTGGAGTTGACAAGTTTTTGTTCAAAATAGGAAGAGAAAGATTGAGATGGTATGGACGTATGAGAGAATTGGACAAAAAGAGAATACCGTGAGCAGAATTTGAAAGTGGATATATGAACATAAGAAGACCTGGTACACCAAGAAAGAAGTGGAAGGACCAAATAATAAATAATGTTGAAGAGAAAGGTGAGTGTTGGGAAGAAATAGCAGCAGAACGCCTGTTGAAGGACAGAAGGAAAAGGCGTGAGATGGTGGTAAGAAGCAAGAAAGAAGAGGACGATATTGAAGGAGAAGATGAAATGGAAGATGAAGAAATTGAAGGAGAAGAGAACATGACAGGCCTGGCAAGCCGGTGATAATAAACCCTTTGTGCCCTGGAAAATCTGGTGGTTAGCCATCCCCTGACCCGGCTTATGTTGGAAGCAGGTGTAAGAAATATATATATATATATATATATATATATATATATTTACTATTGCAATATTACTATTCGAGACGATGGATGGTGATATATGGGGGTGAACAATTTTACAAATTTAAATCCAATGCCTTCTGCGGGATTCAAACCCACGTTCTTCAAGTGATATACGCTGTGGGCCAGCGCCCCAATCGTATTATAGCTACCGCAGGCGGCTTCAAGCCATTGATTCACTGTTGTATTACAAACATATTTATTGATATTTTCCCGCGTATTTAATAAAAAGCGCGTAAAGGTAGCCTATTGTTACTTACTTCCAATTGGAAGCAATAACTTAACTAGGAAAACGCTTAAGTCCCGCCGCGTTGATGGATGAGCTTTTTTGTAAGTTTTTAGTTTGCGTAGGAACACTTTTCCTTTGCAAGTGCTTTGTGAAAGCATTATAGGTGATTGTTGTCAAGTTTCTATTGTTACTTGTTAATTGTTATAATAAACCAAAAAAAACTTATATTAAAAGCTTTATTTCTATGGATTCTGGCTAACTTTTTCAACTTTTTCTTTCAAAAGGTACTACATCATCAAAACCTTAATGTCCATGTATAATATGAACGTTGTAGTCCCACCCGTTTGGTCAGAATTGGCCCAAATGGCACGAAAATATCGCACAAAAAATCGAAAAAAATCGTAAAAGTACGATATTCATGAGAAATATTTCTTCTATTGTACCCAAAAACAATACAGTTCTAAGTTCAGAGATTTCGAAGGTCCCCTCTAATTTTCATCAAGATCGGATATGCCGTTTTAACGTAGAGAGCGAAAAAAACAGACAAAAAAACAACAAAAAAACACCCGAGCCAAATTTTTTAGGGGTCAGTGAAATTGAAGTCTTCGCTTCGCTCATCCAATAATATGGATATGGATTTTTATATACAACGTCTATCCTATTAATAACTAATTTGCAATGTAGGACAAAACGGCGCTCGTGTTTCGTTTCAGCATGTGATTACTATTAAAAATCCATGGGTTGACTATGGTTTAACCATGATTTTAAATATGGTTTGATGCCAAGAAAACCACTGCCTTCTACACATGAATGTTTCAGTATTTCCCAGTTGAATAGTTGTGTAAATTATGCCACTACCATCTGAAATATTCGTTCGTGATTTTTAAGTGAAAAAAACTCAAAACAGGGATGTCATGATTACATGTAAATATCAACATAAAAAGTGTAAATATCAACCCATTTTTAAAATTTCAATTTTTTTATTTAAACAAACATTTAAAAAAAACGTAATTAAATTTATTTTAAAATTTTAAAATTTACTGCAGTTTACACTGGTAAATAATGTCGAAAATGTGAGATTTTTCCAGATGGCGTCTTTTTCGAACTTCTAGTATTTTTTTTAAACTCGGCATTGTGTTGTTAGTAAATCTAACGAATTTTAAGAAATTCATGGTTTAGTTTTGTGGTCTATGGTAATAATCACAAAACCCTCCACCCCCACCCCCTGCAGGGGGTGGGGGGGTGACACCTAAAATTTTTATCAATCTAAATGTATAATTAACAATTTGGTAAAGTGTTGTTGCTCCATCACAAAAATCGAGCGGGAAACGTTTGGGTTACCTACTATTTCCTTCCGACATCCCCATGGTAAGTTGTTCGTAATCCAAATATACCTAAAAAGTCAAACAAACCAAACTAAACTATCATTTTCTTATCTTATATAAACTAAAAACTAACAAATATATAATGTTAGTCACGTTGTTAGCGTTTATGCTTAAGGTCCAGGGTTAGATTCCCGCTATAGGTAAAGTTTTTCTTTTTATTTGGACTTAAGTCCATATATTCTTGGTATAGGAATTTGTAAAACGGTGACTTGGAGCCGTCCTAGCAACGAGGCACACAATAAATTTAAAGTTGTTGTGATTCGGCCTTGTTGATTCGGGCGTTGATTCGGGTGTTCGCACTGTCCATACCACTGATTGCTATATTTCCTATTATAAAACAATATCGATCTTTGGTTGGTCATTGCTCGCTCGTCGATTGCGTCGAGGTATACAGGGTTGGCTCAGTCGCTTTGGTTTGATGATATTCAATGAAAATTTGTCACATCAAACACACCATAAACTCATTTCATTAACTTAGCCTAATATCACAGGCAGCGCAACATGAGCTAACCTGTTGAAGCGGCCTAGTTTCTCATGTCTCCTACGACCCCCCACTCCTCGAGGCGACCCACCCTCCACCAGGCCACGCTGAGCGCCGTGACCACCCGCCGCGTCCCTGCTGTCAAGAGTGTTTACAGCCCGGGGGGAGGAACCAGCTGACCACGTGCTGCAGTGTCCCTGTCCTCCCGTCACACGTGCGCAAGGATATCACAAGCAGCGCAACATGAGCTAACCTGTTGAAGCGGCCTAGTTTCTCATGTCTCCTACGACCCCCCACTCCTCGAGGCGACCCACCCTCCACCAGGCCACGCTGAGCGCCGTGACCACCCGCCGCGTCCCTGCTGTCAAGAGTGTTTACAGCCCGGGGGGAGGAACCAGCTGACCACGTGCTGCAGTGTCCCTGTCCTCCCGTCACACGTGCGCAAGGATATCACAAGCAGCGCAACATGAGCTAACCTGTTGAAGCGGCCTAGTTTCTCATGTCTCCTACGACCCCCCACTCCTCGAGGCGACCCACCCTCCACCAGGCCACGCTGAGGCGCCGTGACCACCCGCCGCGTCCCTGCTGTCAAGAGTGTTTACAGCCCGGGGGGAGGAACCAGCTGACCACCACGTGCCACAGTGTCCCTGTCCTCCCGTCACACGTGCGCAAGGATATCACAAGCAGCGCAACATGAGCTAACCTGTTGAAGCGGCCTAGTTTCTCATGTCTCCTACGACCCCCCACTCCTCGAGGCGACCCACCCTCCACCAGGCCACGCTGAGCGCCGTGACCACCCGCCGCGTCCCTGCTGTCAAGAGTGTTTACAGCCCGGGGGGAGGAACCAGCTGACCACCACGTGCCGCAGTGTCCCTGTCCTCCCGTCACACGTGCGCACGGATATCACAGGCACAGCACAGACGAACATTGGTTGGTTTATTTGGATTAAGGACGCGTCAACCGTTAGGTCATAATGCACCACTCTAGCCTAAGGGGGGTGGGGAGGAGGGGTCCATGCTGGTCAGAACCAGCCACGGGTAAGGGGAGGAAGGGGGGGTTTCTCACGTCGCGGTCGTCATCGTCTTTGTCATCGTTCGTTGTGTCATTGTCATCGTCGCCGGGGGGTCTTCAAGGGAAGGGGGCAAGGTCCCCGACGACGATTGCCAGAGCTCGCCTCTAGTTTCGGGGAGCAAGATACTCCCCTCTTTCTAGCTGATGTTTGCGAGGTGGACTTTTTCTCTTAGGAGGGCTCATTCCCGTCTGGGCCCGGGGTACTGGCCCAGAGCATGGCTCTGCTAATCGTACAAGCCGATTCAAGAGAAAAAGTCCACCTCGCAAACATCAGCTAGAAAGAGAGTATCTTACTCTCCGCAACTAGAGGCGAGCTCTGGCAATCGTCATCGGGGACATTCCCCCTTCCCTTGACGAATTCCCCGACGTCGTTGGTCCCGGGGTAGAATTGGTCCAGAGCATGGCTCTGCTAATCGTAAAAGGCGATTCAAGAGAAAAAGTCCACCTCGCAAACATCAGCTAGAAAGAGCGTATCTTACTCCCCGAAACTAGAGGCGAGCTCTGGCAATCGTCGTCGGGGACCTTGCCCCCTTCCCTTGACGACCCCCCGGCGACGATGACAATGACACAACGAACAATGACAAAGACGCTGACGACCGCGACGTGAGACACCCCCCTTCCTTCCCTTACCCGTGGCTGGTTCTGACCAGCATGGGCCCCTCCTCCCACCCCCCTTAAACTAGAGTGGTGCATTATGACCTAACGGTTGACGAGTCCTTAATCCAATTTAACCAAACCAAAACCCTTGACGACCCCCGGCGAAGATGACAATGACACAACGAACGATGACAAAGACGATGACGACCGCGATGTGAGACACCCCCCCCTTCCTCCCTTACCCGTGGCTGGTTCTGACCAGCATGGGCCCCTCCTCCCACCCCCCTTAAACTAGAGTGGTGCATTATGACCTAACGGTTGACGAGTCCTTAATCCAAATAAAAAAATATATAGAGTGGCGCTTTGACCTAACGGTTGACGCGCCCTTAAACTTAATAGATCTAAATGATGCAGGAATTATCCATGTTGAGTTCAATAATCAATACCAAAAGATAATAAAATATATTGCACGCGCGTCAAAATAAACTTAATGATTTTTCATGACTTATTTTTAGTGCTTGTATGAGAATGTGATTTTTGTATACGTAACAGTATAGGATGTTCCAAAGATTTGACTGTGTACCAAATATGCCTTGCGAACATTTTCGAACTCTCCCAATCATATAATGAACTTCGAACAAACCATAACTTCGCCAAATTTTCTTAATCTTCCATACTTATTTATTTATTTGACCAAATTAAATACACATCAAACTCATTTTATGTCTTTCTAAATTCAAATAAATAATTTTTCCTGGGTTATCACTTTGATATTCATCATTATTTTTTTATACTAAAAAAACAATAAAATTATCAAACACGCCATACACTCTTTCATTACCTTACAATATCACAGGTATCACAAAAGACCTAACCGGTTGAAGCGCCCTAGTTTCTCAAGTCGTCATTTTTCTCTGATGAATTCTAGTGGACTAACACGCTAGCCTCCCTGGCAACCACCCGACCGTCTGGGCCCGGGGTAGAATTAAGCCCAGAGCTTGGCTCTGCATGCTAATCGTAGCTGTCGAGGAAAAAGACGAAGTCCATCTCGCAAACATCAGCTAGTACATAGGAGATTATTATATCACTTTCCGATACTAGAGGCGAGCTCTTACAGTCGGACAACATTAGGGTGATTCTCCAGGGGGGGCGTTAACATGAGCCTCGATTATCAACCTGCAGACCTGATATTAATAAAACAAGGAGCCAGGGCCTATTGGATTAGTTAAAACACAACATACACTGAATAATGTACCTATGAAATAGTATGATATATTAATGCACAGATGCAAACAGTCAAATTATAAAACTAATGGTTAACGTGCTATTACAACATTTCTTTTATTCATATCAACTAGGTTTGGATGTAAAACAGATTCTTCATATTTTCTTTTATCATCCAATTTATATAAACTCTAATTTTTTTATCACAGTATATCTCGTCTTATTAAATAATTTCGACGACTACATTAAAAAAAAATCAAAATTATGAAGAGACCGAAAAAAAACGAAATCATAATTGAAAACACACTTTTTCTTTACTTAAAATATCAAGGATGGCGCACAATAATCTTACCGGTTGACGCGCCCTAGATGCTGATCATGTCGTCATTTTACAATAATACATACATTCTATAATTTATATCATTAGCTGATAAGTTGATTTTATACTGAAAGTCTGATCACAGAACTATGCGGATCTTTAAAAATGCACCATGGATTTTTTGATTTAATTGCTTTAAATTAGACGTTATAATTAGTAAAACCGAGTAGGTACAGTTTCCATGATTGCTCTTTCACTTCCTTGATAATTATAAGTATTTAAAATGTGTAATATTTCTGATTGCAAACTCTCTGAAACTAGAGGCGAGCTCTGGCAGTCCGTCGGGGATCTCTCCCTATTCCCTTGACGACATCGCCGCCGACGACGATGAAAGAAGCCCCCTTTGCTCCCCCTACCCGTGCAGGTTCTGACCAGAATGGAACTTCCATTCCATATCTCCTAGGCTAGAGTAACGCATTATGACCATATGATTGACGCACCCATATACCAAATAAACCAATCCAATCAACTAAACCAGAGCGGGCCCGTCTGGGTCCGAGGGAATTAAGCTCAGAACATGGTTCTGCTTATTGTAAAAGGCGAGGAATGAGATTAAGTCAATCTCGCAAACATCAGCTTGAAATTAAGGGAGTCACTTATACAAAACAACCCGAAACTAGAGACGAGCTCTGGAATTCGTCGTCGGGGATCTCTTCTCCTTCCCTTAACGACCTTCCCGACGACGACAACCATGACAATACGAACTATGACAAAGACGATGACGACAACGACTAGAGAACCCCCACACCACACCAGCATGGTACTGTCCTCCACATGTCCCCCTATATTCTACATTTGGCGCAGTCTGACCTATAACGGTTGACGCGACCTTGAACCTAACGAACAGAATAAGGAATAGTCGATGATGACGATGGCGATACGAACACCCCACAACCTCGGGACCTAGGCTGGTTCCAACATAGAGAGCGAAGTCTACCATTATAAACAATCGTACCCTGCAACTCTGGACTAGACCTGGTGAAGGCGCCGGGTTTGATGAACCCCACGTGTGGATGAATCTACCACTGTGTTCTCCGACCCCCAGAGTCACGTGGTCGGGGACCTAGCCCCCTCCCTTCACGACCTACCCGACGACATGTCGACAATGACACCACGAACGATGACAAAGACGATGACGACCGCGACGTGAGAACCCTTTCTTTCGTCCACCTATACCCGTGGCTGGTTCTGACCTGCATGGGCCCCTCATCCCAACATCCTCTTTCCTAGAGTGGCGCATTATAACCTAACGGTTGACGTGCCATTTATCCAAATTAACCAAAAAACACTTACTAATAATCATCAAACACACCATAAACTCACTTTATTTACTTTTAATATCACAGGCGGAGCAATACGACCTAACCGGTTGAAGCGCCCTAGTTTCTCACGATAGTTAAAACTCAAGCACCGAAAGATACATATTTGAAATATGCTTTTAATATTTAAATTTGTATTTCAATTTAAAAATACAGATACTTTCAATAAGTTTCAAAACTAATTTGAATTTTTGAACTATAAATCATAATAAAATGTTAATTTTGCGCGACCCAGCGGCTAAATCTAGAATATTATATTTTTATTTAAAAACGGCATTTGTAAACACTGTTGCTCAAGTGTCTGCCACTGGTGGTGAACCAAACACTCAAGACGACATTTCCGAAGATGACATTGTTTATTCTAATGACAGAGTTGAAGGACCTGATCTCCTCGAAGTCAGCGTCAAGTAATTGAGCTTCAAGTCTTGCTCTTAATGGGCGATAGTAGAACTATCACTCTCGAAAACCATGGTTTATTCAATACCAGCTTTTCATCGTCTGCTCACGTTCAACTCCGGTTTACATTTGCATCACTATAATATACGGCCCGCGAAGGCATCAGTTATCCGATAAAATGTTCAAACAACTTGTTTTACTTAGAGCCAACCCCGTCTGGGTCCGGGGTAGAATAGGCCCAGAGCATGGCTCTTCTAATCGTAGTAGGCGATTCAGAGAAAAAGACCACCTCGCAAACATCAGCTATAGTAAGAGCGGAGTATATTACTCCCCGAAACTAGAGGCGAGCTCTGGCAATCGTCGTCGGGGACAGCTCCCCCTTAACGACCTCTTCGACGACGATGACAAAGGCGATGACGACCGCGACGTGAGAAACCCCCCTTCCTCCCGTTACCCGTGGCTGGTTCTGACCAGCATGGGCCCCTCCTTGCCATATCCTCTAGGCTAGGGGGATGCATTATGACAAAGAAGTTGACGAGTCCATAAATATAAAAAAAATATACAATTTCAATGAAAAATGAGCCTGGCATAAATAAAAAACCTTATCTCTTTTGGCCTTATTTTCTTCAAATATTCGGAAGCATCTACAGGTTTGCATTACTTTTATTTCTAATTTTATAACCGCACATAAACCAAAAAAACATGATTTAGGAGCGAAAATACCAAAAATACGAAATAAGCTTAAAGTAAAGTTGATACTTTTTTTTAAGTTTATATTTTTTGAAAATTTATGTAGATAAAAAAGTAGCTTGGCTTCTTTCAAAGGTCAAAAGCGGTCGATTGGCCACACACGTCTAGCTCGCGGATATCTCTTATTCAAGAGAAAAGGTTGTTCCCAGATGTGACACATGTTATGTACCTATAACCGTACATCATATGTTAACAGAATGTACCATTGCGCACGCAATTTGATCTCTCCCAAACATATAAGATACTTCTATCGTATGAAAAAGGCGACTAACGTTCTAAAATCTCATCAAAAGTAATTTATTTTTGGGAAAAAATAATATAATGATTCCAATACACTTTAAACTCATTTCATTTACTTACGATATTGTTGGCGGCGCAATATGACCTAACCGGTTGAAGCGCCCTTGTTTCTCACGTTGTCTGCATTGCATTGCCTGTAACATTGAGGGGGGGGGGGGTTATATATCCTAAAGGATTGGGGTGCACATCTCTCTGCAAGCTTCACTTCTCTGTCGCTCCGTCTGTGCGTGTGTCTGTCAAATTCATTTCCAGCAAAAGTACTCACATAGTACATAGAAAATTTGGGTTCTTTAAATTCTTGTCATATTGCCTACACTATGATTTGCTTTTTCATTAATTTAAAACCCCCGTCTGAGTCCGGGGTAAAATTAAACCCACAGAAATTGCTCTGCTAAAAGTAAAAGGCGAGAGAAATTTTTAAAGTCCTTCTCGCAATCATCAGCTAGCAATTAAGTGAGCACTCCCTGAAACTATAGAGGCAAACGCAGACGTTTGTTCGTTTTGGATCTTCCCTTTTTTTTGCGACCTCCCGACAAACGACGACCTACAACACGAAACGATGACGAAGACATCGACGACCGCGACGTGAGAACCCCCCTCCCTCTCCCGCCCGTGGCTGGTTCTGCCCAGCATGGTCGTGCCCCTCCCCGCCCCCCTAGGCTGAGAGTGCCTGCTTCCCCGGGGTTGTGCTGGACAGGGTCACAGTTTATTGAGTAAACGCTATATTTAATAGATAAATTAAAACAGTTATTACACCGAGCCAGAAGAAACACAAGAGGTGGACGCCGTGGACTGGCCGTGGCTGGTTCTTGCCCAGCATGGTCGTGGCCCTCCCCCGCCCCCCTAGGCTAGAGTGACTGCTTCACCTGGGTTGTGCTGGATTAGAGTCACAGATATTGAGTAAACTGTATATTTAATAGATAAAGGTGAACAGTTATTACACCGAGCCAGAAGAAAAAACAAGAGTGACGCCGTGGACTGGCCGGGGCTGGTTCTGCCCAGCATGGTCGTTGCCCTCCCCGCCCCCCTAGGCTAGAGTGGCTGCTTCACCTGGGTTGTGCTGGATAGAGTCACAGATATTGAGTAAACTGTTTATTTAAATAATAAAGGGTGAACAGTTTATTACACCGGGCCGAAAAAACACAAGAGTGACGCCGTGGACTGGCCGTGCTGGTCCTGCCCAGCATGGTCATGCCCTCCCCGCCCCCCAGGGCTAGAGTGTGCTTCACCTGGGTTGTGCTGGATAGAGTCACAGATATTGAGAAAACTGTATATTTAATAGATAAAGTGAACAGTTATTACACCGAGCAAGAAAAAAACACAAGAGTGACGCCGTGACTGGCTGGCTGGTTCTGCCCAGCATGGTCGTGCCCTCCCCGCCCCCCTAGCTAGAGTGGCTGCTTCACCTGGGTTGTGCTGGATAGAAGTCACAGATATTGAGTAAACTGTATATTAAATAGATAAAGTGAACAGTTATTACACCGCGCAAGAAAAACACAAGAGTGACGCCGTGGACTGGCCGTGGCTGGTTCTTGCCCAGCATGGTCGTGCCCTCCCGCCCCCCTAGGCTAGGTGGCTGCTTCACCTGGTTGTGCTGAAATAGAGTCACAGATATTGAGTAAACTGTTATTTAATAATAAAGTGAACAGTTATCACACCGAGCAAGAAGAAACACAAGAGTGACGCCGTGGACTGGCCGTGGCTGGTTCTGCCCAGCATGGGTCGTGCCCTCCCCGCCCCCCTAGGCTAGAGTGGCTTGCTTCACCGGGGTTGTGCTGGACGGAGTCACAGATATTGAGTAAACTGTATATTTAATAGATAAAGTGAACATTTTAATTAACCGAGCCGAAGAAACACAAGAGTGACGCCGTGTATGGCCGTGGCTGGTTTCTCCCCAGCATGGTCGTGCCCTCCCCGCCCCCCTAGGCTAGAGTGGCTGCTTCACCTGGGTTGTGCTGGATAGAGTCACAGATATTGAGTAAACTGTATATTTAATAGATAAAGTGAACGGGTTATTACCCCGAGCAGAAGAAACACAAGAGTGGACGCCGGGGGACTGGCCGTGGCGGGTTTTCTGCCCCAGCATGGTTCGGGGCCCTCCCCGCCCCCCTAGCTAGAGGGGGCTGCTTCACCTGGGTTGTGCTGATAGAGTCACAGATATTGAGTAAACGTATATTTAATAGATAAAAGTGAACAGTTATTACACCGAGAAGGGAAGAAACACAAGTGACGCCGTGGACGGGCCCGTGGCTGGTTCTGCCCAGCATGGTCGTGCCTCCCCCCCCCCTAGGCTAGAGTGGCTGCTTCACCTGGGTTGTGCTGGATAGGTCACAGATTTTGATAAACTGTATATTTAATAGATAAAGTG
Organism: Sweltsa coloradensis; assembly: GCA_024449915.1. NCBI lineage: Eukaryota > Metazoa > Arthropoda > Insecta > Plecoptera > Chloroperlidae > Sweltsa > Sweltsa coloradensis. The sequence continues at coordinate 132,216 of JAMZAV010002305.1, read as the reverse complement.
AACATTTATTACACCGAGCAAGAAGAAACACAAGAGTGAACGCCGGGGACTGGCCGTGGCTGGTTCTGCCCGGCATGGTCGTGCCCTCCCCCCCCCTAGGCTAGAGTGGCTGCTTCACCTGGGTTGTGCTGGATAGAGTCACAGATCATTGAGTCTACTGTCTATTTAATAGATAATCTGAACAGTTATTACACCGTGCAAGAAGAAACACAAGAGTGACGCCGTGGACTGGCCGTGGCTGGTTCTGCCCAGCATGTCGTCCCCTCCCGCCCCCCTAGGCTAGAGTGGCTGCTTCACTGGGTTGTGCTGGAAAAGTCACAGATATTGAGTAAACTGTATATTTAATAGATAAGTAAACATTTTTATTACCCCGAGCCAGAAGAAACACAAGAGTGACGTGCCGTGAAACTGGCCGTGGCTGGTTCTGCCCAGATGGTCGTGCCCTCCCCGCCCCCCTAGGCTAGAAGGGCTGCTTCACCTGGCTGTGCGGGATAGAGTCACAGATATTGAGTAAACTGTATATTTAATAGATAAAGTTGAACAGTTATTACACCGTTCAAAAAGAACACAAGCGTGACGCCGGGGACTGGCCTTCGCTGGTTCTGCCCGGCATGGTCGTGCCCTCCCCGCCCCCCTTGGCTGGAGTGGCTGCTTCACCTGGGTTGTGCTGGATAGAGTCCCCAGATATTAAAGTAAACTGTATATTTAATAGATAAAGTGAACAGTTATTACACGAGCCAGAAGAAACACAAGATTTGACGCCGTGGACGGGTCGTGGCTGTTCTGCCCAGCATGGTCAGTGCCCTCCCCGCCCCCCTAGGCTAGAGTGGCTGCCTCACCTGGGTTGTGCTGGATAGAGTCACAGATATTGAGTAAACTGTATATTTAATAGATAAGTGAACAGTTATTACACCGAGCCAGAAGAAACACAAGAGTGACGCCGTGGACTGGCCGTGGCTGTTCTGCCCAGCATGGTCCGTGCCCCCCCCCGCCCCCTAGGCTAGAGTGGCTGTTTTCACCTGGGTTGTGCTGGACAAGTCACAGATATTGAGTAAACTGTAATATTTAATAGATAAAGTGAACAGTTATTACACCGAGCTAGAAAAACACGAGTGACGCCGTGGACTGGCCGTGGCTGGTTCTGCCCAGCAGGGTCCGTGGCCCCCCCCGCCCCCCTAGGCTAGAGTGGCTGCCTCCCGGGGTTTTGTGCTGGATAAGTCACAAAATATTGAGTAAACTGTATTTTTTAATAGATAAAGTGAACAGTTATTACACCGAGCCAGAAGAAACACAAGAGTGACGCCGTGGACTGGCCGTGGCTGGTTCTGCCAGCAGGGTCGTGCCCTCCCCGCCCCCCAAAAAGGCTAGATGGCTGCCTCCCCCTGGGTTGTGCTGGATAGAGTCACAGATATTGAGTAAACTGTATATTTAATAGATAAAGTGAACAGTTTATTACACCGAGCCAGAAGAAACACAAGAGTGACCCCGGGGACTGGCCGGGGCGGGTTTTCTGCCCAGCATGGTCGTGCCCTCCCCGCCCCCCTAGGCTAGAGTGGCTGCTTCACCTGGGTTGTGCTGGTAGAGTCACAGATATTGAGTAAAACTGTATATTTACTAATAGAAAGTGAACAGTTATTACACCGAGCCAAAAGGGAAAACACAAGAGGGGACGTCGTGGAGGGCCCGTGGCTGGTTCTGCCCGGGCAGGGGGGTCTGCCCTCCCCGCCCTCCAAAGGCTAGAGGGGCTGCTTCACCTGGGTTGTGCTGGATAGAGTCACAGATATTGAGTAAACTGTATATTTAATAGATAAAGTTGAACAGTTTTTAAACACCGAGCCAGAAAGAAACACAAGAGTGACGCCGTGGACTGGCCGTGGCTGGTTCTGCCCAGCATGGCCCGTGCCCTCCCCGCCCCCCTAGGCTAGAGGGGCTGCTTCCCCTGGGTTGTGCTGGATATGGTCACAGATATTGAGTAAACTGTATATTTAATAGTTAAAGTGAACAGTTATTACACCGCAGCCAGAAGAAAACAAGAGTGACGCCGTGGACTGGCCGTGGCTGGTTCTCCCCAGCATGGTCGTGCCCTCCCCGCCCCCTAGGCTAGAGTGCGGGCTTCCCGGGGGTTGTGCTGGATAGAGCCCACAAAATTTGAGTAAACTGTATATTTAATAGATAAAGTGAAACAGTTATTACCCCCGAGCAAGAAGAAACAAAAGGAGTGACGCCGTGGACTGGCCGTGGCTGGTTTTCTGCCCAGCATGGTCGTGCCCTCCCGCCCCCTAGCTAGAGTGGCTGCTTCACCTGGGTTTTGCTGGATAGAGTCACAGATATTGAGTAAACTGTATATTTAATAGTTAAAGTGAACAGTTATTACACCGAGCCAGAAGAAACACAAGAGTGACGCCGTGGATGGCCGTGGCTGGTTTCTGCCCAGCATGGTCGTGCCCTCCCGCCCCCTAGGCTAGAGTGGCTGCTTCACCGGGGTTGTGCTGGATAGAGTCACAGATATTGAGTAAAACTGTATATTTGATATATAAAGGGGAACAGTTATTACACCGAGCAAGAAGAAACACAAGAGTGACGCCGTGGACTGGCCGTGGCTGGTTTCTGCCCAGCATGGTCGTGCCCTCCCCGCCCCTAGGCTAAGTGGCTGCTTCACCTGGGTTGTGCTGGATAGAGTCACAGATATTGAGTGAACTGTATGTTTAATAGATAAAGTGAACATTTTATTACACCGAGCCAAAAGAAACACAAGAGTGACGCCGTGGACGGGGGCCGGGGATGGTTCTGCCCAGCATGGCGTGCCCTCCCGCCCCCTAGCTAGAGTGGCTGCTTCACCTGGTTGTGCTGGATAGAGTCACAAGATATTGAGTAAACTGTATATTTTTAATAGATAAAGTGAACAGTTTTTTACACCGAGCCAGAAGCAACAAAAGATGACGCCGTGGACTGGCCGTGGCTGGTTCCTGCCCAGCATGGTCGCGCCCTCCCCGCCCCCCTAGGCTAGAGTGGCTGCTTCACCTGGGTTGTGCTGGAATAGAGTCACAGGTTTTGAGTAAACTGTATATTTTAATAGATAAAGTGACAGTTATTACACCGAGCCAGAAGAAACAAGATGACGCCGTGGACTGGTTGTGGCTGGTTCTGCCCAGCATGGTCGTGCTTCCCCGCCCCCCTAGGCTAGAGTGGCTGCTTCACCTGGGTTGTGCTGGATAGAGTCACAGATATTGGGGTAAATTTGTATATTTAATAGTAAAGTGAACAGTTATTACCCCCGAGCCAGAAGAAACACAAGAGTGACGCCGTGGACGGGTTTGTGCTGGTTCTGCCCAGCTGGTCGTGCTTCCCCGCCCCCTAAGGCTAGAGTGGCTGCTTCACCGGGGTTGTGCTGGATAGATCACAGATATTTAGAAAACTGAAATTTTAATAGATAAAGTGAACAGTTATTACACCAAAGCCAGAAGAAACACAAGAGTTGACCCCGTGGACTGCCCCGTGGCTGGTTCTGCCCAGCAGGGTCGTGCCCTCCCGCCCCCTAGGCTAGAGTGGCTGCCTCACCTGGGTTGTGCTGGATAGAGTCACAGATATTGATTTAAACTGTATATTTAATAGATAAAGTAACAGTTATTACACCGAGCAAGAAGAAACACAAGAGTGACGCCGTGGACTGGCCGTGGCTGGTTCTGCCCAGCATGGTCGTGCCCTCCCCGCCCCCCTAGGCTAGAGTGGCTGCTTCACCTGGGTTTTGTGCTGGATAGAGTCACAGATATTAGTAAACTGTATATTTAATGGGATAAAGTGAACAGTATTACACCGAGCAAGAAGAAAAAACAAGAGTGACGCCGTGGACGGGGCCGTGGCTGGTTCTGCCCAGCATGGTCGTGCCCCCCCCCGCCCCCTAGGCTAGAGAGGGGGCTGCTTCACCTGGGTTTGTGCTGGATAGAGTCACAGATTTTTGAGTAAACTGTATATTTAATAGATAAAGTGAACAGTTAAATTACACCGAGCAAGAAAAAACACAAGAGTGGACGCCGTGGACCCCAAAACTAATGCGTTGTTAGACCGGGGGCGGATGAACCACCCGCATTTTTAAACAACATTAGGGTGATTCTCCAAGAGGGGCTTAACCTGAGCCTCGAGTGTCACCCTGCAGACCTGATAATAAAAAAACAAGGGCCAGTGACTACTGGATTAGTTAAAACACAACACACACTGAATAATGTACGTACGAAATAGTATGATATTAATGCACAGACGCAAACAGGCACATTTAGGAACTGATGGTTCACGCGGGCCCGGGTAGAATGGGCCCAAGCATGGCTCTGCTAATCGTAAAAGGGCGATTCAAGAGAAAAAATTCCATATCGCAAAAATCACTAGTAAAGAGCGGAGTATATAATTACTCCCGAAACTAGAGGCGAGCTCTGGCAATCGTGGTCGGGGACTTGCTCCCTTTCTTGACAACCCCTCGACGACGATACACACAATGACACCACGATCGATGACGAAGAAAAGTGGACGACTGCGACGTGAGGACCCCGTTTCTCCCCCTACCCGTGGCTGTTTCTGACGAGCATGGGCTACCTCCTCCCCATATCCCCTAGACTAGAGTGGAGCTTATGACCTAATGGTTGACGCGGCCTAATCACTAAACCAAAAAAATATCGTTGATTAGAAGGGCATGCAGGGATTGAGTCCTCTTAAACATGCCCTCTGATATTCCCTACCCCTCTCACTGTTATCCTTTACATGGAATGGGGAAGGAAGTGGGGCGAGGGATGGACGTTAGAACAGACTTGAAGAAAAATTTTGCTTCCCTGAAAGTCACGGTAAAAGAAGACTCACTAACACTCACCACATCCACACCTGGAATTATAAGAGTTATTTCTGTTTTATTTACTAAACAAAATAAACTCTAAAGGCATATCTTTTAATTTTGAAACAACCAGCAGAAAATAAATAAGCAAAACGTTCTTTCTAAATTTCTCTTCAAAGAAATTTCTTTAAACTTGTCATTCACATCAAACACTTTAATTTTTTATTCATCCAATCATTTTTCTTTGGTATACTATCACCACCCCCGCCATTTTCTTTTTTTTTTACACTTAGAAAACATATTATAGTTAAATCATCAAACCACTATAGACTCATTTAATTAATTTTTAATTTTGGACAGGCTTCAAAAATGACCTAACCGGTTGAACGCCCTAGTTTCTCACGTCTCGTTGTAGGATTCTTGAAACCGTTGGTCTGTTGTTGAAATCGTGAACATAGAAACCGCGAGTCATTCTGAGGTCATGTTCGGTTTTCATTGGGAGTCTTTGAGATGAAATATGAGAATAACAATGCCGAAGATGATGACGATCACGAAGTGAGACCCCCCCCCTTCCCCACCTACCTGTGCTGTTCTGACCAGCATGGGTCTTCTCATCCCCAATCCTTAGGCTAGAGTGGCGCATTTTGAATAACAGTTGACGCGCCCTTAATCCAAATTAATAAAAAACTCACAATAAAACGATGAACTCGAGGCCAAAAACACACTATAAAAGTCCATCTCTAAAAAATTAGCTAGTAACTTATGTAAGGGAGTATTAAGTAAGTGTAAGAGTAAGGGGGCCTGAAACTAGAGGCGACCTCTGGCAATCGTCGACGTGGATTATACACACTTAGAAAACAATTTAATCAGAAACCCCCCTTCCTCCCCTTACCCGTGCTGGTTTCTGACCAGCATGGGACCCTCCTCCTCCCCCCCCCCCTTAGGCTAGGGTGGTGCATTATGACCTAACGGTTGACGCGTCCTTAATCCAAATAAAGAAACACTCAAACACACCATTAATTCTTTTCATCATCGTTCATTATCACAGGCGGCGCAATATGACTTAACCGTTTAAGCGCTTTTGTTTCTTACGTCGTCGTAATGTATTTGTACTAAAGTTAATAATCCGCAGAAGTGAAATTATTTTCATGTCGAATGAATTTGTTTTTAATCTCCTACTGACAGCATAATCTTTACTTTCACAACATTTCGCCGAGAACTTTCGGTTGGCCGCTAAACCGATGAAGCAAGTACTGCCGAAGACTAAGGCGTTCAGCGAGGGGTAAACTCGTCTATGATAGTACGAAGAATGTATGAAAGGTAATTATGCCTATTTAATTAAAGAAATCAGAATATTTAAACTTTATTTTAACCTCACTTTTAAAATTGGCTTATAAGCTTATCGCAGGAAGGTGCAAAGTGTAGGCCTACATAATTATTGTGAAGGGTAGATTTAACCAAGAGCATGGCTCTGCTAATCGTACAAGGCAATTTAAGAGAAAAGTCCATCTTGCAAACATTAGATGGTAAGAGGCGAGCTCTGGCAGTCGTCGTCGGGGAACCCTCGACACGACTCACGACATCGAAAACGATGACAAAGACGTGACTACCTCGACGTGAGAACCTCCCAATCTTCCCCCTCCCTTGTCTGTTCTGACCATCATGGGCCCTTCCTCCCCCGTTAACTCTCCTAGAGTGGCTACATATAAATAGTTAGTGATTTTAGATAAATCAAGGCATATCAGACGAATGATACAAACATGATGCCTTGCGTACGCAATTCGTTCTCTCTCAATCAAATGGTAACAGCAACAAACTTTCTTATTTTCTAATTCAAAGTGATTTGTTAAATAAAATTGAATTAACATCAAACGAATCTAATTTTTTTTAGAAGGAATATATTTTCTTCTTTTTTCCACTATTGTCTTTATGATTTTCCTTTTCAAACACACCTTTAACTCAATTTATAAACTTACTATATAACAGGCAATTTAATTTGACCCAACCGGTTGAAGTGCCCTAGTTTCTCATGTCATCGTAAGACAGTGAACAGTAACCATCTCAGTCTTGGCCCGGGTTGAATTGGTCCAGAGCATGGCTCTGCTAATCGTATAAGGCAAGGTCCATCTCGCAAACATCGGCTAACAACAGAAAAGTATATTACTCCCCAAAACTAGACTTAAATTCCGATCTCTCCTTTCCTTTAACGACCTCCCGATGACGATTACAATGACACAACAAACGATGACAAAGACGATGCCAACCACGACATGAGAACCCCCCTTTTCTCCCCTCCATGACTGGTTGTGACCAGCGTTAGCACTTCTCCCCATATCCCTTAGACTAGAGTGACGCTTTTTGACCTAACGGTTGACGCGCCCTTAATCCAAAGAAACGTATCTCGCAAACATCACCTAGTATGTAGAAGACTACATTTATTACTCCTTGGCAGGTATCGTCGGGGACCCTTCCTTTGACGACCACTCCGACGCAGACAACATTATATAGATGACAAGACAATAACGACCACGACAAGAGAACCCCCCGTTCCTATCCCTATATACCCGTGCCTGGTTCTGACTAGAATGGGACCTAACTCAACACATCCCTCACGGCCTATAGTTGCGCGTTAAGACTCAACGGTTGACGCGCACTTTTTCAAATTAACTAAGAAATATTATAACTTTAAGGTTATCAGATATTAAGAAGGGGAGTATATTACTATTGAACCAAAGGCAAGCTCTGGCAGTCGTCGTCGGGGATTCATCACCCTTCCCTGACGACTTCTCCAACGACTAGGACCATGACAACACGAACGATGACATAGACGGTGACGACTACGTGTAATAATACACCCTACCTCCCCCTACCGTGGCTGGTTCTGACCAGCCATGGGACTTTCTTCCCCACACGCCCTAGAGTAGAGTGGCGTAGAATGACCTAACGGTTGACGCGCTCTTAATCTTAATAAACAAAAACAACTCACGTTGTCTCGTTTTCCAGCCTAAGATTAATTATTTCATTAATTTTTCAGTTCATTATTTCCAATTGGTGCCCGGACCCAGGACATATTCCTGCTCATAATTTTTGGGTTGGAAGACTCATTTTTGTTTCTATTTGTAAACACCTACTCCAGTCTTAAAACTGACATACTTGAAAAAATCTTCTTTTAACAGCAGAAGAAAAAATGCGTAACGTGCAAGATATTATCGAAATAAAACTACAAAATTTTGTAACTTATACATACATATGACATTCGGACTGTAGTCGGTCCGAGCCAGTTGCAGTTTTGGGTCGCAGGGCTTCGCGTGAAGTTAGCAACCCACCACCATGCGGAAAAGTCACATTTTTTATACCTGCGGCTCTGATTCTGTAAAATCATTATGGAAGATAACGATCGTTATCCGGCACTTTAGCGACAATTTTGCGTGCCGACTGATTCTGTAAAAATGATAGCGATCGCTATGATAACGAGAATGAAAAAGGAGTCGCTATGCTATGCTATCAAGATACGATAAATGGCGGCCGTAGCGACTATTTTACAGAATCAGGTCGATAACGATAATTTATAACGATATATATTCATATCAAACGTGATCGCTATCGCTATCATAGCGACTATTTTACAGAATCGCACTGCTGTATCGTTTTGTGTAACGTTAACGTTATTTAATAAATATCCGAATATAAGTGGTACTATTTTCGTGTAGAGCTAGCCCCCCCCCCCCCCCCCTTGTAATTTTATTTAATTGTGGTGGCCACGTCGTTTGTGCACGAACGAAATAAATGGCGAGTACATACGATACGATACAGCGGTCTGATTCTGTAAAATCGTTATGGAAGATAACGATCGTTATCCGGCACTTTAGCGACAATTTTGCGTGTCGACTGATTCTGTAAAAATGATAGCGATCGCTATGATAACGAGAATGAAAAAGGAGTCGCTATGCTATGCTATCAAGATACGATAAATGGCGGCCGTAGCGACAACCTTACAGAATCAGGTCGATAACGATAATTTATAACGATTGATATTTCATATCAACCGTGATCGCTATCGCTATCATAGCGACTATTTTACAGAATCGCACTGCAGGTGTAAAGCATGTGATATTCCCGCATTAGGGAGGGAGCTAACTTCACGTACCTCTTTTGTGTTCCTTTAACCGTACATCATATGCTAGCTGAATGTACCAAATATGATGCCTTGCGCACGCAATTTGATCTCTCCCAATCACATGAAGAACTTCTATCATATGATAACGACGACAAACTTTCTAAATTTCTCATCCAAAGTTATCTATTTTGACAAAATTTAATTCCCATCCAGCGATTTAGCCGCGGTCGTTTAACCAGTTCCCACTCGAACACTGAAGTTAAGCTACATCGGGCGTGGTCAGGGGTTGAGTGGGTGACCGCTCTGCCCTGAAATACACGTATATCGCTGGCTAGAGCAGACTAGGGTTCGTAAGCTTGTGTGACAGCTTCGTTCTCCTTGGCGCCGTCTGCTCGGCAGTCCGGTTAGTGGAGGAACTATATGACTGCAAAAGTTACACCGTCCTTTCGGTGGGACGTAAAGCCGTTGGTCCCTTGGTACTTTTCGGTAGGAGTAGGCTATGTGCCGGTACGGGTTTCCCCTCCTCCCTTCTCTTTAATTTGCACTAGTGGGCTACATTGCCTGTGCAAATAAATAATAAAATAATAATACACATTTCGTTAATTTATTTATATTCATTCTCATACATAACTTTTTTTTTGCTATGAGGTAAGAAAACGATCAAATCATCAAACACACTCTTAACTCATCTAATCAATTTTATTATCACAGGCGTTGCAATATGACCTAACCGGTTGAAGCACCCTAGTTTCTCACGTCGTCGTTCTAAGCCGTTACCTTCCATAGGACGTGAGTTCGAATCACTTCTGAAGTTTTAATAATTGATGGGTAACATAATATTATTATGACTGTTTTCTAAAATCTAAAGAAAACACATTCTACCCCCGTCTGGGCCCGGGTAGAATTGGCCCAGAGCACGGATCTGCTTATCGTTAAAGGCGATTCAAGAGAAAAAGTCCACCTCGCAAAACATCAGCTAGAAAGAGCGGAGTATCTTACACCCCGAACTAGAGGCGAGCTCTGACAATCGTCGTCGGGGACCTTGCCCCTTCCCTTGGACGACCCCTTGGCGACGATGACAATGACATAACGAACGATGACAAAGACGATGACGACCGCGACGTGAGAAACCCTCCTTCCTCCCCTTTCCCGTGGCTAATTCTGACCAGCATGAGCCCTCATCCTCCCCCCCCCCTTAGGCTAGAGCGGTGCATTATAACCTAACGGTTGACGCGTCCCTTATCCTAATAAACCAAAAAAAAATGTTTTTGCCATAATTTGAAGTGAATTCGGATACATTACAAATTTCACTGAACCTGAATTCTTTTCATTTGCACTCAGTTAAAATATTCGGCATCGCATCTAACTGCAAGCCCGTAAAACCAACGTTGATTCCATCGTTATCGGGATAATGTTGTCTTGTTTTCTGAACGACAGTATGCGTTTTGTGCCCAGGGATTTAATACAGATTGAATTGCCTTATATCCCACTAGTTCCTATGAATATTTATTAGGTATGAACTTGTCGGATAAATGGGTACACAGTGTAGTGTACATCCATTGTAGAATATTTTTATGGTTTATGTTTAGATATCCGTAATAAAATGTATTGCAATATTGTATACTAAAATTTGGTATGTTTGTTTATAGGATATTCATGTGTAGTGTGTACATTATATATAGTTTTTGATTTGTTCATGTACATTTACTGTAACATTCACTGTAACCATTGTATATGCTCTGTAATTGTTTTAAATATGTGTTCTATGTATTGTATTGTCTACTACTAAATTAGCTAATGTGCTATAATAAAAAAAATACTTCTATCTATCTATCTATCTATCTATCTATCTATCTATCTATCTATCACTTTTCTATTGTTTTAGAGTTGACCATGCGTTCGTCCAGCTAATAAATTGTTTGTACGCTCTAACACATCACATTTTATTCGTGGCATCTGGTAGAATTGGCCCAGAGCATGGCTCTGCTAATCGTAAAAGGCGACTCAAGAGAAATGTCCACCTCACAAACATCACTAGTAAGCAGGGAGTATATTACTCCCCGAACCTAGAGGCGAGCTCTGGCAATCGTCGTCGGGACCTTGCCCCTTCCCTTGACGACCCCCTGGCGACGATGACGATGACACAATGAACGAAGACAAAGACGATGACGACCGCGACGTGAGAAACCCCCCTTCCTTCCCTTACCCGTGGCTGGTTCTGACCAGCATGGGCCCGGCCCCCCCCCCTTCGGCTAGAGTGGTGCCTTATGACCTAACGGTTGACGCGTCCTTAATCCAAAAAAAACAAACAAATCGTGGCATCTTGTTTGTAGATTATATCCAACCAAAACAAATATTTGTAAAAAAAAAAAAAAAACGGCAGCCAAGCTCTCCTTCAAAGTCTTCGGCTGTGAATGCTGTGAGATATAGAAGTGAGCCAAGCTTTTTATTCTTCGCCCTAGTTTCGCTTTGGAAATAAGTAAGATCATTTCGCCTGTTGACGAGCGCCAAGCCAACGATTTTTGTGGTAAAAAAGTAAAATTTTTAAACTCGAAATCATAAAAAAAATGGCTTGGCCATTGGATTTGGTTCATGGCCAAGATTTTTTATGATTTCGAGTTTAAAAATTTTACTTTTTTACCACAAAAATCGTTGGCTTGGCGCTCGTCAACAGGCGAAATGATCTTACTTTTTTTCAAAGCGAAATTATGGAGAAAGAATAAAAAGCTTGGCTCAACTTCTATATCTTACAGCATTTACAGCCGAAGACTTTTGAAGGAGAGCTTGGCTGCCGTTTTTTTTTTTTTTACAAATTTTTGTATTGGTTGGATATTACATCTTTGTCCGTTTGCTATCAAGGTGTGAATAATGAATTTTGAATGATTAAGTTTGTTAAGTTCAAAGTTGTTTTTTGACATTTTTGGGCCCACGGTCCCCCCAAAGATACCCTTGTGTTTTAAGCACTAGATATTTATAATGGTTAAGAGCATGTTAATATAAGCTTGTACAAATTACTACGCCTGAGTAATTACGCGTTTTGATTTTGATTTTGATTTTCCCCGGTCCCAATTGCCCGGTTTTGGTTATATGAGGTACATCTGAGTGTGGCCCAAGTTTCAAAGTTCTAAGATGAACCGTTTTCTCAGTATAGCGTATTATTCAAAAGAGTGCGGAATTACCTACTTTTGATAATTTTGATTTTCCGGTACCCGTTACCCAACTTTTCTTTACATATTCAAAAGTGATAAGAATGAGAGATATCAAAATGTATTTCTACGTTTGAAACATCTCAGTTGTAGCGTTTTCTTTGAAATTATTCATTTCTTAAAGTTCAGATATAAATTTTGTCATTTTTTGGGCCCATGGTCATCCCCAAATTTAGCCCCTTATGTTTTGGACGTAATATATTTATAATGGTTAATAGTATGTTTAATTTCAAGTTTGTACAAATTACCACGCCTTGGTAATTACGCGTTTTGATTATCACCCTAATTTGATTTTCTCCGGTCCCTGTTACCCGATTTTGGTTTTGAAAGCACAAGTCACTGCGTCTGAAATACATCTAAGTGTGGTCCAAGTTTCATAGTTCTAAGGGATTTACCGTTTTCTCTGTAGGCTTAATTAATCTCCGCGGAGAACTCCAAGCCAGCCAGCCACCCACCCACCCAGCCACCAGCCAGCGGAAAGGAATTTGACGATGTTGAGGGCCTTTTTTAACACAGAACGAGTTGTCGGATCGGGTTGATTTTTTTTTTGGTATGTCATGGACCACATACCAGGTCATATACCGAGTTTCAAGATTGTAACTCTTTCGGGGCGGCGTGTGCAGATAGCTGAAAACCCCCCAACTCTGGAAGCTGTATATAGGGCTGGAGTTCGTGTCGCCTTAGCAGTCGCATGCGCTTGTCTGCGGGCGACGATCGTCGCTCTAGATACTATCGAGGAAGCAGTGTATTATTTGTTACCAAATAGTTCAAATAGTTTTCCCAAAGAAATGATGTCAAGGTCCTCTAGATGGCGGTGGATTTTATCCGCAAAGAAAAGGTTTACCAAAATAGGCCTACCTTGCCAATAATTAATAAAATTGGAAACATGGCCGCGTGGACAGTGAACGACGCAAGTTTTAAATTTAAAATTAAATGTGCAATGTGGGTCTAGCTATAGCACGTGCCTGCTTATCAACGCGTCCAACTGAGCGTTTCCTAGTAAATAATAAATGATAAATAATAACCACTGCCTCCTAGATGTTCGTCGTGGCTCCTCGTTCCCTGCCTGTCCATGCGCACAGTGTTAATTGTTGTCCAAAGCACTAGCAGAGTCGATAAAGAAGTTTCCCCGTTGGGGAGGTCCTCCAACTCCCTATACCGCCCTGGGTTAAATAAAAAGTCGGTTTTTGGCGTTGGGAATCTAACGTTCCGCGCGACTCTTTGTGACGATTGATGGAACTACTTCAATAAAAGTACGTCACTTTTCTACTAGTAGTTAACAGTCGATGACGACAAATGGCGGAAACGTCAAAATATTAAATACGATCGAATGTTGGCGAATGTTTTGGCACAAAGCAAACTTTCTTATTAATGAGGATATTTCTGATGGAGTAGACCTAAGCTTAGGAGCTAGGCCGACAATATGTATTGTTCAAGATTTCGATTTGAGTGCCTAGGGCGTACTTACGTCTGAAAACTGTATTGTGGCCTTAGGCCTAGGCTACACTTACGTCCGTTAGGCTTGAACAAGGTATATCTCAAATTATTTCGCACGAAAATGTCACTGACGCCTGCGCAACACTTTATAGTACAATAATAAATCAAAAGTAAATCGTTTTAAAAGACTAGGGCCCAGGGCTAATATGATTGAAATAAAATTGAAGTTTGACGTTTCGTCTGTTGTTTGTTGATTTCAGCGTCACTGCACATCGATAATCTACTGACCGTATTTAGCGTGCAGTGCTTTTATTAGTTTCACATTGGAGCCGCTCTCAGCGCGCAGGACGTTAGATTCCGTTTTGACTTGGGAGTAAGGGGACCTCCCCAAAGGGGAAACTTCTTTATCGACTCTGGCACTAGTTACCGTCCCCAAGAGCTTTCTTTTGTTTTTGATGTTGTCATCACATTAAATGTCATCTCCCATGTATTTTACTGTTGAATCGAACTAAATTGAATGTTTTAGATCGTTTTTTGTATACGTACATCACTTATCATGTTTGCAGAATAGTAATATACAAATTTGTCCAGTTATATTATGCTAGTAATTAAACAAAAAGTAGGTATTGATAACTTTGTTGTTGATAATATAAGGCAAAGGTTAATAGGCATGTTAATTTTATCTATAGGGCCTATGCCTCCTATTCCTAATCATACTAAAAATCAATAGGCTTAGGTAGCCTACTTGGGCCCTAGTCTTGACTAGGCCACGAGCTAAACAATATTACTTTCCATCAAACAGCGGCGCGTGATAAAGGGGAGTCTGGGGCCCCCCTTATTGCCACGGCCCTGGGTGGGCCGTGGCACAATTTCCTTATTTCCCTGTGGAGTTCATGCAAAGAAAGGCCTAGGCCTACTTGTTTTAGATAATGCCAATGGCATCCCGGTATCTTACAACTTCTTGCATGCACCATTGCCTATTATGAAAAAAAAACACAGCTCAACTCTGGCATTATGACATTTTAATCGTAGGCTATGCAGATCGTATGTAAACAACGAAAACAAAAGAAAGCTCTTGGGGACGGTAACTAGCGCTTTGGACAACAATTAACACTGTGCGCATGGACAGGCAGGGAACGAGGAGCCACGACGAACATCTAGGAGGCAGTGATAATAACATTAAAAAATAATTTGGTTGTTGCAATCACTATCATCTTATCATTTTCTTTTCTTTTATAAACTTCGAAACAATGTCAACATCAAAAGTAAAAAAAAAACTCTATCTCTCAATATTACCGGCAGCGAAAGGAAACCTTACCATTTTGAAGTGCAGCTAGATTCTTATGTCGTGGTTATGGAGGATTATGCGCGTGCCATGCGTTTTACAACATTAAAAAAAACTAAATAAGATACTTGACCAGGGATCACAAGTTGTTTCTTCCCCTTGGTGTATGCGGCCCCTTTTCATTTCTGTACGAGACACATAATCGCGAACCTAGAGGCGAGCTCTGGCAGTCGTGTTCGGGGACTTCTACCCATACTCAAAGACACCCCCCGACAATGACGAGCATGACAGCACGAACGATGTGAGAACCCCCCTTTCCTCCCTCTACCCGTGGCTGGTTTGACCAGCATGGTCCTAGGTACAGTGCGCATTATGACCTAACGGTTAACGCGGCCTTTAATCCTTAAAACTAGGTTATTTTAAGGCAATATCTTACTCGTTGTTGCTCCCTCAAGTGGAGAGAGAAGGTATTGGTCGGACAAACTTGTTTAAAACCCATTTTCGAAGTAATTTTTTACCATAATTTATTGTTATCTAAATTCAAACTATTCATCTTTTTAAAAAAATTAGAATAATTATAATCACTTCCGTCTTTATCATATATAATTACTTTAAAAAGTGAGAGAAAAAAATGAAAACTTACACAAAATTAAGTTCATAAACGTACATTACCACAGGCCGTGAAATATGACCTTCCCAGTTAAGTGCCCTAGTTTCTCAAGGCGTAATAATATAATAATGTTTTTATATTGTATAAGTTGTAGAGGTATCACATGTGACTCAACTTTTTGGTGTCTGGGGGCCCTTTTTCATTTCTCTAAGAGTACGAGTAATTAACTCCTGGAAACTTGAGGCGAGTCTAGAGATCGTCGTCGCTGACCTCCCGACGATGACGACCACGACGTGAGAACCCCCCGTCCTCCCTCTACCCTCTATCCAGGGCTAAAGTGGCGCATTATCACCTAACGGTTGACGCGTCCTGAATAAAAAATAATCCAAAGAACATTGTAAAGAACACAACTGAAGGTGTTATAATTAACGTTAATAATAATAAACGACTTCGATCATATGACATCCTCTAAGCTAGAGTGGCGCGTTTTGACATCCCGGGTTTGACGCGCCTAAATAAAAATAAACGCAACTAAAGAAGACGACGACCACGACAACACAAACGATGACAAAGACGATGACAACAACGGCGGGAGTACCCCCATTTCCTTACCCCTTCCCCTATGGAGGCTTGTTCTGGCCAGCAATGGGACTTTAAATACCAACTATATATTTATATGTATCATTAAAATGAAAAGTTGCATTAATCAATCACGCACTAGTTTTTTGTGCGGCTAACCACAAACGCGTTATTCGGCGCAGCCGCGTAGGAAAAAATGTTCAGTATTTAACAGGCGGTGGATAATGCATTGTTGATGAATCAACATCTAACGCCATCTTTGTCTGTCTTGGTCGCATTTCACACTTTCCAAGTCGTGTTTCATTTCTCTGGACTAAATTACATTTTATTTTGTAATTCTAGAAGAATATTTTATCAATATTAGTGTTGGTTACAAAACGTAGAAGTTCTGTCTATGTTTGGATGTTGTTTGTTAGGCGGGGATTTCTTAGAGATTAGTAAAACACCATGATTTGGTAATCGGTGTAGTTGTCTAGACCTAGGCCTTGGCTGGTTGGTTTTATCATCTGCCGACATAGGCTCATTCAGTAAACCATATTTGGGGTTTAACAGTTTTGTACTTTGATTTTGGGAAAACTCCAGGGATTTCAAAACCCAAACACCACATCTTACCCACGCTTACCTCTTTAGCGGGGACAAGATTCCCCTTTGGGTGTGACACAATATGGGGACGTTATGTCTTGCGACTCCAACTCCTGCTTAGTGAACCATATGAGAAACTGTTTTCTTACGACCACAGCGCCCAAACATATTACATTTTAGGAATAATGTACCACGATGTGAGAACTCCCCCCTTCCTACCTCCTACCACCCGTGGCTGGTTCTGACCAACATGGGATTTTCTCCCCCATATCCTCTAGGCTTCTGTGGCACATTATCACCTAACGGTGGACGCGTCAATCCAAATAAACGAACCGATCATATGAAGAAGTCGTAGTGACAAATTTACTTAATTTTTTAAACGAAGTTATTTGTTTAACCAAATTAATTCACATCAAAAAACCCTTCCCCATTCATTCCCCATATATTTTTTTGTCCTCTTTTTATCACTATCATCTGTATAATTTTCTTTTCTTTTATAAACTTAGAAAACAATACAACCATTAAACAGACCATGGAATCATTAAATAAACTTGTTTTATCACAGACGACTCAACATGACCATCCGGTTGAAGCGCCCTATATTTTTCACTTCATCCTTAAAGCATTAAATAAATAAAAACATTTTATTTAGAGTCTACCCACTCAGTTATATAACTGATTTTCAGTGGGGGGCTTTAAATCAAAGCGACCAAACAACCCCGCAGGCCCCGACGCAATCGACGAGTGAGCGATAACCAACAAAGATCGATATTTTTAATAGAAAATATAGCAATCAGTGGAATGGACAGTAACGAACACCCGCGAATCAACGCCAGAATCAACAAGGCCGATTTAGACAACTCTGAAATTTATTATGTGCTTCGTTGCTAGGACGGCTCCAAAGTCACCGTTTACAAACTCCTAAGACAAGAACTGATGGACTTAAGTCCAAATCAGAAGTTAAAAAACTTCTGACTTAAGCGGGAATCGAACTCTGGACCTTCTGCACTGGAAATTTTTCTTTGTATTTCACTGCTTCATAGATTTACACATATATAATTTAATATAAGTCGATTGTGGTTTATTCTGCGCTGAGATGATCTGTGAAGACCTAATCAATTTCTCTATGAAGACTCAAGTTCCAGGACGATAATATCTGTAAGCCCAGTGTAAAGCGCACTTCTGAATCTGCTGTGTGAAATGGAACGTGACATTCGAATTGTCCACACACGTCTGACTCACGGATATTTTCCTAACAAGAGAAGAGGTTGCTGCTAGATGCGACACACGTGGTGCTTTGCGCATGCTATGTGACCCCCTCACAATCATATGAAGAACTTTTATCATAGAATGGCGACAAACTTGCTGACATTTCTCAATGGATGTCCGTTGTTTAGCCAAGTTTAAATAACATAAAAAAAATTCATTCTTCAATGAAATTATGTCCATCTCAATTGACTGTTTGTCTTAGAATCATGTTCATTCATTTTATTCCCTTCTGAGCCTGGGGAAGAATTGACCCCGAACATGGTCCGAATCGTTACAGAATGATTCAAGAGAAAAAGGTAAATCTCGCAACATATTAGTTTCCCCAAACTAGAGGCGAGCTCTGGCGGGCGTCGTCGGTGATCACTCACCTTCCCTTGACGACCTCCCAGACGACAAAAAAGATGACGACGACCTTGACGATACGAAAGATGACAAACGATGACGACCGCGACGTGTGAACCCCCCTTTTTAACCCCTACACCCTTGGCTGGTCCTGACCAGCATAGGACTTTCCTCCCATATCCCTAAACTAGAGTAGCTTATTATGACTTTACGGTTGACGCGACCTTAATTAAATTATACTGAAACTTTTTATTTTTAGGAAATCATAATTATACGTTACAGGCCTATAAAATAATAACCTGTAGCATTACTAGTTTTGGTGGATGTTCCGGGTAAGGATATGTTCCTGTTTATAAAAAGCTTCGACCACTTCAAGTTTGTCGTAAAACCTGTGCTAGAAGTCACGTAGGCACTGGGTGCCAGCCAGACTTGCTGCTCATTGAAGCGTATTTTAATCCCAATGATAATTTTTGTACCCATGTTATTTCATAGGGCAAACCCTTTTATTTAAAACTCTTATTACTACCATAATACTTTATGAAAAACATTCTAAATAAGCGCAGTTATCTAAGTTACAACAGGATTACACATTTATCTACTTAACAGATTGAAAATTGGACATGAACGTCTCAATTGGCTTAATTAGTAATTAATACTCTCAATCCAAATTACTGGCTTATATTCGCAAAAATGATGATTTGGTCTGATAGTCGGTATCATAATGAACCCTCACTACATAAACCTTTAATTTATGAATATTGATTAGGTTAATTAAATTAATTAGAAAAAAAATTAATATAGCAAGTAAAATATGATTGATTATAATCGAAAATGACCTGCACTGCTATGATCCTTGACAGAGGGCTGGGTATATTATAATTAAGTAAATGCTTCTCATAAATAATTATTGGTTAAAAAAGGGAATTCTGTTTTGACAATGGAATCACAACCATGTTTTTTGGAGGCTAGATGATCGCCCATGTCGTGATTGTCACTACTTATCTTTATAAACTGAGAAAGCAATATAATCATGATGCAAACCATTATACCATTATTATTGTTGTGGCTCGTTGGTCTTATTGTTAGCGTATCTGCTTCCAATGCAGAAGGTTTGGGGTTCGATTCCGCTAAAGTCAGAATTTTTTTTACTTCTGATTTGGACTTAAGTCCATCAGTTCTTGTCGTAGGAGTTTGTAAACGGTGACTTTGGAGCCGTCCTAGCAACGAAGCACATAATAAATTTAAAGGTTGTCTGAATCGGCCTTGTTGATTCGGGCGTTGATTCGCGGGTTTTCGCACGTCCATACCACTGATTGCTATATTTCCTATTAAAAATATCGATCTTGGTTGGTTATCGCTCACTCGTCGATTGCGTCGGGGCCTGCAGGGGTTTTCTTGGTCGCTTTGATTTAAAGTCCCCCACTGAAAATCAGTATATAACTGAGTGGGCAGACTCTAAAAAAAATTTATTTATTTATTTATAAAAATTTCATTAACTTACAATATCAAAGGGGGCGCAATATGGCCTAACCGGTTGAAGCGCCCTAGTCTCTCACGCGTGTTGTTTGTGGCTGGGCCAAGTTTCTACGATGTAGATGGTCCAGTTTTTTTTTTTTTTTTTTTTTTTTTTAATAGGGCGCTTCAACCGTTAGGTATATTGCGCCGCCTGTGAATGAAAGGAATGAGAAGAGTGAATGCAGGTATGTTTGATGAATAGATTGTTTTCTAAGTGTATAATAACAAAAAAAATTGATAATGAAGAAAGTAATAGCAAATAAAGTTATGTATTGTAAATGAAAATAAAGAAAAGAAAGAAATGTGTAAGATGTGAATTAAATTTTGTTAAATAGATTACTATGGATGAGAAATTTAGAAAGTTTGTCGCCGTTATCATATGATAGAAGTTCTTCATATGATTGGGAGAGATCAAATTGCGTGCGCAAGGCATCATATTTGGCACATTCTGCTAGCATATGATGCACAGTTAAAGGTACATCACATGTGTCACATATGGGAATAACCTTTTCTCTGGTTAAGAGATATCCGTGTGTTAGGCGTGTATGGCCTATACGAATTCTAGACAATACCACCTCTTCTCTACGTGAGAGTCGAGACGTAGGTGGACGAATTTTGTTAGTCAATGTGGGCATCACACTATGCAATTTGTTATTTTGCAACACATCCCACGATGCTTGTCGCAAATCCAACAATCTTTGCTTGTATCCACTCTTGACATCTGGAACGGGAACTAGATTGAAATCAACGTCACGACGCGGGGAAGCTTCCTTAGCAGCCCGATCAGCGTGTTCATTTCCCTCTATGCCCACGTGTCAAGGTATCAAGAAAAACTCTATTATATATCCCTTAGAGTTTAGTTTTTCTAAAAAGAATTGAATGTCTTCTACTAAATGATGACTAGAATACATGAGTTTTATAGCTTGAAGTGAACTTAAGCTATCTGAACACAAAAGGTATTCTCCTCAACGACGACGTAGAATGTATTTAAAGAGCTTTACGGATGGCGAATAACTCTGCAGTGAAACTGAACACACGTCGCTTAGCCTGAAACGTTCAGTTAAGGTGGAGCAATAAGAGGCACTTCCAACCTTGTTGTCAATTTTGGAGCCATCTGTGAATACCAAAGTAAACCTTTGATAGCTTTAATTTTCATTACATATGTACCCATCAAGAGGTTTCTCCGTTCTGCTAAGGAGGACACACCTGACTCGGCATACAAGCTGACTACCGGGCTTGTTCGAAATGCACCAAGAGCAATACGAAGACCACAATGGTGGACAGTGTCTAGAAGTTTAAGGGTTGTGTTACTTGCTGAAGAGTATACGAAACATCCATAGTCCAACTTGGAGCAAACTAGAGATCCGTAAATTCTCAACATGCAAGTCCTATCTGCACCCCACGATGTATTACTGAGAACTTTCAATAGGTTGATTTTCATCATGCATTTTTTTCGTAACTCAACAACGTGGTCTTTCCAATTTAGCTTTTTGTCAAACACCATGCCGAGAAGACGGACATTTGTTTTGAATAGAAGTTCTACATTGTTAAACGATAGTTGTGGGTCATTTTGATTCCCGTTTTAGTCAGAAGGGTTTCAATTTCTAATTTGGCCTGAGGTACATCAGTTCTTGGCTTAGGTATTTCTAAACGGTGACTTCGGAGCCGTCCTAGCAACGAGGCGCATTATAAATTATGTTAGTTCCGAATCACCCTTGTGGAATCGTGTCCAAAATGATTGTACAGTATTTTCCTACACATATGCCGGTCTACTGTTGGTTATTGTTCGCTCGTCGATGGTGTCGACGCCTACCGGGTTGGCTTGGTCGGCTTTAAATGTAATGTCCCCCGCTGAAAATCAATTCTGTGACTAAGTGGGTAGGCCCTAAAAATGCGAATTTATTTATTTTATTAAGCATGCGTTGAATTAATTCAAACCGATGCGCAGAGACAACGTTGAACCTTGTTCACAATAGAAGTCACAATAATGAACTAAATTACTTGTATTGTTGTGTTGTGCATTAACTATTAATTGTAATGACGATTGTAAATAAATGTCTTTTGTTCAATATACTAGATTGTCAATATCGGGAACTCATGAAACTTCCCAATTATTCTTACAACTTTTACAACGTATACATGAAGGTTTGAAATTGATTTAAAACGTTTTGAGACCTGTCTGGGCCCTGGGTAGAATTGGCACAGAGCATGGCTCTGAAAATAGTAAAAGGCGAATTAAGAGAAAAAGTCCACCTCGCAAACATCAGCTAGATAGAGGAGAGTATATTACTCCCTGCAACTAGAGGCGAGCTCTGGCGGACCTTGACGACCTCTCCGACGACGTCGCTTATAACATGATCCTCCGCTCCTTCTCTCTCCCCCTACCCGTGGCTGGTTTGATGAACAGCATGGGATTTTCTTCCCCATATCCTCTAAGCTAAAGTGTCGCCTTATGACCTAACTGTTGATCCGCCCTGAATCCAATTAAACTATATTCGTTTACGGTACTGAAAAAAAATTATTTTGTGGGCCACAAAGTAGCCTACGTTTAGATTATTTTAATTAAATATGGTATCTTCTAATTGCAGCAATATATTGTACGTATTCTTCTTACCTGCGCGTTAATTGACTGAACACTCGTGTCCTACTCATCTTGGGATGTGGTGAACATAATAGGGGAGTACGCAATGACCCAAAAGACGTCAAATAAGCGAAATAGTGGCAAGATCTTGGTGACAAACCTTTGACGCTTGAAATTGAAAGAACATGAGTCAAGGATGTAGGAAAGCCGAGTTTACCGAAATTTATCGATATGAGAAGGGCCTTAATGACGTCATCAAGATGGCGGACGAGAAATATTACGTCTCTTAAATCATGACCCTGGCTTTGCCTGTAGAAATATTTCGTGTAATCAAAGTAGTAAGTGATATGTTCAGGAAGGTTCATACTTCATAATTATTAGGAAATAAGTTTTTTATCGTACCTCCTCTAATGACTATTATGATGACTTTTTTAAATTTGTTATTAATGTTGTTGTACATTTCCCCTTCTTTAGCCTGTAGATGTTTCCCTTGGCGGCAAATACAAAAATATCTCAAACAAATGTTTGAGAGGCTCCTTTTCTGAAAATAAGTATGTATGACTCAGACCTCTAGTGCAAATACATTTTGCGCAGTATGATATTTTGAAGGTCACAGAGTGGGGGCTACAGGATGCGTCAACGCGCCTTCTAATTGCAGTGGGATCCCAAATTCAATGAAAAATCGTGATACAAGCAATTTTTTTTGGCAAAGTTGTTCTATGAAACATTAAAAACGGTTTATCTTGTGGTATTGATCCATTTACCAAATACAATTCAATATGGCGGCCATTTTCCAAAATGACTACCATAAGTACTGAATTTGCTTTTTTCAACGCACAACTATTAATGAGGAGTCATTTTACTAACTTGAGGTTGCTGAATGCAAATAACACATTAAAACCTTTTGGCGACAAATCGCTGTTTGAACGAAAATGTTTAAATTTTGACGATCACACGTTTTTCAAACACATTTTGATCACACGAAATATTTCTACAGGCAAAGCCAGGGTCATGTTTGAAGGAACGTAATATTTCTCGTCCGCCATCTTGATGACGTCATTTAGGCCCTTTCCATATCGGTAAATTTCGGTAAACTAAGCTTGCCTACATCTTGACTGTCCTTGATGTTTTTTCAATTTCAAGCGTCAAAGGTTGGTCACCAAGATCTTGCCACTACCCCGTCTGGGCCCGGGGTTGATGTGGCCCAGAGCAATGGCTCTGCTAATCGTAAAAGTTGATTCAAGAGAAAAAGTCAACCTCAATTTGCAAACATCAGCTAGAAAGAGGGGAGTATCTTACTCCCCGAAACTAGAGGCGAGCTCTGGCAATCGTCGTCGGGGACCTTGTCCCCTTCCCTTGACGACCCCCCCGGCGACGATGACAATGACACACAACGAACGATGACAAAGACGATGACGACCCGCGACGTGAGAAACCCCCCTTCCTCCCCTTACCCGTGGCTGGTTCTGACCAGCATGGGCCCCTCCTCCACCCCCCCCTTAGGCTAGAGTGGTGCATTATGACCTAACGGTTGACGCGTCCTTAATCCAAATAAACCAAAAAAACTATCCCGCGAAATCATCGACAACTTGCTCGTCTATAATAAACTACACAGTGTGATGCCCACACTGACTGATAATATTCGTCCTCCTACGTTTTGACTCTCACGTAGACATAGGTTTAAGTATTGTCCATACTTCGAATAGGCCACACACGTCTAGCTCACGGAATAGGGTTGTTTCCAAATATGACGCCTTGCGCACGCAATTTTATCTTTACCATTCATAGGAAGAACTCATTTCATATGATAACGGCGCCCAACGTCATGATATATTTATTTAAAGCTCAAATTCAAATTCATTCAAATAGTATTAAAATGAATTTTATTGTTTTCACTATCATCTCAACCATTTTTTTCATTCAATATCTAAGAAAACAATAAAAATATCAAACTCACAAGAAGCTCATTTCATTCTTACAATCACAGGCGGCGCAATATGACCTGCCCGGTTGAAGCGCCCTAGTTTCTCACGTCGTTTCAGACTTTCGTCTTTCTTCAGAATCTCAGTAAAAGATACGTATTTGAAATATGTGCCTACCTTTCCCATCTGCCATCACTCGTACAACGTACGAATCTGTGTCAAATCTTGTCTGGTTTGTAATTAAATGTAACGTGTATTCATAAAACAAGTCTTGTTATTCCTTTTGTGTGAAATAGCCCTGCGTCTACTCCACCTGCTCCACAATTAGCCCTGCGTCCACTTTACCTGCTTCACATTTTATTTATATTATTTTAAGAAAATCATTTAACAATGACAAAACAACAGTTTTTAAATCTTGACCTCTTCGGGCCCGGAGTAGAATTGGCCCAGAGTGTGGCTCTGCTGATCGTACAGGGCCATTCAAGAGAAAAAGTCCACCTCGCAAACATCAGCTAGTAATAAAGGAGTATATTACTCCTGGAAACTAGAGGCGAGCTCTCGCAATCGTCGTTGAAAACACCCCTTTCCCTTGTTGACCTCCCCGACGACGATGACAAAGACACAACGAACGATGACGATGACAAAGACAATGACGACCGCGAAGTTAGAACCCCCTTTCCTCCCCCTAACCGTGGCTGGTTGTGAGCAGCATGGGTCCCTCCTCCCATATCCCCTAGGCTATTTTTTCCAATTACCTACACTCTTACAATGAAGTGTCTTACTTTCAAACATTTTTTGATGAAAGTGTTTGTACCTATTTTGAAAACATTATTATATGTCTTATATTTTAAAACGCCAAAGATGTTTGAATAGCAAACACTTGAAAATGTTTCAATAGATTCAAACACTAGATGTGTTTGAATAAATATAAACCCAAAATGTGTTTAAATGGATCCAAACACCAACGTGTTTGGTTAAGGTAGGCTACATAACCTAAAATAAAACGATTTACAAACTAGTACATATGTACAAAACAAACTTTATTCATGTTATACACCAGTAGTATCCGTGTCACTTGTACTCATACACAATTTTGTTATCTACTAACGGATATACAACAGCAATTGGATTGCCTTTCCATGGCAAGCACCAGCACAGGTATCCACGGCCAAGGCAATGGTCGTGTTCGATATCGGCAACGGTTAACGACCGATCTACCGACCTACCTAGTTCCCCCAGGGATAAGTAAGACGGGCCTAGAGAAAGATCGACATAGGGGCCTCTAGCCCTAACAAAGCAACTCGCCTAGCCTAGAGCATAGGACTAGGCCTACTGTAGGCGTAAGAACCTGGATGTAGGCCCTAGTCCCAGGGACTAAATGACTAGAACTACAAGGCTAGGCCTAGGCTAAGGTAATATTTATGATCTATAATATCGTGCCGTGAAGAATCTTCTCGATGATCACTCAAAGTTCTCGCCAGCCTTAGCCCAACTTTTGACAAGCACTTGTGTTTTTAGTTCACGAGTCACATCATGGTGAAATCCAATGCGAGCGTTTGCAACAACATTGAAGTAGAGCTTAGCTTACTTAATTCTGACGATCACACTGTTCATTGGAAGTAAACAACTCACGTTAACGACATTATTATGAAATTAAAACGACGCTAACTTTTAGGCCACTTGGAGATGATGCACGAATGCGGTACCAACTGCAAATATTACTGAACTCCTGCACGGCGTCAAACTTGACAGATACAAACAATAAATATTGAGTGTGTGAAAATATATAATGTTTGAAATTTAAGTGTTTGAAAAAAAAGGTTTGAATTTGGAATTTGTTTGAAAACGAGAAATCTTGACTTATTTCAAACACTTTTTAAGCTAAACACGTCTTAAAATAGATATGTTTGAATTTTCAGTTGGGTTATTTTAAGATGTTTTTCAAATTAAGACACCAGAAAAGCAAAAGTGTTGGAAATTTTCAAACATTTTTGTTAAATGTGTTTGAAAGAAAGACACATTTTTAAAATATGTTTTATTATTCAAACATATTTAGAGTTCAGACATGTCTTAAAAATTAAATTCAAACATCCCGTTCTAAGAGTGTGGAGCCATATGATCTAGTTTCAACAACAAGTCAGATGTGGGCGGAGCCATATGATCTAGTTTCAACAACAAGTCAGATGTGGGCGGAGCCATATGATCTAGTTTCAACAACAAGTCAGATGTGGGCGGAGCCATATGATCTAGTTTCAACAACAAGTCAGATGTGGGCGGAGCCATATGTGTGACAAACTTTCTAAATTTCTCGTTCGTGGTAATTTGTTTATTTAAATTGAACAAACGTTAAAAAATATCATTATTCATTATCATAAATATATATAATTTTTAGATAACTATCATCTCAATCATTTTTTGTTATTTCGAAATTTTGAAAAGCATACACACAACGGCTTATCAAATAAATTAACAAACAATGTTATGGGAGGCCCAATAATGACCTAACGGGTTAAATCGCCCTAGTTGCTCACGTCGTTCATTATCATTGAAATTGCTTTTAGCTAACCGAGGAAGTTAATAAAACATCACATATTTTTACCCCCGTCTGGGCCCGGGGTAGAATTGGCCCAGAGCATGGCTCTACTAATCGTAAAAGGCGATTTAAGAGAAAAAGTCCATCTCGCAAATACCAGCTTATAAGAGGGGGTGTATTACTCCATTTAACTAGAGGCGAGCTCTGGCAATCGTCGTTTTATGGAGTTTAATTTCTTCTAACTCTACCCGGCGCCTCCACCAACAATGCTATTCTTATGGTGTAAAAACTTTTCTTACTCTACCCGGCGCCTCCACCAACAATGCTATTCTTATGGAGCTAAAACTTTTCTTATTCTACCTCCAACAATAATAACGTTGAAGAATGTGACTTTTTTCCAGTACAAAAATGATTCACTAGATGGTAAATCACGCTAACTTACTTGATACAGTTAGTGGTAGCTCCACAGATATACGCCAGACTATTTCGATCGATATCGATACAGCTGAGTTTGTTTTTAAAGTTTCTATAATTAATTAAGTTATGAAAAAAACTATTCCCTCGACCAACAACGAGTTTAACGTGTCCCTACTTTACTAACAAATTCTAATTTCCCGATCGTAGAAGGCGAGACAAGAGGCAGAGTCCATCTCGCAAACATCAGCTAGCAGCTCTCTTATGGGAGACTCACGCGATGCGAACTAGTTTCGACCCCGATGACAACCCTGTTCTTTCTTGTCAAATCATGAAGTATTTGTCTTATGAACTATATTTTATGCATTAGGGAATAAATTCCTTTTAATTTGACGATATACCGGTATAATATGTTTTGTTTCACAGTTTTTATAGCATAGTTACAATGTAAAATTACTCATTACCTTACCCGTGGCTGGTTTCCACCGTCTGGCCCCGGGGTAGAATTGGCCCAGAGCGTGGCTCTGCTAATCGTAAAAGGCGATTCAAGAGAAATAGTCCACCTCGCAAACGTCAGCTAGTAAGAAGGGTAGTTTATTACTGCCTGAATCTAGTGGCGAGCTATGGCAATCGTCGTCGGGGACCTGGCCTCTTTCCCTTGACGACCTCCCCGATGACGATGACAATGACACAACGAACGATGACAAAGACGATGACGACCACCACTTGAGAACTCTCCCTTTCCTCCCCTTCCGTGGCTGATTCTGACCTGCATGGGCTCCTCCCCCCCCCCCTCACGACCTCTAGGCTAGAGTGGCGCATTATGACCTAACGGTTAACGCGTCCATTATATCACAATCCAAATCTATTTTGTTCTCTCCTATACTCTCTTGTATTATCTTGAACTCTCATGTTATCTCCTAATCGATTTAATCTCCCCCATATCATATAAAGAACTTCTGTTATATGATAACGGCGACAGACTTTCTAAATTTTTCATTCAATTTTATTCATATAAAAAAAAATTCATCTAAAAAAAATACTTAAAAAAAAAATTATATTCAATTATTTTTTAAACTATGAAGACCGTGTAATATCACTTACAATATCTCAGCGACGCAATATGACCTATCGGTTGAACGGCGCCCTCGTTTCTCAGTGGTTTATTTAGTATCGATAACTTGTAAAACGTGTTAATATACCCGCATTGAGCATTTGTCAAAAATATTTACATATATCTTAGTTCGAAAATCCTGGAGAATATTAAGAATATGCATTCGTACCGTTCCTTGCACTGAAATTACACGCACTACACACGCTACACGCATAGGAGGCCTATAATATACATTACTAATAGTGATTGTCTATAGGTTCGTCTAATAGTACAAGCCAGTTAGCACATTTGATTCGTGCACAAACCGAAATTTAATGTTCCTTAACAAAACTTGGGGGATGTCCCACCCATTGCTAGCAAATGAATAGGTTATATCCATAAACGAAGCTTAA
The DNA here is from genome assembly GCA_024449915.1 of Sweltsa coloradensis. NCBI lineage: Eukaryota > Metazoa > Arthropoda > Insecta > Plecoptera > Chloroperlidae > Sweltsa > Sweltsa coloradensis. The sequence goes on along the minus strand of JAMZAV010002305.1, from coordinate 103,502 downwards.
ATTTACAAACTTATGCCAAGTTAGCTTACAACATAACTTTTGTTTAATTTCACTTAATTATGTCAAGTAAAGCAGATCCCATGTTACGTGAACTCGAATATTCAAAAGGATACATATCGGGATGTCCTTCTTACAGGAGTTTTGTTGAATGCATCCTTTACATAATTTTGTACTTTCTATTTAATAATGTTCAGTAATCTGATTCCGGTGCTGGTTCCTGACAGCATGGACCCCTCCTTTCCCCCCCCCCCTAGGTTAGAGTAATGTATTATGACTAAACGGTTGTAACGCGTCCTTATTCACAAAATAAACCAAAAAATTACATTATTCTTTATATTAAAATGACACAGACGTATTTTATGTTAACTGATGGACCCCCATTTGCTACAAGTCTCCAATAATAATGGCATAGAACCCACTGTAAAGGCACAGGAAAGAGAGCTGTGTATACTAATCCACACTCTCATCCACCAACGCGATTGTAATACCCGTTCACGATGCGGGCCTAGTAACAGAGTCGATAAAGAAGTTTCACGTTGATACTTCTTAATCGACTCTGTTTGGTACCAAACCACTGTAGAACATAAGATGTTAGGCACAGAGTTTCTTTTATCTGAGCTCTTTGCTTCCGAAGCCAAGACCAGGGCCACATGGAGCCGGATTGTGGGGAAAATACCAGTAATGAGAGAAGAAAATACACTTTAAATACACACCCAGACATTTTAGAATAAGTTGTCCAATACTTACTATAAGTATATATTAAAAAGTTGTATTAAACAATAATTTTAATTAATAAAAATAAACTATTTGTGCACTATTTTCTTCTTCGGCGAAGCACCACCAATGTGTAGTTCGCCGCCGCCGCGTAGGAAAATAATGTTTTATATTAGAGGCGTGATAAGGCATTTTGAGACAAGAATACGAGCCAGTTTTTGTCTGTCCTTGATGGAATTTCACACCAACAAAGTCCTGTTTTTTTCTCTGGACTAATAACATTTTCAATTTGTTAATTCGGAAAGAAGATTAATCACAGTTGTGTTGAATAAAGACCAAAGATGTTCTCTCTAGTTTGGAGGCTCTGGCGCGAGCTGGGGCTAGCTGTCTTTCAGATAAGTAGAATCTTGGATTTGGTCATCGGTTTTTTATTGTCTGGGCTGGTTGTTTTTTCATCTGCCGACAATAGTCAGGCAAGCCCGACTGGATACTTTGAAATTGTTTTACTTTTCTCTTGTAACTCATGGATGTCAACGCTCAAAAACCTATTTTAGTTCCTAGTCGTTTGACGTTTGATCTTTTCCAAGCTCACTCTCCCTGCGATCGAATGACTGGTTCTGTCCATCCCATGCATGTCCCACACCAATCCCCCCGGGGAAGAATTTGGCCCGAGCATGGCGTTGTTAATCATAATGCCTGGGAAATAAGGTAAAGTCCATCTCGCAAAACAAACAGCTTGCAATTTAGAAGATTATTCCCTGAAACTATAGGCGAGCCTCGGCAGTATCGTCGTGGACAACCCCCCCCCCTCCTCACACCCCTGACAGACCTTTCCAAAGACCCAAAGACGATAACGACCGGCGATGAATACCCTCGTTTCCTCCTCCCCCTACCCGTGACAGTTTCCTGACTCAGCATTGTCCCTCCTCCCCATATCCCCTAGGCTAGAGTGGCCGCATTAAGACTAATGTTGACGCACCCTGAATCTAATAAATACATAAAATAAAATAACGGGTCCTGATTTGACCCAAGCATGGTTCTGCTAATAAGGCAATTCAAGATACAAAGTATCTGCTAGCATAGGGGAGCCCGGGAGATATTACTACCGAAACTAGAGCGAAGCTCTAGAAATCGTATTAGGGACATCTCCGCTTTTTCATTGACGACCTAACTGTGACAATGCCTGATGACGAACGATGATGAGAACGTGATGACCGCGACGTGAATCTCCACCTTTTTTTCCATTCCCGGGCTGGTTCTGACTAGTATTGTCCCCTCCGTACCCATATTACTAGTCTAAGAGTGGCGCTTTTATGACCTTACGGTTTAAGCGCCCTTCAAAAATAAAAACAAAATTTAAGTTATAAATCTTTGTATAAAACCCGGTTTCTAGTGAAGTCAGTGAGCCCTTTGAGTTTACGTTGATGGTAGTTTGGCTGCTTGTTGTCCTACCTTGCAACGTGGTCCTCCGGGGAGACATCAGGGTCATATAGGAACACCGTATACAGCTTTCTATCTTCCTCATTGAAGTTTTATTTTGTTTAACCAAATTTAACCGCCATAAACACAAATTTTATTACACAATTCCTTTTTTAATTTCGCTTTTATTTCAATCATTTATTTCTTGTCAGTATATAAACTTAAAACCGAAACAAATTCTAAAAGAAGATATTGCCTATCTGGTTAAGCGCTTTATTTTCTCACGTCGTCGTCTGGTAGTGGATGGAAAAGATGGTCGACAATCTGCAAAATGGATGGTTCGTGTTAAATTCCCCCAGATTTAAAAAGAATCAATAAATCGCATAAAAATTATGCCCGTTGATATTTGTCTGACGGTTTAGTAATTGAATTAAGTGTTGAATGAATGGTCGTATGGCCTTATCAACAAACATCATTCAAGTAAATAGGCTTTTCCTTCCGAACTATTTTGAAACTGTTCGATGTGGTTAGAACCAGCTGTTCCCCGTCTGGGCCCGGGGTAGATTTAGCCAGAGCATGGCTATAGAACGCGAGGAAAGAGACAAAGCACATCTCGCAAATGTCAGCTAGTATTTTTGTAGGGTAGTATATTACTTCCTGAAACTAAAAGCGAGTCTCTAGCGGTCGTCCGTCGGGGACCCCTCCCCGATGACGATAAAATTGACACTACGAACGATGACGACCTCGACATGAGAGAGCCCCTGCATAACTCCCCATATCACCGGCTCAGGTAGCGCACTATGACCTAACGGTGGACGCGCCCTTAATCTAAATTAACTTCGACATTTTTTATGTGTATAGTGTTGAAAATGAAAAAAAAAAATTGGAGATGGCCACCTCAGTTTTGCCACTTAGGTGTCGACATGTTCAATGTTTGATAATAGAATTAGTGGTACACATGAGTTTTTTTTTAAACAAATAATCTACGAGAGTGTCAATATTTAATTCTAGATAATAATACCTGAAGCAAAAGATGGTCAATTTGCGAAAATTTGTTTAAATCTGCATAAACCTCATTTATGGCAACCTGATAATTTTATTATGTATTCTTACCCGTCCACAAAGTTTTGTATGTAAAATCAGATTTAAAACCTGAAGTGTTATGTCGTCCAACTTTTTAATAAATACCCACCGTTTTCTATAGCGAATGTTTTGTGCAACTGCATAGTACGCCATTAAGTGTTGAGCTTGTAACACAATGACGCGACCCTTAAGGTGAGTGAAACACGGCTCTGAAATTTAGAAAACAATATAACAATCACACACACCATAACCTTATTTAATACACTATCAATACACAGGCGGCCGGCAATTACCTAACCAGTTGAAGCGCCCTAGTGTCTCACGTTGTCTTTAATTCACCAGAGCTCGCATCTCTCATACCCAAAACTATCTTTTCACATCGTGAAAATTACGAGTGATCACGAAACTTATGAAATAAACCGTGCGGTTTATGGAAAACAATTTCATGATTCCCGTCGACCACTTGCTTTGTTTCAAGTGGCTGAATAAGTGGATCATTCAACCAACCGTTACTCATCTCTGCTTAATTCTAGTAGTAGAGTGGCATTAAAAAGCCAGGCGGGTTTTCCAAGTCTCAATTTGGTGCAGGTTTCACGGGGATTCTCTCAACACACCTCCCTCTCTGGTAAGAATGAACAACGTAATTTTAAAACCGTCTGGCCCAGAGGCAGGCGGCAGGGATAAAGTCCATTTCGCAAATAACAATGATACGCAAGGAGTAATGTTACTCCCGGAAACTAGGAGGCGAGCTCTGACGTCGTCGTCGGAAAACTCCACTTCCTTTGAACGACCTCCCGACGCGAACAATGACAACAGCGAACGGACGACAAAGTAAAATGACGGGCCTCTTGAGAAACCCCATTCTATTACACACAAACGATGACCAACGACTATGACGACCACGACGTGAGAAACCCCTTTCCTCCCTTTACCCTGGCTGGTTCGACCAGCATGGGCCCCTCTCCCCCTCCCACCCTTAGGGCCTAGAGTGGTGCATTATGACCTAAACGTTGACGCGTCCTTTATTCCAATAAACAGACCAAACAATTTCTTCCTCTACCCGTGGTTAGTTTCTGAGGGCAGCAAGGACTTGCCTCCACATACATCCTAAAGCTACCCCCCGTCTAGGCCCGGGGGTAGAATTGCCCAGAGCAATACACTGCTCATGGCTAATCTTAAACGGCGATTCAAGAGAAAAAGTCCACCTCGCAAACATCAGCTAGTTAAAGGGTAGTAATTTACTCTCCGAAAATAGGGGCGAGCTCTGGCAATCGTCGTCGGGGACCTTGCCCCCTTCCCTTGACGACCCCTCGACGACGATGCGACAGTGACACCAACAACGATGACGAAGACAATGACGAACCGCTAAAAAAAACTTTAAAACCCCCTTTCCTCCCCTTTCCCGTAGCTGTTCTGGGACTAGCATGAGACCCTCCTGCCCCAACCCTAGTTAGAGTGTTTGCATTAATGATCGAACGGTTGACGTGTGTCCTTAATCCAAATAACCAAAAAAAAAAAACCGTTTGACAAATTCCTAAACAAGGAACCGAATGGACTAAAGTCCCAAATCAGTAAGTTAAGAATTTTATGACTTATGCAGTGATTGAACCCTAGACCTTCTGCATTTGGAAGCAAGTTTGGCTAACCACAAGACCAACGAGCCACACAATCACATGTGATGAACCTTTAACCGTACATCAGAATATTTATGCTAGCAGAACGTAACCAAATATGATGCTTCGCACGCTATTTAAATCTCTCCCAATCCATAGATGACTTCTATCCAATTTCAGGGGCGACAAAATGCCAAATTTCTCATTCATAGTAATTTTTTGGGTCCCCACCTCCTCATATTTCCTAGGCTAGTAACGCTTTGACGCGGACAATTGACGCACCGCGCCTTTGAAAAATCAGCCCCTCCTGGGCCCGGGTAGATTGGCCCAGAGATCATGTGCTCTGCTAATCGTAAAAGCGTTCAGGAGAAAAAGTCACCTCGCAAACATCAGCTAGTTCGAGCAGAGTATCTTTTTTACTCTCCGAAACTAGAGGCAGCTCTGCCAATCACGTCGGGGACCATGCCCCTTCCCTTGAACGACCCCCCGGCGGCGATGACAATGACACAACGAACGATGACAAAAGACGGTGACGACCGCGACGTGAGAACCCCCCTTCCTTCCCCTTACCAGTTGGCCTGGTTCTGACCAGCATGTGGCCCCTCCTCTCCACCCCCTTAGGCTAGAGTGGTGCATTATGACCTAACGTTGACGCGTCCTTAATCTAAATAAACAAATAAACAAAAATCAAAGTAACATCAAACACATTTCCTTTAATAAAAATATTTTTAATTAGAAATAAAAAATTCTTCTTATTCTTTTTCTTGTCTTCTTTCTTACTAACACTGTAACGCCATCAATTTTTTCTTTAGAAAATAATTCAATCAACACCATATTTTTTTTATTATTTATTTCAACAATCCAGCTACAAAGTACATGTACACTTAACATGTGGAAGAGACTCAGAGAGGGCATAGCCCCATAGCAAGAATGCCTGATTTCCCTTCATAAAAATGAGCTTAAAATACTTAGGCCTAAGGGTATTTGAAACAATGGGATTAAATAGTCAATAAATTACATAATGTTGTAGTATCAAAATATGGTGGAGCCTCATGTAGTATACTTACATAAATAAAAACAATTTAACTAAAATATTACTATTATCTATTCTTGAAATTTGGAGCATCTTTGATTTCTAGAGGAATAGTATTCCTAAATAACAGCACGTTTATAAATATGATTTTTGGTATAATAGATTTTCTAGCACGGGAGGGTTTAAAATGTAGGCCAGTATGTATGTCGTTTAACTGTCTTTTCTGAAATTGTTATTTCTTTGAAAAGGATCAGGTCCGTAACACCGTATTAGTTACTTAAAAATCTAACATCAGTTTTTGTTTTTACAATAATTTTGTATTTGATGGCAGTCCACATTTGTTTAAGCGCTCAGAGGCACTTTCAATAAACAACATTTTTTAAAATAACCTTTAGTTGCACGGTTTTTTGAATAACTCAAGTTTATATAAACTCATTTCTTTAACCTTTCAATATCACATGCGGCGCAATATGACCATAACCGAGGGAGGAGGTGTGAGGGGGAGGGGAAGCGTCTTAGTTTGTGCTCACGTCGTCGTTGAAACTACATCATTTAATGCCATTTCGTCTCCGTAATGGGCCCGGAGTGAAATCGGCCCATGAGATTGGCACTGTTAATCGTGCAAGGTATTCAGATTACATCCACCTCGCAATCATCAGTAGTACGAGGGAGTATATACTCACGAAACTAGAGTGCGAGCTCTGGCAATGTCTCTGGAACACTCCGCTTTTCCTTGAACGACCTACCCGACGAACAATGACAATGACACAACGAACGATGACAAAGAATTATGACTGACCCGCGAGAGTCAGAAACCCCTTTAATCCCTTACCCGTGGCTGGTTTTGACCTGCATACCCCATATCACCTAGGCTAGAGTGGTGCATTATGACCTCACGGTTGTCACGTCCCTTAATCAATAAACAAAATAACAATCAACCTGGCAACTCCACTTAATATGGACAATAATAACTAGGAAATCAAATATTTCTGCCTAACCTTCGCATAACGTTACTTATCACTAGAGTCGACCAACAAACTAGGCAGTGCAATCCTGACTGAAGTTTTTCAGAGTTTTCTCAGTTCGTTTTAATGCGAATGCAAGCGATGAGGTAGTCTTAACATCCTTTTCAGACATTCATTTTACAATTGTCCTTTGCTCAGCAGAGGCCACTAGTTCACCTGAAGACGCATTCAGGCACTCAATAACAGGTTTAATACAAGTTAAAATAAATTAATCGCAAGATAAACGACAATCATTTCTGACAACGGGAGAAAAACTTGCTGAAATTCGTAATAGAAGTTTTCTTCAACCAAAAGCTAATTCACATTTAAAAAAAGGTGTAATTTTCAATAAATTAATTAAATTAGTGTTGTTATAAATATAATTTTTTGTCATTAACTTACAAGAACAATATGATAAATAAAAACCATCAACATGTCCAATTGATTAAAATCATTACGAATAAATAAAAATAAAAATAATACGAACTACTCCGGTTGCAGCGCCCTAGTTCTCACGTAGTCTACTTTCATCCTCGTCTGGGCCCGGGTAGATAGGCCCAGAGCATGGCTCTGCTAATCGTATAAGGCAATTTCACGAGAAAAAGTCCACCTCGCAAACTACAGCTAGTAAGAAGGGTAGTATATTTAAACACCGAATCTAGAGGCGAAAGCTCTGGCATCGTCGTCGGAGATAACCTCCCCCTTCCCTTGACGACACCTTGACAACGATGACGACATACTACCACGAACGATGACAAAGAACAATTACGACCGTGACAGAAGAACCCCTTTCCTCTCCTTACCCGTGGCTAATTCTGACTAGCAATGGGCCCCTCTTCCCCCATATTCCCCTAGGCTAGAGTTGTGCCTATGACCTAATGGTTGATGGGTCCTGAATCCAACTAAACAAAAGAAAAATTGCAATTGTAATCGGGGACTTTGCCCCTTTCACTTCACGATTTTCCTGGCGGCGACGACGACTACGACAATGACCACCACGAACGATGACAAGAACAACATAAGTATCCCCTTTTCCTTTCCTTCCTTACCCGAGGCTGGTCTGAGCTAGCATTGGCCCCTTCTTCCTATACCCAATGGCTAGAGTTTTTACAGAGTGGCGCATTATGACCTTACGGTTTGACGCGCCCTAATCCAAATAAACAAAAACGCGTTGATCTCCCTCATCGACGACCTCTGGGATCGAGTGGGACGACGACCACGAATGAGAAAGAACCAGTGAATAATGAAAAGAGTCTAACATTCGACAAACTGTTTTTACTCTCGCCGATAGAAATTCTAGGTGGGGTGAGCGAAATTGCTAAATTCAAGTGCACATCCACAGTTACAGACTGCAGACAACCACTCGAGTGGACTCCGAGTGCAACATCGGTAATTTCCGGCCGCCCTCCGTGACGTTCTCATGCTGCAATGTAATTACCCGAAGCTTTCTAGCACGGCTTGCTCACAATGTACTCACTCTTGTATCGGCAAGTACGCGAGTTATTTTACCCTCGGCTCGATGTTTCAGTACTTGTAAAGTTATGGAGATTGACTCCTTTCCGTATGTTTACCATTGCTCTCCCATTTCCTAGTAAGCTGTTCGATCAGTCACAGTGTGTCCTCCACGTATCACCTGGGCTAGAGTGACGCATTATGCATACGGTTGACAAGCGCCCTTCCATCCAAAAAAACAAAACAAAAAAAAAATTTTTAAACAAAAAAAACAAAAAAAAAAAGAAAAAAAAAAAAAAAACAAAAAAATAAAAAAACAACAAAAAAAAAAAAAGAACACAAAAAAAAAAAAAAAACAAAAAAAAAAAATAAAAAAAAAATTAAAACTTTAAAGCTTTAAATATATAAATAAAATAATAATAAAAAAATTGTATTTACAGTCTAAACCCACTCGTTTTACACTGATTTTCAGTGGGGGACTTTAATCAAGCGACCAAGCCAACCCTGTAGGCCCCCGACGCAATCGACGAGTGATGCGATATCAACCAAAGATCGATATTCTTTTATTTATAGGAAAATTAGCAATGAGTGGTGTGGACAGTGCGAACACCAGCGGATCAACGCCAGAATCAACAAAAGGCCAATTTCAAGAACAACTCTGATTTTAATATGTGCTTCGCGGACTAGGACGGCTCTAAAGTCACCGTTTTACAAAATCCTAAGACAGAACTGAATGGCTTTAGTCCAAAACAGAATTAAAAAACTTCTGACTTTGAAGGAATCGATCCCTGGCCTTTCTGCATTGAAGCAGATACCCCTAACCACAAGACCAACAGCCACACACAAAATATATTCCCGTCTGAGCCCGATAGATTGGACGCAGAATATTCCGCTAACAATCATGCAAGGTTGAAGAAAGGCAGTCTTTTGCAAACATCCAGCTATTAGCAAGTGGGTGTATATAATCCAGAAACTAGATGCGACTCTGGAAGTCGTATGTAACCCTCCGCTTCTTCTCGACGACATCGCGTTAGCCAGCCCCTAAGAGATTACATCCTGTTAGTACTAATGGTATCTGCATGCCTCTCTCCCCTCTTCGTCTGCCCGAGGCCATGTGAGAGCATAGATCATGCTTTATAGTAAACGATCGTTATAACTAGGGCGCTTCAACACCGGTTAGATCATAGGCGCTATATAACATGAGGTTGTAATCTATACTAAAACATGGATTAACTAGCGAAATAGCGCAGCGAACAATGTCCGAACAATTGAAGTCAAAACGGCGCTTATGCCCTGTGACTATGTGCATGTGTTGTGTGTGTACTGTTAAAATCAGCGGAATCGGGTGGACTTGATTGCACTAACATGTTAAAGTCTAAACAGACATTGTGTTACGAGTTAACTGAGATATGTTAACAAAATCAGCAACATCCGTTGCGATTTAAACCTACAAAAAACATCCCTGTCCTGGTCCCAGGGTAGAATTTTGGCCCGAGCTGGCTCTGCTTGATCGTAAAAGGCGGTATGCGGGGGAAGGAGAGTATATTTCTCCCAAAACTATACGGCGAGCTCTGGCAATCGTCCGTCGGGACCCTCCCTTTTCCCTTGCGACCTCCTCGACGACGATGACACGTCGTAATAAACTTCATGTTGTTCTTAATCGCCTTGTTATTCTTGGCGTTGATGTCGCGGGTGTTTCGCACTGTCGCATACCCTGATTGCTACAGTTTCCTATTAAATATCGATCTTTGGTGGTTTATCGCTCACTAGTCTATTGCGTCGGGGCCTGCAGGGTTGCTTGGTCGCTTTGATTTTACGTCCCCAACTGAAAACAGTTATATACTGAGTTGGGTAAACTCGAAATAAAATTTATTTATTTAATGCTGGTAGTGGTGGTTACTGTAACAGGGCCCTCGGGCATTTCCCTTATCATATGGCAATCAAGTAAAATGAAACAATCTATCTCAGCGGGGTATCAAGACTACGGAGTTTTTTCCATTAATGGAAGTTGATACACCTTCTTATCAGTTTACCTAACAACCGTTATTAACTTAAAACGGCAATCCTTACTTAAAAGTGTTTATTCAACGCGGTAGCGTGAGAGTCGCAAGCAATACCGTGTTAACTCTACTTCCAGTTTGAACAGAGCGCCGTAACTTTGTTTTCGTCTGGTCCTGAGTTTTTGAACTTCACTTGCGCGTTATGACCTAACGGGTTGACGCGCCCTTGATACAAATAAACTAAAAACATTCAGTTTTTACATCAAGGTTTACTTTGGTTTTTATCAATCCTGAAAATGATGCCTTGAGCAACGCAATTATCGGTCTCTCACCAATCATATGACAATAGCTTTCTATCATGATAACGGCGACCGAATTTTCTTTATCCCTCATATGAACCAGCAGTACGTACTTAATGGCTAAAGTGATGGCTACTTGCCGGCATTCTGGCACTGCTGGACATTTGCCTGTCGAGCACCTGAAAAACTGTCAACCATCAATGTGGCCATTTTGTGGCAGGCAAATTCAGACATTGATAATCACTTTGATTTTCGCTTCAATAACTTATTTCTCTTTTGGGGGGGGATAATATTAACATCTCCACATCTTCTTTTCCTTTTTATTAATTTATAAAACAATATGACGATCTAAATATTTTATTAAACACTATCACATGCGGTGCAATATGACCTAACGGCTGAAGCTCCCTAGATTCCATGGTCGCCGTTGAACGGATGACCATCCTGTGATCCCTTGGTCCTGGTGGCTACTGCTCTGCTTCCAATGCAGAAGGTCCAGGGATCGGTTCCTCAAAAGTCAGAAGTTTTTTAACTTTCTGATTTTGACTTAAGTTTCATCATTTCTGTCGTATGAATTTGTAAAACGGTGACTTTTGGAGCCGCCCTAGCAACTCTCACATAATACATATTTGTGGGGTTTCGTTAGTCCTTGTGTGTGGCTCGTTGGTCTTGTGTGTGGCTCTTGGCTTGTGTGTGGCTTCGTTGGTTTGTGGTTAGCGTATCTGCTTCCAATGCAGAAGGTCCCAGGGTTCGATTTCCGTCAAAGTCAGAAGTTTTTTAACTACTGATTTGGACTTTTGTCATAGTAGTTTGTAAACGGTGACTTTGGAGCCGTTGTTGTTTCACCCCCCTAGCCACGGGGGAAGCACATATTAAATCATCAGAGTTGTTCTGATCGGCCTTGTTGATTCAGTCGTTGATCCGCGGTGTTCGCACTGTCCATACCACTGATTTCTATTTTCCTATTAAAAATATCGATCTTAGGTTGGTTATCGCTCATTCGTCGATTTGCGGTCGGAGCCTACAAGGGTTAGCTTGGTCTCTGATTTACTGTCCCCCACTGGAAAATCAGTTTATATAACTTTAAGAGGGGAGACTCTAAAGACAATTTATTTATTTTATTTATTTTAAAGTTTTTCTGAAGCGGCTGTTGATTCTGGCGTTGATCCGCGGGTTTATCCGTGTTAACGCTCGGACTATCGTCATTGCGTCGGGGCCTACATGGTTAGTCTTTCATGCTTTGGATTACTTTCCCCCACTAAATCAGTAAAATGATTGAGTGCAGAGTAGACTCTAAAAGAATGTCTTTGGATGAGTGTCCAAAATAACATAATGACATTGCTTTGTAACCAACACTACACTCTGCGTCTTTTTTTAGTTTTATATACATCAGCTTTTAAACAAACATGTAATTATTTCAACTTTTATATTGGGCGGTTGTTGTGTAGGCCATACACGGTCAGACTCACGGATATCTCTATACCAGAGATAAGGTTTATTGCCAGATGTGACACATGTGATGTACCTTTAACCGTACATCATATGTAAGCAAAAAAAACCCAAAATATGATGCTTTGGGCACGCAAATTGATCTCTCCCAAGCATATGAAGAACTTCTACCAAATGTGAAAACGGCGAAAAACTTTCTATATTTCCATTCAAATTTATAATATTTCTTTCCGAATCGTCGTCTGGGACCTTGCCCCCTTTCTCTTGGGACAACCACCCGGCGACGATGACAAAGAAAATAACGATCGCGACGTGAGATAAATAAAAAAAAAAAAAAATTATTTAGAGTCTACCCACTCAGTTATATAACTGATTTTCAGTGGGGGACTTTAAATCAAAGCGACCAAGCCAACCCCTGCAGGCCCCGACGTAATCGACGAGTGAGCGATAACCAACCAAAGATCGATATTTTAATAGGAAATATAGCAATCAGTGGTATGGACAGTGCGAACACCCGCGAATAAAACGCCAGAATCAACAAGGCCGTTTCAGAACAACTCTGAAATTTATTATGTGATTTCTCCCCTGTCCTCTTCTACCCGTGGGCATGGGCGTGGCCCCCTCCTCCAAGCATTCACAGCCGAACACTTTTGAAAGAGAGCTTGGCTGCTGTTTTTTTTTCTTTTGCAAATTTTTGTTTCGTTGGGAATATCCTTTTAACAAGAAACTCTATCCAACTGCGAAACTGTTCCTAGCTAGGCTTAGAGCGTGGCTCTGCTAAGGAGAGGAAAGAGTCTATCTCGCAAACATCAGCGAGTAGGCCAAATAGCGGGGCACATTGCTCCCCAAAAAATAGAGGCGAGCTCTAAGAGTCGTCGTCGTTGACCTCTCCTTCTCTTTTGACGGCCTTTTTCGACGACGAGGACGACATTGACAACACGAACGATGACAAAGACGATGACTAACACGTTGTGAAATCCTCCACTTTCCTCCCCCTACCCGTGACTGGGTTTCCCACCAGCATAGGATTTTACTCCTGTATCCCCAAAGGCGAGAGCGGCGTATTATGAACTGACGGTTGACGCGCCCTTAACTTTAAACTTGATATTTACCTATGGATATGACAACGCCGACAAACTTTTTAAAACCCGATATGAAGTAATTTGATTTCCCATAATTAAATTATCTAAACTGTTCATCTTTTTAACAAAATTATAATAATTTTTATAACTTTTATCTTTATTATATTCTATACATTTTTAAGTGAGAAAACAATTAAAAAAACGAAACACCAAATTCAGTTCAAACATACAATGCCACTGGCCGTGCATATGACCTTCCAGGTTCAAGTGACCTAGTTTTCTCACGTCGTCGTAGTAGTGTTTTCCCAAATTTCTTTTAGAACACTATTTTTGCAAAAACAATCACAGGTGGATTCAACAACGTAAATGGAGTATGCGGTTCCTTTCATTTCTGTACGAGCAACATAAATCCCCGAACCTAGAGGCGAGCACTGGCGGTCGTCGTCGTGGAACCCTCCCCATCTCCTTGACGACCACCCCGACGACACCAACATGACAACACAAACGAAGACATAGACGATGACGACCACGACGTACCCCCGTCTGGGCCCGAAGTAGATTTTGTCCCAGAGCCTTAAAACAAACTTAGAACTATTTAGAGGCATGTATTTACCAAAAGAAACACCAGGAGATGTCAGGAACATCCTAGCCCTGTAGTTATCATCAACAAACAACAAACTCGGTCTATTTATACACTAACAACATCACATGCGGCGCACTCTGTTGAAGCGCCCTAGTTTCTCACGGGGTTCTATATCTGTAGATTCTGTCCGTATTGTCTAGCCAGCAATATTATTATGATGTTGGCGTGAATGTAAAAATTAGTCTCTATTCAATAGATAGCTGTTTTGTAGAACAAGTTTTGTTATGTACGACGCGCTACGATGAAGACGATAATTAAACACTGAGAAGAAGATAAAACAATGTGAAGCAGTGGATAGTTTTAGAAACATAATACTAGGAAAACGCTCAGTTGGACGCGTTGTTGAGCGAGCACCGGTACGTGCAACATGACCCGAGTACGACATTCCCATAAGGCTCACCACACAGTGTAGGCCTAACTGGATATTGACATTGTACACTATATACTATTCCAACATATTTGCATTGTACTAATTCACGTCATGCCTTCTAAAGTGTATCTTTGTATCTTCACTGCCTCCTTCATTTTTTAACATCATTTTTCGAATTATGATTACAATAAGTCTTTAAGGTCTTGACCGATTTAGCTAAAAATTTGGAACATAAGAGAGAATGTTGTACTTATTAACCCTACAAAAATTTCATAACGATCGGTACATTTTATTTTTTATTTTATTTTTATTTTATTTTTATTTTTTATAACCAACGATCGGATTTTGTTCAAAAACTATACAGCAACCCTCCTAGGTGGTATGTACATGTGTGAAAAATTTCAGGTCGATCAGAGAAACGGTGCGACCTGTATCGAAGCAGTAACAGAAAAAAAAAACAGACATTCGAGCCATAAGAGTCAAGTGGAGACGCTCGCTACGCTCGCTCAACAATGCAAAGATGTTGGAATAGTATGTAGTGTACTAGGAAAACGCTCAGTTGGACGCGTTGTTGAGCGAGCACCGGTACGTGCAACACGACCCGAGTAAGACATTCCCATAATGTTACATACCAATAAGTCTTTAAGGTCTTGACCGATTTAGCTGAAAATTTGTAAAATAGGAGAGAATGGATAAAATCCACCGCCAACTAGAGGACCTTGACATCATTTCTTTGGAAAAACTATTTTACTCTTGATTTTTTTTTTTTGGCAGTACATAGTGACCAGAATTCTTGTGCGACTTTTCGTTGCCATGGTAACGTTACTTTTGTTAAAATGTCATTTCTATCTACACTACTTATCGGATCAAAATAAAATTAATATATTCGTGACCGGACGGACATTCTAAATGATTTGGCTACCTCAGATTTTGTCGCCGTTTAGTTTATAAAAAAAAAAATTTTTGATTAACTTTAATGTAACTTTATAACTTTTTGAACGATTTTGCCCCAAAAACTAATGGCATTCAATCGGGAACAAAACTTGCGGATGGTCAAAATTTCAACTCGATCCGAGCCTCCGTTTGACCGCTATCATGAGCCAAAAAGCTGTGCGACTTTCCGTTGCCATGGTAACGGGACTTGTTATAATGTAATTTCCATCTACACTACTTATCGGATCAAAATAAAAATAAAAATATTCGTGATCGGACGGGCATCAAACATACCTGCATTAACTCTTTCATTTACTTTCATTCACAGGCGGTGCAATATGACCTAACCGGGTTGAAGCGCCCTAGTTTTTCACGTCGTCGTCGTCTAAATGATTTGGCCACCTCAGATTTTGTCGCCGTTTAGTTTGAAAAAAAAACTTTCGATTAACTTTAATGTAACTTTTTAACTTTTTGAACGATTTTTGCCACAAAACTATACATCAACCCGCCTAGGTGGTATGTACATGTGTGCAAAATTTCAGGTCAATCAGAGAAACCGGTGCGACCTGTATGGAGGCAGTAACAGAAAAAAAAAAAACAGACATTCGAGCCATAAGAGTCAAGTGGAGACGCTCGCTACGCTCCGCTCAATAATCGTGTGAAGAACCTCAATCGTAGCCTATATTATGATAACTGCGACTAACTTAAAACATTTCTGATTCGGATAAATTTCTTCAGCCAAATTAAACTCGCATCAAATGAATTCCAGTTGTAAATCAAATAAATAAAATTTTATTTGCTATGCTATGATCTCTATAGTTTTTTTCTTTTATGAAGTAAGAAAACATCATAAGGTTCTGGCCAGCATGGGCACCTCCTCCCCACATCTTCTAGGCTAGAGTGGTGCATTATGACCTAACGGTTGACGCGTCCTTAATCCAAATCACATAGTTGAAAATATTTAAAACAACAATTATTTATTACTATTGTTTTCTTTTATGCACTAAGAAACCAAATGAACTAAATTATTCCAAGTATAATTAACTAAGAAAACAATGTAAAATATGACAATATCAAATTCCATTTACTGACTTCAATATAACAGTCGGCGCAATAATGCCCCACGCGGTTGAAGCGCCCGACTGTTTCTCACGTCGTTCTCAACTGTGATTTATTCATATTATGAAGAACTTAATTATAATCATAATACACACCATAAACTTATTTCAGCATAGGCCAATCCTCCCAATATTCTCTGGGCTAGAGTGACACATGACCAAACGGTTGACACGCCCTTATTCCAAATAAACCTAAAAACGAAGGTAAGAGGCGAGGAAAGTGATAAAGTCTATCTTGCAAAAATCAGCTATAGAACGTAGGGAAATATATTACTCACCGAAACTATAGGCTAGCTCTAGCAATCGTCTTCGGTGACACCTCCCCCTTCCCTTGACGACCTCTCCGACGACGATGACAATGACACAACAAACGATGACAAAGACGATGACGACCGCGACGTGAGAATCCCCTTCCTCCCCTTACCCGTGGCTGGTTCTGACCAGCATGGGCCCCTCCACCCCAATATCCCCTAGGCTAGAGTGGCGCATTATGACCTAACGGTTGACGCGTCCTTAATCCAAATAAACCAAAAAAAAGCTCCTCGGTCATCAGCAATTCTTAATTCAATTACCGATTCAAAGTCTAATTTATGAAGTTAGTAATTGTTTCGAAATGTATAGTTGTCAGCATTCGCCGGGCTTCCTTATTACAGCAGACTGCTGCATTCCAGCCATTGTACGTCAAACAATACTTCCTGGTGACATCACCACAATGCTATCCCATGTTGCAATCACACTGTAATAACCACCTCGGGTAATGTAATGAAGTACTCAAAGTGAATGGGACTGGGCTCGAACCAAGCCCCTGAACATGATAATATCCCATACGCTGAAATGGTGCATTATGACCTAACGGTTGACGCGCCATTATTCAAAATAAACCATTATTTTGTTTTCATATATGAAATCTCTTAATTAAAGTATTCAATAGCACATTAATAACTCGCAAATAAGAAATAAATAATATATGACTATTTCTTTCCGGCGCGCAATGAAAGTAGTGCTTCGACGCAGGGGCGTAGGAAATATTCTCATCAAATGTCGAGGCGGCGGTGCGCACTAGATTGTTGAAAGCTGCGAGACAAGCGACGGTATGGACGCCTCACAGAGCAGCTCAGCAGAGACAGATGTGGTTGTGTATTTAGCCATTGACAATTTGGTTTGTTCGTTCACGGACCTAGTGTTCACACTAAGAAAGCCTGTGTTCACACTTCACACTGGCTTCTAGGCTAATGTTAAGCGTGCCAGTTTTAACACTGAAGCGAACGAACGAACCAAAATGACCCATTTCACAAAAGTGAGTACGAACGTTAGTCTTGAATATCGACACAATATTACGAACAGTTTAATAGAAGACAATTAGTTTAAATTGCTCAGAAAAATAGAGTTGATTTTATATGACAGATTTAATATCGTTGTATACAGCAAGCTTGTGCTCTACAGAATGCTTAGGGGCTTCTGATCAATGTAAGCCTGTAGACTACAAGGAAGGCAACAGTCTGCTACTGGAACGTATGTTCTCTCGAGCACCTTTGGCTGGGTCATAAGCCAGCATAGGCCTTGTATCAGTTTGAAAACGTTTAAAACCCTGAACACTTTACTTAACTGCAACTGTGGCTGGTTCTGACATCATGGGTCCCTCCCCACCATATACCAAAGACAACGAGAGAGCGCGTTCCCCCGTCTGGGCTCGGGGTAGAATAGGCACTGAGCATGGCTCTGCTAATCGTAAAAGGCGATTTAAGAGAAAAAGTCCACCTCGCAAACATCAGCTACTAAGCGGGGTAGGGTTCTCCCCTTACCTGAGCAGGGCGAGGCTCTGGCCAATCGGCGTTTTGGGGACTTGCTCCCTGCCCTTGACGACCCCGGCGACCGATGACAATTACAAACGAACGATGACAAAGCGATGATGAACCGCGAACGTGAGAAACCCCCCTTCCTTCCCTTACCGTAGCTGGTTCTGACCAGATGGGCTCCTCCTCCCCCCCACCTTAGGCTAGGTTAGTGAATTATGACCTAACGGTTGAGCTACTTAATCCAATAATAAAACCAAAAAAACCAAACAAAAAACGGCGGAAGAAAATTGGCCCGGAGCACGGCTCTGCTAATCGAAATGGCGATTTAAGAGAAAAAGTCCAACCTCCGCATACATGCTGTAATAAGTGAAGTATTTACTCCCGAAACGAGAGTCGAGCTTGGCAATTGTGTCGGGGACTTGAAGCCCTTCTTGACGGACCCTTCGACGACGAGGGAACGACCAATGACAACCACGAAAGATGACAAAGACATTGTACGACCGTGACGTGAGAACCCCCTTCCTCCCCTACCCGTGGCGGTTCAACCAGCATGGCCAAGGGCCGATTCAAAGAGAAAAAGTCCACCTCACAATATAGCTAGTAAGAGCGGAAGTATCTTACTCCCCAAAACTCGAGGGCGAAGGCTTGGCAATCGTCTGTTGGGGACCTTGCCTCCTTTCCTTTGACGATCCCCCCCGGCGAGATGACAATGACACAACGAATGAGACAAAGACCATGACGACCGTGACGTGAGAAAACCCCCTTTCCTCGCCTTACCCGTGGCTTGTTCTGAGCAGTATGGGCTCCTCCTCCCCATATCCCTTAGGCTTAGAGGTGGTGCATTATTACCTAACGGTGGAAGCGTCCTAATTCAAATAAAACAAAATCCAACCATCAATTGGCCCCCACCACCCAATTCCCTCTTGGCTTAGAGTGGGTGCATTATGACGTAAACGGTTGACGCGTCCCTTTATTCAAAAAAACAAAAACCAAAAAAACTCCACCATAAATTAATTTTTATATCTTTTATCATAAATACAAGTTAAAAAAATCACAAACACACCATAAATCATTTATTAAAATGATATAACGAAAGGCGCGAAATATGACCGACCGGTTGAAGCGCCCTGGTTTCTCACGTGGAATGAGGAGTTCTTAAAAAATATTCAATGTAATCTACGAGATACGGTGTGCAAAGTTTAGTTTGAGAAATTGTCTACCAAAGCCACGCTAGTCTCTCAATTCCTCACAGGTAGCGTGCGAGTCGCAAGTAATTCCGAGACACTCTAACTCTGAGCAAAGAGATATCATAGTAGCGTGTGGACTCTGATGAGGGAGGCACGGCTCGAATCCCACCACCGGCAATCCTGACCTGAAGTTTTTCCCCCGAGGTTTTCTTCAGTAGTTAATGCGAATGGATGGTCGTGGAGTCATCCTGTAACAGCCCTCGGGCATTCCTTCTCATTAGGGACATTCAATCCAGAAGTTTTAAAACAATCTAAACTCAGCGGGGGTATAGGACCTACGGGAGTGTTTCCCAATAAATGAAGTTAAGAAACCTTCTTATCAGTACCTAACACCATAATAACCTGGTCTGATTCACCTACACCAGCCATTCTTACTTAAAAGTGTTATTCCACACGGTAGCGTGAGAGTCGCAAGCAATACCGTGTTAACTCTACTTAAAGTATGAGCAGAGCGCCGTATACTTTGGTTCGTCTGGTCAGTGAGTTTTAAACATTCAATTTGCGCGTTAAACCAGTTGTCACGGATGACGCGCCCTTTAACTTAATTAATTATAATTTTGTTACTTGTAAAGATCTTGAACATATAACTGTAAATTCCAGTTCCTCGCTGAAGTCCATTTATTAATCTAAATAGAGCTTCTCCACTGTTAAGATAAAACCACGGAATCGTTCAGTCGATATTAAATCCATCCATATTGGGATCATATAATTACGGCGACAACCTTTCTCAATTTCCATTCGAAGTCATTGTTAACCATTAACTGCAAAAAAACATTAAAATTTTTGATAAATTTCATATAATTAATCTTTTGCCATGACTATAAACCCCATCACTTTGGCTTTTAGTTATGAACTAAGAAAACAAAATTTTACTTAAAAATCACAACTATTGCCTCCGGTTGGAAGCGCCCCCCTCGTTTCTCCACGTTTGTCCTTGAATGTATGAAGTATTCCGGATGCGCCGTGTTCGACACCCGCAATGAACAATCCTTACTTCAAGGATATCGGGGATTCTCCTCGGAACATAACACCCTAGGCTTACCTCGGGAATGGAAAATAACAATAATTGTTTTTATGAATTATGCAGAAAACCAGAAGTCGCTACCTAGCAACAGTTAGTAACGACGCACGATTAAATAATGATAACAATAGTAGATGCGCGCGCAGCCGCTAACCGTGACGTAGACATTGTGCACTCGGCACGGCCTGGCCGAACGGCCAATTATTTGACACATGCAGTAAATAAAATAGCTCTGAGGCCTCAAGATATTATTTTTCGACAAAAACAAAAAAAGCCATCGTGTTTCGTAGGCATTTTTTCTAGAAAGCATGATGAAAAGTAAAGATTTTATTTTATATATAAAATATGAAAACAAGGTAATCACCAAACACACCATAAAACTATTGTATTAACTTTCAAACTTCACAGGGCGGACGCATATGACCTAACCGGTTGAAGCGCCCTAGTCTTCATGGTGTATCAAGAAGAAGATTTCGTTTAGCGTCTCGCCATTTCAATGTAAGAAGGTCCCGGGCTTGATCCCCTTTGTAGTCAGGAAATGTTTTTAATTTTGATTGGGACTGTCAGTTCATCAGTTTTTGGCTTGGGAATTTGTAAACGTTGACTTTAGGAGGCGTCCTAGCACAAAGCACATAATACATTCTTGTGTTGGTCATTGATAAATAAATTGTCCTATACTAAAGATCATTATCTGTGACTGATTAAGTTCTCTTAAAATACAGATGTAAGTAGTTTCTGGATTCAACGGGGTTGTGTTGTAGAGATTTTCTACCAGGCACAATGATGATTACATGATGTGACACACGGGCCAGCAGGATTGACTCATTTCACGTCACATTTTTGGCACTTTTTCAGCCATAGATTTTAGTCATGTGACACCCTGCTATCGTTGATCATCGAGCTAAATTGCTTTTGATGATTTACATGGAAGTGGATCATTTCCATTCAGAGTGAATGTATTTAAACAACAATAGGCCACACAAATCCAGGTTAGGCAGGGATGGAGACTTGCGCAAGCTGATTGGGAAAAGTTACCAGGAAATTAGGATAGTATCTTTGCGTCAAGGGGGAGCTTTACTAGTTCATCGTGACCACCAACGTGCTTGTCAAAATGTGAGTAAATGCTTGCTGATGCAGCATATGCCAGATACCACTGACTAGTGGTTGACACAACGTCGTCGTGTAGTCCCCTGGTGGAGAACAAAGATGTTGCCATTGGGCCTCAAGGCAAAGAAAATCAGCTTTTAAAAAATTAAATACATTTTCCTACATTTGAAAATTTAATCAATTTCAAGCACGAGAGAGCGAAAACGAGACGAAATTATCAAAAATAGTAAGGAGGCAAGTTATGGCAAGAGTATGTATCTTCTATAATTACAGCAACCTCTTCCAACGGATGGTGTGGAAAAGGATTAATCAATAAGTGGACGTCAGGTAAAACACCTACCCGCTATCAAGGTATGGCGGGCAATTAGTTACTACTCCAGCAGATGTGGCTTCAGTACGGGTAAACATTTGCATCGGTAAGCAGTAATTGCACAGATATGATGCAGAATTTCTAGCACAAAGCAGTTTTAACAGAAGCTCCGAAAAATCTAATTTCTCATCTGAAACGATGAGCCATACAACAGAGCGTTCTCTTGTGGGAACTCCGTATGGCGTTAAGCATCATACGTCGCAATCTGTGGGAGAAGACAAAATGCACAAACGAATTGTTTGTTGCACCTGACTGATCCCTCATTTGGAAGTTATTATTTATTTTTTAATATTTTGTGGTTGTCCTGACAATTTCCCGATATTGGCGTAGTGCCATCTTAATTCCCAACTTCTCAAACCCACAAAAGATATAAGTCGATGCCGACTTCATATAGCATATTTCTCTGACAAGGTCTGCTTTGCAAATTGTTCGAAAAGATGATCAAACAAACGAATAATGTGGAATGCTGGAGACACGCAGTTTATTGGCGAACGCCAATGTGGATTTCGTTCAACGTCGTTGCCACCATCGACCACTTGGTTCGATTAGAGACGTTCATTCAAAGAAGGGGTTGTTGCCCCCCCCCCCAAAACAACATGTAGTTGGGTGTGCTTTTTGACATTAAAAAAACATACGAGTACAAACATGGAGATATAATATTCTCAACGGATTCACGGAGTGGTGGTTTTCGAGGGCCACATGCCAAAATTTTTACGAAAACCCTTTTTAAAGATAGAACTTCCAAAGTGCGTGTTATAACAATGTTTTGCAGGACTCGTTCTCCTGGAAACAGGTGTACCACACAGGCCTCGGTCTTGTCGGTATCACTGTGTGATATTGAATAAAAGTGTGGGGATTGTATCCCAAAGAGGCCTAATGGTCGTGCCTATTTGTAGATTGACCTGGGAATTTCTAACCCCAAGGATCGGTAAATTTCATTCAAAGTTCAAAGACACGTGCAAATTGGATGAACCAATATAATGACTGGGCTCGAAAGCGGGGGGGACCGACTTCTCTCCCGCAAAAAACTCAGTGCATCACTTTTGCCCCGTCTTCAAGGAATCAAAATGACCACAACTATCGTTTAAAAATGTAGAACTTTCATATCAAAACAAATGTCGTCTTATCGGCATGGTGTTTGACAAAAAGCTAAATGGAAAGACCCGTTGTTGAGTTACGCAAAAAATGGCATGTTGTAAAATCAAACATATTGAAAGTTCCAGTTAATAATACATCGTGGGGTGCAGATAGGACTTGCATGTTGAGAATTACGGATCTCTAGTTGCTCCAAGATGGATCTGGATGTTTGTATACTCTTCAGCAAGTAACACAACCCTTAAACTTCTAGACACGTCCACCATTGTGTGGGTCTTCGTATGCTCTTGGTGCATTTTCGAACAAGCCCGGTAGTCAAGATTGTATGCCGAGTCAGGTGTGTCCTCCTTAGCAGAACGGAGAAACTCTTGATGGGTTACGTCTGAATGAAAATTAAAGCTATGCCAACCATCCCAGCAACATCGGAATGTTTATGTACAACACGACACTATGTCAGACACTTTGATAAACAACCCAAGGCATCTATTCCAACGGGATTAAGATGTAAACTTTGTTTAATCTTATAGAAATTCATTCTGCCAAAAGTTTTAATTTTGTATTTAGCAATAACCCGCCCTGGTTTACCACCAGAGCCCGATTAGTATATTTGGACCTTTGTCGTTTTGATTAAAAACTCTACTTGACGATGTGTATCAAAATTAACTTAGGAAAGAGTTTGCCATGAACATCCAAAGGTTTACTTGTAATTCACAGATGGCTCCAAAATTGACAACAAGGTTGGAAGTTGCCTTTTAATTGCTCCACCTTAAACTGACACGTTTCAGGCTAAGCGACGTGTGTTCAGTTTTCACTGCAGAGTTATTCGCCATCCGTGAAGCTCTTAAATACATTCTACGCTGTCGTTGTGGAGAATACCTTTTGTGTTCAGATAGCTTAAGTTCACTTCAAGCTATAAAACTCATGTATTCTAGTCATCATTTGGTACAAGACATCCAATTCTATTTAGAAAAACTAACCTCTAAGAGATATATAATAGAGTTTTGCTGGATACCTGGACACGTGGGCATAGAGGGAAATGAACACGCTGATCGGGCTGCTAAGGAAGCTTCCCAGCGTCGCGACGTTGATTTCAATCTAGTTCCCGTTCCAGATGTCAAGAGTGGATACAAGCAAAGATTGTTGGATTTGCGACAGCATCGTGGGATGTGTTGCAAAATAACAAATTGCATAGTGTGATGCCCACATTGACTAACAAAATTCGTCCACCTACGTCTCGACTCTCACGTAGAGAAGAGGTGGTATTGTCTAGAATTCGTATAGGCCATACACGCCTAACACACGGATATCTCTTAACCAGAGAAAAGGTTATTCCCATATGTGACACACTGTGATGTACCTTTAACCGTGCATCATATGCTAGCAGAATGTGCCAAATATGATGCCTTGCGCACGCAATTTGATCTCTCCCAATCATATGAAGAACTTCTATCATATGATAACGGCGACAAACTTTCTAAATTTCTCATCCATTGTAATCTATTTAACAAAATTTAATTCACATCTTACACATTTGTTCTTTTTTTTATTTTCATTTACATACATAACTTTTATTTTGCTTTTACTTTCTTCATCATCAATTTATTTTGTTATTTAACATTTAGAAAACAATCTAACCCATAAAACATACCTGCATTCACTCTTCCATTTCCTTTCATTCACAGGCGGCGCAATATGACCAAACCCGGGGTTGAAGCGCCCTAGTTTCTCACGTCGTCGTCGCCGACTGTCAAAACCCTCCACCCGCACAGTCCTAGAAATACACCAACACCAAACATTAATTATGATAATGTGTATTAAAGCGAACTATAGATAGAGAGTTGCCCTGTTTTGGCCCCGGGGTAGAATTTAGCATCAGAAATCAGCTGGTAAGTAAGAAAGTATATAATAAAGCCTACTCCCTGAAACTAGAGGCGAGCTCTGGCGGTCGTCGTAAATACTACAACACGCCACGAAGACAAAGACGATGACTCGTTGGCTCATTGGCTCATTGGCCTTGTGGTTAGAGGTTCTGTTTCCAATGATGAAGGTCCAGGGTTCGATTCCTGCTCTAGGAAAAAGTTTTTTTATTTCCCTGATGTGAACTGAGGCCATGTGTTCTTGGCTTATAAATTTGTAAATGGTGACTTTGGAGCCGTCCTAGCAACGGGGAAAACATAAATAAATTCCAAGGTTGTTTCGAATTAGCCTTGTTGATTCTGATGCAACTTGCGAATGGAATCGCGTCCAGCTTGATTGATCAGGTTTCCTACTGAAATATTATCCCGGTCTCTAGTTGGTCATTGTTCGCTCGTCCATGGTGTCGGTGCGTTCATGGTTGGCTTGATCTGTTTACATTTAATATCCCCACGAAAAATCAGTTATGAGACTGAATGGATAGACTCTAAAAACAATTTTATTTTTATTTATTTTTGTTTATGACGACCACGACGTGAGAATTCCTCTTTCCTCCCCTTACCCGTGGCAAGAAAAAACTGACCAGCATGGGGATCCTTCTTACCCCGTCTGGGCCCGGGTAGGAATTTACCCAGGCCCCAGAGCATGGCTCTGCTAATCGGAAACGGCGATTTTTCAATGAGGAAAAAGTCTACCTCGGAAAACATCAGCTAGTATTGGAGGGTAGGATTTTTCTCCCTGTGAAAGTAGAGGCGAACTCATGGCAATCGTATTTGGGGGAACATTTGCCCCCTTCATTGACGACCCCTTAACGGGACGATGACGACAGTGACACCGACGAAAATGACGAACGACAATTGAAGACCGCGGACTTTGAGAATACCCTTTTGCCTCCATTTACCCGACGTGAGCGTTTCAGACCAGCATGGGCACCTCCTCTTCCCGCCCCCCCCCCCCCTTAGGTTAGAGTGGTGCATTCATTACCTAACGGTTGACGCGTTACTTAATACTAAACTAGGGAAAACGCTTTAAGTCCCGCCGCGTTGTTGGATGAGCGTTAATTGGTGCATTGAACCTGCCATGTGTTATTGCAGATTTTCTGTTAATTTGTTAAAAAAATTATTACTTAGTCGATTTTTTTTTTTTTTAAATTAAAATTAAAATTAAATAAAAAAATTAACTTTATTCTTTTAATTTTTCTTTATCGTAATTTTTAAAAAAAGAAAAAAATTCGTAACAATTGCTATTTTCATAACAAATAATTTTCCGATTCGCTTCAAATTTAGCGAATATAATAATTCATATGATTAAGGTTCTATGCTAAAAAAATCATGTACAATAGGATAAAAGCATGTAGGTGTTATTTTTATTTTTTTGTTTTTTTTTTATTTTTTTTTTTAGTGTATAAGTGAAAGAATTGTTAAAAAAAAGAAAAAAACCGTAAAAATTTCGATTTTCAGAGAAATAATTGTCGATTGTTCTAAATTTCACACGGAATATCTTAATTCATCAAATTACAGGTTCATGTAAAAAAATCATAAAATCGGATTAAGCATGTAGATGTAGTTTTTATAAGTCGAAGGAAATTTTTTAAAAATCGAAAAAAATCGTTAAAATTTGGGATTTTCATTAGAAAATAATTTTCGATTGCGCTTTTTAAAAAAAACCGTGGCAGTTCTATGTTAAGTTCAGAGATTTCTAAGGCCCCCATAAAATTTCATCGCAATTGGAGTATTGTTTAGCCGGGGAATTCGTGTGGACAAACAGGTAAAAATACAAAAAAAAAAAAAAAAAAAAAAAACATTACGGATTTTTTCTCCAGTGTAGTGAAATGGAATCTTGCTTCGCTAGTACGCCACCCAATAAACAAAAAAAATCTAGTTGGTCATAACGCTCGTCGAGGGTGTCGGCTCCTCAGGGAAACTTGTCTTCTGTGACAGAGGGGTAAGTGTTTAAATTTTTTATTTAGCGTGCGTTGAATTAATTCAAAACGATGCGCAACACAACGTTAAACCTTTGTTAAAATAGTCACAATAATAAATTAAATTTTTTGAATTTCTTTCTGTTCAATTAAAAGTTTCCCAAATATCGGGTACTCAAAAGGGATTCCCTATTCTTGCCAACACACAACACTAGAACTACTAACAAAATATTTTTTAAAAAAGTTTTGACCCCCGTTTTGGGCCCTGGGGTAAAATTTGCCCTGGCTGGTCTGCTAATCGAAAAAGTGATTCAAAAAAAAAGTCCTTCTCGCAAACATCTGCTTATAAAAAAGGGAGTTTTATCTCCCCCAAAAAATTAGGGCTGCCCTGGCAATCGTCGCGGGGGGACCTTCCCCCTTTTCCCTTGACGACTGTCCGAAAAAAACCCTCAATGACATACAAAAATGACAAAACGACCCGGGACCGCGACGTGAAAAACCCCCCCTTCCCCCCTACCCAGGGCTGGTTCTGACCACATGGGCCCCCTCCCCCCAAACCCCTTGGGGGGAGTAGCGTGAAATAATTACCACGGTGTTTCGAAGCTGGGGGAGGGCGAAGTTTTTGATTGAATCTCCCTGCCGTATCGGAACGTGGGGAAAGTTTACCCCCCCCGCAAACTAGAGGCGAGCCCCGGCAATCGTCGTGGGGGACACCTCCCCCCCCCATCCCCTCCCTCTGCCCCCTGATTTTGCCTGCCCCCGGGCCTGATGTCGTCACAGCCACAGACCCCCCACCCCCGACCCCCCCCCTTCACCACGCCCTCCCCTTGCGTGTGTGGTTCTGACCATTACAGGCCTGCCCACCCCGCGTCACCCCGTGTCCTCCTTACGTTCCCCCCTTTCTTTAACTAACTAAAAAAACTAAAAATTTCATGCAAGGAGGCGCAGATGACCTAAAGGGTTGACGCCCCTTTAAAAAAAAATAAATTCAAACAAAAGACTTCATTCTTCCTTTTTTTATTTAAATTTTTTTTTCTTCTTATATTTTTACTATCTTACAAAATTTCCTTTTTTTAAAAACCCTAGAAAAAAATGTGATCATAAAACACAAAAAAAAACTCATTTCAAAAACACTTTCATATCAAGGCGGCGTTTTAAGTTTAAACCCGGTAGGAGCGCCCTAGTTTCTAACGTCTGTCTATTCGCACATTTTTTGTTGAATGAATCTGACACCGGCTCCCACCCCCCCCGGCCAACTGATGCTGGGCCCCGGCGTGCGTATCCCCCCGGGGTTTTTCCCCCCGGGAACGACCGCCGCCCGCCCTCCGACTCCCCAGTGATCACTCCCCCCCCTGTGCAAGGAGCACTTGTGGCAGAACCTTCAAGGGTGCCGGGTTTTAGTTTTGTGCTTCACAAGGCTCTTCGGGGAAAGAATTCCTTCGTTTTTTAATTTTTTCGAAAAATTTTTTGCTTGCGTCGACGCCGTTTCTAGTCAAAATATTTTTAACTTCGTTCGTTGTTAAATGTAATTATAACAAGGGTTAACAACAATTATAATCTCGAGGAACGTGTAAAAGTATGTACAGTCAGGGTCATATATAAATCAAGAGGTCTGAAAGATACCTCTTTCACCGACATCTCGTGGTCAACTCTTGGTGTCATTATTTATATCGCCCTGGAACGCTTTGTCGAAAAAAAATAAAAAAACATGGCTGATAAGTCAAAGGAAAAATTCTCTATTACCAGAGAAACTTCAAGCTAGAAGAAATATAAAGGAACGTATATATCGATACCTTTGGGCCTAGCTAGCTTTAAGACTTTCCAAAAAGGGGCTGTCACACGTTTTGAGAAAATCGCGCGATTTGGGCTCGCCCCTGTAGTGGGCCCTACACTTTTTCTGGAACTCCCCGCCCCCCCGTCAGAGGTGACCCAGCGAGGCAAGCTCGCGCTCCCACAAAAAAAAATGTCCAGCTTGTTCAATTCCTAGCGGTCGAGGTAGCGAGAGCCAATCAGAACCCAATACCGAACACGTGCCATGACACCAATAGATGGCAAGGTGGTAAAAACTCGCGGGGGGAAAAACTGCGCGAGAAACCGTCGGTGAGGGCCCTTTACCTGTTCCTTACATTGCTTTTATCTCGCACAACAGTCTAGTAAAGGGTCAAGATGCGTGTCCGGGGGGGGGGGGGGGAAGAGGGGAGTACGCTGGCTTGTTTAAACCCGATAATAAAAAGGGTAGTCTCGCACTAGGGGATCTCCATTCCCCAATGCCCAGTTTAAATTATTCCCAATGGAAAGCTTTTGACTTTTAGCAGATTGGAAATATGGTGACTGATGATTAGTAATAACAACAATTCTGGAAAAGAGAAATCGCAGGGGGGTAAAAAGGGGGGGGGGGGTATACTTCTTCACATTCACAAGAAAACGGCATGAAAAAGGACTTATAAATCAAAAGAAAATCGACTCAAAGCACAAAAGATAGGAGAACGCGATTTATACATTGGCCTTCGGTCCCACAATGTGACACTTCAAAGTAGGGACCGTGTGCCCGTCGCATTCCAAATTTAATGATATATTTTTTTTTCCGTCTTCTATTCAGTAAAAAAAATGTTTACCCAGGAGACAACTAAAAAATCTAATACATGAATTCAAAAAACAATCAGGACTATAGTTAAGTAAAAATTTTAAAAAAGTAACATTTTAACAGCAATCATAAGACGGAATTTTTAACAAATTTAAACTGAATATTAAAAAGGATTTTTTTAATAAAATTTTCTGGTCTTTTAATATTTTTATTTAAAAGAAGTATATTTTTGTATCCCTTTGGGTTTTTATCTTTAGATTTTTTTTTTTGCGTTGCATTTTTTGCGTTTGTAGTCTTGAACAAAATTTGGTATAATTTTTATTTAGTTAACTTTTATGTTTTTTTAAATGTTTCAATTTCCACATCACCCTATCAATTGTATTTATGA
This sequence comes from Sweltsa coloradensis, assembly GCA_024449915.1. Lineage (NCBI taxonomy): Eukaryota > Metazoa > Arthropoda > Insecta > Plecoptera > Chloroperlidae > Sweltsa > Sweltsa coloradensis. Next base: position 73,847 of record JAMZAV010002305.1, on the reverse strand, counting down.
AGGAGGTACGGTTTGACGCGTTGTTTCCGTTTTATTTAACGGGACGTTTCCCAGAGGCCTAACAATACCGACGAGATAGTTAATCCCCTTATAAAAGAAGTAAAATTGAGGTGGTTTGGACCACTCAACTTTTGGGTTTGATGGATTATTTAACAGCTACTATAGAGCCACCTTGACTCAGTAAAAAGTATGACCCCTTGAGCTTCGATTACTTTTAAGAAAAACGATCTCGCATTGAAGCAACAAGGCGTTGCAGAGATCAGTGTCTGCTTTGCTTTTCCACATTTCTACAACATGTTGTGAAGAAAGCCAATTTCTTTGTTGTAGTGGCTCCAGGCCTGCACTACTTTGCCCACAAGTGGTCAATTGGGTTAAGGTTGGTGATTTTTTGGGGGCCATTGAATTTTGTTTTTTTTCTGGGGGCTGATTAAACCAGTCTTGAACCACATGAGCATGTGCACTACACTATTTTTCTTGGACGAAGTTTTCTGTGAGGGGTTTAGGGAAATTTACGAACGGGAGGAAGCTTTTGTCCTCTAAACATTACAATAAAAAGGGTTCATTCTTGGACCTACCCTCAAATGTGTCCCGGAAAAGCACACCCATCCAGCCCAAGACATCAGTGTACCTTCCACTGCGAGTTTAGGAGCGATGTTCTCTGGCTGATTGAGTGTTTTGGTGGGCGCCATAGTTCAGGTGCATCCGCTCAGAGCTGAAAGACTTCTCGTGCTAAAAAAACGGTGTCCCAAAATTCGGGGGGGCTGGTTTACGTATTCTAGGGCGAACTCTAAACGTGTGAATTTATGTAGCTCGTAAGAATTTTTCTTTTCCGGTATTTGGTGGTGACGTCCGGCTTTTATGCAGGCTCCCGGGCATTTTGGCGAAAAAGCTACATTTTATCCGTATATCAAGGGAAACGGAATCAACGGGGCTCCTTCAGATGTGGAGCTATGATATGTCTACATCTTCGTTGGTTAAGCGAATGCGTCCGTTTATGACGATTGGCCAGTCCTTTATAGCCCCTTCCTCATACCTGACACCCTTTCCTAACAGTATCCACATGAAATCTAGTTGGATAGTATTGTGTCTTATTCATGCCAATTTTCCACAAAAACCCATCACCTGACCCTTACCGTATTCTTTAGCCCCCCAAAACTCCCGGATTGCGGGCATATTTGTAAATACTTTACAGAAGAAAACCCTACAAATCATGACACAACCAGAACCATCACTGACATCGGCTGTTTATTGCAACAATGCTCTGCAAAAAAAAAGTCAAAACCCTTTTAAATAACATTTTTTAATTTTAATGGAAAAATTTATCACCCCCAAAAACCCCGTAAAAACAACAATAGTCAAATTATAAAATTTCCTTTTCAATAATGGGTGGATATTTTAAACCAAAAAATAAACTATTAAATAAGATCAAAAAAAAATAAATTGGGTTTATTCATTCTCATTTTTAATAAACTTTAAATAGTTTGAAGGGGTTCCATCAACGTAATAGTTCACAGGGCGATATAAATAATGGCACCCAAAGTTGACCCCGAGATGTCGGTGAAAGAGGTATTTTCAGACCCTTTATTTTATATGACCCTGACTGTACAATAATTTTATATAGATACAACTTACGCTAGAGTTAGGACACAGGGTAGATCTACTCTATATGCAAATATTATAAGACATTTTAAAACAGGTTAAAAGAGCTAAAAGGCCCTGACACTAGTGCTAAACCTGCTTTTTTTAAAATAAATTAAAAATATAAAAAACTTTAAGAGGGTGTAATAACATAGTGCAGAGTATAGTAGAGTAGAAGAAATGGAAACGTGGGTGAGTTTTTTTATGAACCAGGCAACAAAACATAATAATATACCGAATTCATGTACCACGGAATAGCAGTGTTTGTTAATACTAGGAAAACGCTTAAGTCCCGCCGCGTTGTTGGATGAGCGTAATTGGTGCATTGAGCTGCCATATGTTATGCGAATTTTCTGTTGTTCTGTGGAAAAATCATTATTTAGTTGAACTTTTTTTTAAATTAAATTCAATTAAATAAAAAATTAACTTCATTTTTTAAAATTTGTTTTTAATTAATCGTAATTGTTAAAAAAATCGTAAAATTGCGATTTTTATAAGAAATAATTTCTTGATTGCGATTTAACACAAATATATGAATTTATAAATTTAAGGTTCTGCGAAAAAATCATTACAATCGGATAAAGCATGTAGGTGTTATAAGTCAAAGAATTGTTTTAAAAAAAGAAAAAAACCCGTAAAATATCGATTTTTATGATAAATATTTTTTCAATTGCGCTCAAATTTCACAAGAATATCTTAATTCATAAAATAAAGGTTCTGTGCAAAAATCATCAAAATCGGATAAAGCATGTAGGTGTTATAAGTCGATGAATTTTTTTAAAAATTGAAAAAATCGTAAAATTGCGATTTTCATGATAATTTTTTTTTGGATTGCACTCAAAAACGTGGCAGTTCTAAGTTCAGAGATTTCAAAGGTCTCCATAAAATTTCATCGCAATCGGAGTATCGGTTTAGCCGGAATCGTGTGGACAAACAGACAAAAATACAAAAAAAAAGATAGAAAGAATGAAAAAAAAAAACATTCCGTATTTTTTTCTCCAGTGTAGTAGAATGGAATCTTCGCTTCGCTCATCCAACAAATGCCATTAGTTATTCAATCCCTTAATGTGACGTGCATACTTAGCCAGAGGGGCACACTTGAAAGACTTATCCACAGAATTCCACTTCGCAGCAACACGATACCAATACCCAGCCTGATATGAATAAGTCCTAGCAAAGGGTGGGACTAAGTTCACACCACGACTGTCTACTCTTCTGTAGCTGAGCTGCAGTCTTTTTAAGGGGTCAACATCTTTGTTACGTGTGAAGCACTTTTTTATAAACATAAGGTCAGAGGCGAGCTCTCGCAATCGTCGGCGGAGAACCCTTCCCCTTCCGTTGAAGACCTCCCCGACGACTATGACAATAATACCACAAACGATGACGAAGACAATGACGACCGCGACGTGAGAACCCCCTTTCCTCCCCTTACCTGTGGCTGGTTCTAACCAGCATGGGCCCCTCCTCTTGCCCCCTTTCCCTAGGTTAGAGTGGTGCATTATGACCTAACAATTTACACGCCCTTTATTCAAATTAAAAAATAAGAACAAATCCATCTATCTAAGACTCCGTATCCTTGTCTTGTTTCAGGTGTCCACGGCTTCAGTTGATGTAGTCGCCAACCAAGTTCCGCGCTCAGACAACCAGACGTGAAAGGTTCGTTGATCATATCGCTCCCTCATCTAATAAGGACGACACTCGTTCTGAATTTTTCATTCAAAGTTGTTTATTAAAGAGATTTAATTCACATTGACATATAATTTGTTTGCAAATAAATAATTTTGCATTTGCTATGAACATCATCTCTATAATTTTATTTCATAAACATATCAATATAATCATTAAACACACCACAACCTCATTTCTTTAGCTTACAATATCACATGCGGCGCAATATGACCTACACGGTTGAAGCGCCCTAGATTCTCCTGTCTGAGACCATCAAACATTTCTTAGACACGGGAGCCCAAGTCTGACTTTGCGGACTACTACACTAATAAAATTTGAACTTAATTTAAAAACTCCCGTCGTTCGTCGTTTCTCGTAGTTTGTAAATGTAGTTAAACCAACTGATCTTAATAGCTATATAAACAGTTATTTTAAAAATTATTATTTAAGATGGAAGAAATTTATAATATCACAGCTAACCTGTGGCTGACTTTTATGTACGGTTTTTTTTCATGTTCATTTCATGTTTATTGTGTTTTTATTAATTATTACTTTAACGAATATCACAACGAGCACCCCTTGACATAAACAGCTAGGTGTGGACGATATCATAAAAAAAATATATATACGTGCAATTATACAATTTATGTAATAATATATTAAACACGGCGATTATGGCGATTCATATTTGCAGGCAGTATACATGAAGAATATACAAACAATACTGGGAAAACTATGAAAAATCAACATTTAAGAACGTTGACAAACAACGATACAACCGCGACGTGAGAAGCCCCCATTCCTCCCCCTGCCCGTGGCAGTTTCTGACCAGCATGGCCCCTCCTCCCCATCCCCTAGGCTTGAGTGGGGCATTATGACCTAACGGTTGACGCAACCATAATCCAAATAAACTAAACTAATAGTGGTAGCGGTACACGACATGAAAAACGATAATACTGCACTTTGTGAACACGGTTTGCCGCTTTGCACAGTTGTAGGTGGGACCAAAAGTAATATTTAAGGACGTGGAGGCACTCGAAATTTCCCTTAGAATTCAAAATGGCGGCCATTTATCAAAACGATGTCCTCAGATACAAAAACTATTTGATGTGTCTAATAAATCATGTTTGGTATCGTTTTCGTATATTTCCGACTCGAATAACTCGATAATAATGTTAAAATAAAAATCTGGGTGAAAATGTAGAAGTTTAACATGTATTTAGTAGTATTTTCAAGAAAATTTTCTTAGATTGGGTCCGACGTAGAAACTCCTTTACCCTACCCCTGTAATTGCTTCTAGCATTAAATTATTATGATTATAATGTTTAATTTAAAACCGAAATTCATTTTTTTACTTATTGGCCAGTCTTTGCTGCGGCAACCAGAGGTGCTCAACAGGTGGTTAATGATCATTGTGCTGATTAATATGCTGCTCTTTTTAACACGGTTTGGCACTTGGCTCAGTTGAAGCTGGTACCCAAAAGATTCTTTTAAGATGTGGAGGCAATAAAAATTCCCTTCGAATCCAAGATGGCGGCGATTTTTGGAATGTTGACCTTTATAAAAAAAATCTTGTAGTTTTTCAAATTCATCTGTGTTTGTGGTTGTCATTTTCGTATGTAAGTGACTCTCAGAATTCAAATATTTCTTCAATATTAAAGTTAAATCAAAAATTGAGAAACTGAGTATTTTGTAGAATTTAAACTCAATACTGGAGTTTACTTGGCCTGTGTTTACTTTGTGACGTTGTTAAGAGAAGTCGCTTAGGCTGGCTCGGAGACGAGTTTCAGAACTCAGTTTTCTGTTTTTCTTTCTTTCGGGTAAACGGTTAATAACGTCGGTATAATATTTGATATTTTATTTGTTATTCATTAATTTTGAATACACAAATCGTAAAATCACCGTTATTTACGCAATTTTGGTGAACTTCAGGAATTTATTACAATTGTGTACAGATTATTTTAACGCATATTTGAATACTGGATATCAACGATTAAATCATTGTGAACTAGCAGGTTAATTTGGTTTCATCGTTATATGAACGGTTTGGTGATAATTTCTAGAATTGAAATCCATGTTTTGGATTTCCCATTTTTTTCGTGTTTTAGACTTATGTCTCGCAATGGACCTTTTTGGCTCATTATTTGCAACCAATTGTGGATATCTACATAAAAGTACTTCATCAACATGCATGCAAAATTTGGTAATGTATTACCAACCGTTCAGCATAAATCATCAACACCTGCAGGGGCGCCAAATTTTCAGAACGACTGTGGATGCTCAAAACTTAGACAAACTATGGGGTAGAGCAGGGCGGCTCTGGGGTAGTTTTACTGGTGAGGCGAAATTATTATCCCGGAGGTAGTATATGGGGACCACACGGGGGGTTCGGGGGGCAAAGCCCTCCAATAATAGCGCCGCAGGCGAAAATTTAGAAAATCAAGTTCTTAGAGTGCGTTTGGTGCGTTTTAGAAAAAAATTGTGGGCTGAATGCAGTACCAAAATAATTTCTCGATTTGGTTAATCGGGAAACACTCCCGTGGGTGTAATTGTTTTTATTTACTACAATTCAGAAATTAAAAAAGTCCGCCAAAACCGGGAATCGAACCACGGATCTCCCACATTCCAGGTGGACGTCTTAACCACTAGACCATCAGGACGGGTACATTTTAATCTCTGAATTGTAGTTGCATTATACATCTGAATGGATGGAACAGTACTGCAACGAATATCTGCTGCCTTTGAACTGACCACCAAACATTAATTATAATGTCATTACCTTTACGCAGGTATGAGCGAGGGTTTATTTCTCGATTTATAAATAATATATATAATAAATAAATAATAAATAGAAAATCGAGTTTTTTTAATTTATGAATTGTAGTAAATAAAAACCAAAATAATGTAGTTTTTGTGCAGTCAAAACTGGAAATCCACCAAAAGAAGTGAGTCACTGAGGTGATAGATTATATTACATCCCCAATCGTGGTTGGCACTGGGGGCTTTGCGGTAGTTTCGAATCAGCCCTACCCTACTACCATTATTGTTTGTCACATTGAAATAATAAATCTTGGATATATAGCATTCAATTCCGTATGTGTGTGGATGCGCAGAAGAACTACCGTTTGTGATGATGATTTGTGATGATTTGTGTGGGTGCACAGCCCCTACACAAATCTATCTCGTGGGTGCTTTGGCCCTCGTGCACCCACGGAGCTGGCGCCTATGAACACCTGAGTGCGCGCATTTGAGTTGGGTCATGCAAGCTCAGCAAATTTTAGTCCAATGGCCACTTAAAAATGGTAGCTATAACCTGTTCAAAGAATCTCTCAAGCGCATAGTTCCTTGGTTTCTTGTTTTGATCACACACATTACTCTCGCTGATTGACAATTGATTTAAAAGACCTAGAAGAGCTCTCAAACACAGCTCTCAGCGTTCACCGTGAGTTCTGTAGTAGAAACTATATAATCTACAAGACTCCCAGACCATTCTCTGCCCTTGCCGTGGATAAAGCACACGAAAAAAATAATGCTCTTATTAAGGGTGACCGTGGTGTAGTGGGCCTGACAGAAGATTCAGTGGCTCTTTGGAGGTGGTCAGTTGCAGGTCCTAAAGTCTGCAGGTTACACAGTGAATTTATTCCCGCGCAAGATGAAACCCCAAGTGTTCTTCGACAACATGAGCAATACTCAGCATACCAGACTATGTTTAGGGAAGACACTTGCGCTCAGATTTCAGATTTCAGATTCAGATTTAGCACACTTTTATTCAAATTCATTGATACAGATAATACATAACATAGAAAACAAACATTGATTTATAATTGCTTAATATGAAGGTGAATGCCTATACATGAGAGAGGCTTGTGTGTGGGCGCATAATATTTTGTGGCAATTCAGGTTTAGATGGCAGATGACGTTGAATCTTGGTATATATACCTTATTATGTTGTATTCAATCAAAGTATATAAATGTATGTGTATAAATTAAGTATATAATGTATAAAATATACATAAATGGTACCACTATAGTGGGTATTATGTAAGCTGGGCACTTTTATTTATAAAGTGAATTCTAAGTGCTACATTTTAACAATATTATTATTATTGATTCATAGCAGTTGTCGACTCAAAGACAGTCTAGAATTTGGTAATACGTTCTTGGAATTAAGCGAAGATCTTATAATAATTGACTGACGGGTGTTAGTGAGCAGGGAAGGTGTTGACACATTAAACTCTCTTGTTTTTTATTGCTTTTTTATTTATTTACTTACCGTCTATCCTATTCAGTTATAAAAACTGATTTACAAAGGAGGACAAAGATGATGGCATCAATCTGTAAAGGGTTGTAAGGGAGATATTATATTGTCATGTTTGGGGTAGTTTCTACCCTTGTTACTGGTATAATTTCATTGATTATTGCTTGTGACAAGACAGTGATTGCATTACGATGTCACAAGTATAAGGAGGTCGTGTTTGTTGCTGCAATGACCATTGCGCGCATGTATGACGTACGTGTGTTGCTGACAGATGGATTATTTGTCACTTTATTGTTATTTGTGGCAATACCAGGTGTATTTGAATTGCTGGTCTAAGCATTGTGACATGAGCTAATAGACTCGCACGGGCTCTGTCTCGGGGAACTAAGTGGCGACATAGTGCTGACTTTGCGTTTCGACACTGCAATTACGGCTAATTATTTGGGACTTTGAATCAGCTCGGTGACTGAGGAGGCGTAAGCCCGGTTGGAGTTGGGGAGTTACAATCTGACCAGCGAACGAACAATTTGTCTTCGAGAGCAAGTACAATGGTGTTCTGACAAAGAATTGTTGACAAGAAGAGTAATTAGTTAGCAGTGCATTGGAAACATCGAGTATCGAATGGATTAGCCGATCAAGAGGCAAGAAGTCAGAAGAAGGTAGAACATCTGCACTCCCACGTCCGAGACTGAGCCACGGCTGATCCAGGACCAAACCAGAGAGGGGGGACTTAAAGTAAGACATGGTTTCATTACTATAGGTCAAGTCACTCACTACATGGGGGTTCGAACTCACGTTCAATCAGGTGAAATGCATAAGCTTAACTAACAGGCTTATTAGGTTGATTGTGGTTAAATACAAGTGCTCCTTCTTTCTGTTGAGATTATGTTCTTGTTTGTGATAATCCTCTCTATACATGTCCCAGGAAAACCACCTCATTAAATACCTATCGATTTCGGTCACTGTTGAGAAGATTAGTCTGTGTAACAAACAACAGCTACGTTCCCCCAGAACAATGGTTACTTTGGTAAATAACATCTATACCAAGGGCTAATCAATCTCTCAACTTGACAATATAGTTGCTTACTTAATAACTACTTTTCAACCCTTAAAGTCAGTGGACAAAAAGATCTTTACGGCTAAGCTAAAAATTATGTCTGCAGGCACCAAGAATAAGAAGTGTGATGACTGATGAGCAGCTTTTCTCAAACTATTCATTGCAAGTCAGCACAAGGAAATTGTATTAGATCATAAGATGACTTTTTTCCGCACGAAAATAAGGCTTGTCCCCCTTCGATTTCAGCAAATGGTGAGCTGCGCATAGGTAACAAAGGCAAACTGACCATTAGCACTCAGAGATTTTCACGCATTCACTGATTGTGACCCAGTGTCTGCTTTTAATTCCAAAGGCAAGCGTTCTGCCAAGAGAGCAATGTGTGAAGTTTGTAAAGAACGCGGCGTAGAAGTAATAATTTGCTTTAAACAGAAAATCTTAAATACAATTTTTTCTTTGCTAAACACCTATCAATTAGTCGATTTGTGATAATAGCAGTAGTGAATTTGTAAACTGTACGTATCATTAATATTTTGAGCTCAAATTCGTGTTCTCTGGCTCAAATTCATATGGACTTGACACCAAACATGATATTATTAGTCGTTTTGATCAAAATTTTGTGTTCAAAGGTCATCTCCAAAAATCGACGCCATCTTGGATTTGAGGGGAATTTTAAATGCCTCCACATCTTAAAAAAATCTTTTGGGTACCAGCTTCAACTAAACCAAGTGCAAAACCGCGTTAAAAAAGAGCACCATATATTAAACAGCACAATAATCATTAACCACCTGTTGAGCACCTCTGGTTGCCGCAGCAATGACTGGCCAATAAGTAAAAAAACGAATGTCGGTTTTAAATTAAACATTTAAATCATAATAATTTTATGCTAGAAGCATTTACAGGGGTAGGGTAAAGGAGTTTCTATGTCGGACCCAATCTATGAAGATTTTCTTGAAAATACTACTAAATAGATGTTAAACTTCTAGAATTTCACCCGGATTTTTATTTTGACATTATTTTTGTGTTATTCGAGTCGGAAATATACGAAAACGATACCAAACATGATTTATTAGACACATCAAAAGAATTTTTGTATCTGAAAACATCGTTTTGAAAAATGGCCGCCATTTTGAATTCTAAGAGAAATTTCGAGTGCCTCCACATCTTTAAAAATTACTTTTGGTCCCACCCACAACACTGTGCAAAGTGGCAAACCGTGTTCAAAAAGTGCAGTATTATTTTGCGTACCGCTACCACTATAAACCAAAAACCATGTCTCGCATTAAAACGCAAACCACCTCCCCCCCCCGACCCCCGCCACCAAACTCCTCCTCAGGGCAAAACAGCTCCGACCGAGATGGAACCGAAGCATGTTTTACTTAAAGTGGTTCATTCTAAGGAGAACGATGATCAGTTGAGAAGGAGAAAGAAGGTATAATGCCTTGCGCACTCAATTTATTCTCTCCCAAACATAAAGAACATCTTTCGTAATATGATAACGTCGACTAGCTTTCTAAATTTATCATTCAAAGTAATGTATCTTGCAATTCGCATTAAACAGATTTTATTTATTTATTTATCTCCATTCAAATAAGTAATGTTCATTCTGCTAATTATATCAACATCACCATTTTCTTTTCTTTTATAAAATTAGAATACTATATAATCATCAAACACACAATAAACTCATTTTATTAACTTTCAATATCACAGGCTGCTCAACATGACCTAAACGGTTGAAACGCCCTAGGTTCTCACGTCGGGTTACGATGTAGCCTCGCAAGGTTTTGCGTCACTAAATATACATTGAATTATGTGCCACGGACTAAACATCCGGTCACGTAACCTACTGATAAGAACCAGGCGAGGGTAGGAACAACCCGGGTCAGTCGTTGCAGGTTCACTACGCGGACAGGTCGCTGTGATAGCCGGCGATGTCCACGAGACGGAGAAGACGAGGACTCAAAAGTACAGTGTATAGTGAGGAGTAGTAACAAGGAATTTTTGAATATCCTAGAGAAACAATATGATCGATGATAAAATGTTTGGCTCGTTGGTCTTGTGGTTAGCCTACCTTCTTCCAATGCAAAAGGTCCATGGTTCGATTCTCGTTAAAGTGAGAAGTTTTTAACTTCTGATTTGGACTTACGTCCATCAGTTCTTGTCTTAGGAATTTCTAAACGGTGACTTGTGAGCCGTCCTTGCAACGAGGCACATAATAAATTTAAAGTTGTTCTGAATTGGCCTTGATGATTCTGGTGTTGATCAAATGGTGTTCGCACGGTCCATCCCACTGATTGCTTTATTTCCTATTAAAAATGCCGAACTTTGGTTGGTTATCGGTCACTCGTCGAATGCGTCGGGGCTTGCAGGGTTATCATTCACTAGTGTGAAGTAATTACACGAGGAAGTGAAAGTGAACCTTCCCCGTCTGGGCCCGGGTTAGAATTGACCCAGAGCGTGGCTCTGCTAATCGTAAAAGGCGATTCAAGAGACTAAAGTCCACCTCGCAAACATCAGCTAGTGAGAGCGGAGTATTATTACTCCCGAAAACTAGAGGCGAGCTCTGGCAAATTGTCGTCGGGGACACCGCGCCTTTCCCTTGACGACCTGCCCGACGACGATGACAATGACATAACGAACGATGACGAAGACAATGACGACCGCGACGTGAGAATCCCCCTTCATCCCCTTACCCGTGGCTGGTTCAATGGCCCTCCCCCCGGCCCCCCCCCCCTCTAGGTTAGAGTGGTGCATTATGACCTTACGGTTGACGCGTCCTTAATCCAAATAAACAAAAAGAAAAAGTGAACTTTCACTCTTAATTCTTCTAGTGACTGGTAGTTCTTTGACAGCTAAATTTTTTGGTCATATTATTGACGTTGTTGTTCAAATTAAAGTAGGATTATAGATCCTACACCTTAAATACAAATTCCCCGTCTGGGCCGGGGTAAAGGATTTGCCCAGAGCATGGCTCTGCTAATCGTAAAAGGCGGTTCAAGAGAAAAAGTCCACCGCGCAAAAATCAGCCTGTAAGAAAGGTAGTATTTTACTACCACAACAAGAGGCGAGCTCTGGCAATCGTCGTCGGGGACCTTGCCCCCTTCATTGACGACCCTCGACGACGATGACGGCCGTGACGTGAGCATGGGCTCTTCCTCCCCACATCCTCTTGACTAGAGTAGTGCATTATAACCTTATGGTTGACGTGTCTTAATTCAAATATATATATTTTTTTAATTCAAAGTAATCTATTTAACAAAATTTAATTCACAATCTTCCACATTTTTTTATTTTTTAAATTTTCATTCAGATAAATAACTTTTGTCTTGCTATTTCTATTCCTATCATCATCACCATCATTTTTTCAAAACTTTATCATCAAACACACCATTAACTCATTTCATCAACTTTCAATATCACAGGCGGCGCAATATGACCAAACCGGTTGAAGCGCCCTGTTTCTCACGTCGCCGTTGACACCAGGAATCAATCAACCAGGAATCTCCGATCATAATGATTTAATCCTAAGACGACAATGGAGGATTAGTCGAAGGCTTTCTGTTAATTTTTGGAAACGTTGGATTTAATAATATACCAACTTTGGTGAAACGAGAAAAATGGCATGAACCAATGGAATGTATCAAAAATGGTGACATTGTTGTAATAGCATATGTCAATCTACCAAGAGCCAGCTGGCCAAAAGGAGTGGTCAAACCATATATCCAGGAAACGATCACTATCGATTACAAAGACAATGACGACCACGGCGTGAGAACACCCTCTGCCTGTCCCTACGTATGGCTGTTTCTGACCAGCATGGGACATTCCTCCCCATATACCCTAGGCTACAGAAGCGCATTATGCCCTAACGGTTGACGCGCCCCCAATATAAATTAACGTTTACCTTCTGCAGGATTCTTGCCAACATGAGGGGGCGGTTCGGGCACAGAGATAAGAGACGCGAACAACTAACAAAAGACGTCCAACTAAAACGGTATCAGTATTATTATATATGATTGTTTTGCTGTACTTATAGCTTTAATATTTTTTATTTTCTTCAAACTTAGAACACAACACAATATATTCGTGACTGTATTAATATATATCCACCTATCCGTAGGAATAGTGTAAAAAACTAAATCGTCTGACTCATGGATATCTTATAACAAGATAAAAGATTGTTCCTGGATGCAACTTATGCGGCAGAATGTACCCGATATTAGGATTTGCGCTCGCCATTTGGTTTCTCCCAAGCACATGAAGAACTTCTATCACATGAGGACAACGTCGGAAACTATCTACGCATTTCATATATAAACGAATATTCTTCCATCAAATAACGAATTGTCCTTTTATCTCTTTCACCATTATATTTAGTTTAAACTTGAACAAGCAACAAATTCAATTAATTAACTAACAATTTTGCAGGCGTCGCAATATGACCTACCCGGTTGAAGCGCCCTGCAGTTTCTCACGTGTTATTGTCTGAAAGTCCCAGTGTACTCAAATGATACACACCCTAGTCTGGAGTGGCGCATTACACCCTAACGGTTAACGCGCTCATAATCCTAGTAAAAGAAACAAGGATAGAACTGTTCAATTCTACGATCTTGTTCTGCTACACATGCACTTGAAGGCAAATTAGTGTTTATTTGTAACAAGCAAGTTACAACTAACGTAATGCATCATAGATATTTAAGTAACGTCAAAATTTACAAATTATCAATCCTCAATAATACTTTTTATTTTCATACTGGGTTGGAAATTGTGAATAAAATCATTCGAAAATCGACAATATTTTAGATTCAGATCGCAGTTTGATCTTTGTCAATATGAAGACATTATCATATGATGTCGGCGACAAACTTTCTATGTTGCGCATTCAAAGTAAACTTTTTTCAAACTATTTTAATACACGTCAAACTCGTTTATTTTGGTTACTTCAAATAAATTATCGTAAATGCGAGATATGATATGATGCCCATCTTGCTATCGTAGGGGTTTTATATTCTCCCCTACTAAGAAGCTAGCTATGGCGGTCGTCGTCGGGGGACCTCTACCTTTTCACTTGTCAACCTGTCCGACGACGAACATGACAACACTTATGATGAAAAAGTCGATGAAGACCACGACGCATTGATATTTAACCCCTATAGTAGGCTAGATTAGCAGTGTCCAATACTTCCGCACAGGCGCTAGCGTAGCACGTTGAACCGCCAAATCGCCATCTTGAAGTGGTCCCGTTTGACATGTTGACATATGCTTGTCACACGTTTTCAATGACGATCAAGTACTTTTTTAAGATTGTTTTGAGATGGTTTTAGCGTGTGCAGCTTGGGGATGCTCAAACAGAAACGACAAGAAAATTAATCTATTCTTTCATAAGTGAGTTTCGCTAATAAATAAATGTTCACAATAGGGAAGTCTCACCAGTTTTAGATATTAGCGCTGGTGTACAGAATCAGTAGATATTCACTTAAAAACACCATCGCCGTAGTTTTATAACACTCTAAGTAAAAACTGTATATTCCACAGAGGTACAAAGTTTTACGTTTACTCTTTCCCGCGCTTTTATCGTGAAAAGACGTGTGACGTCATAACCCTAAAGACATTGTTGGTATGAATGAAATTGACCACGGTCTTCTAGATCACGGAGCTAAATTCACCTCTCGGCCGTTCACCAGCTCGTGTTAAAACAACAGTCCATTGTTGACATTTTCTTTATAAATGTTTTCGTAAAACCGTTAATCGTTAAAAATGTATACACAAATGTGCATATGTTTATATCTTGCTATACAAATTATTATTTATTAGTATTTCTTAATCATACTTGAAACCAATTTTATTCTGAAAGTGCTTTTAGAAGTAAGATAATCATCAAAAATGCTGTTTATTCAATTATCACACGGTGATTGGTTGTAGGGTTATGACGTATTGCCCTGTTTTTTCCCGCCATTATTACGCTAAAACTTTAAGCTCACTTTAGTGACTGAAAAAATTTTTGAAATAACGAAGATTTTATATTTATGTAATCAGAAACTGGCCCTGAATATAGAAGAATAATAACAAATATTTGTGAGTCTTCCCTATTGACAATTGTCTTAACCTTGCCTAGACCTGACGCCAGCCTATAACCTGCAATGTTTATAACTCGTAAGATGATTCTTATGATTATCCTTAGCCATGATGGACAATAAAATGTAGATCTTAGTTATTGCACAATGCACAATATTATAAGGTAAAAATGATCCCCTTAACCCTATAGGACCGATAATATCTAGGAGGAGTAAAGAATAGTAGGCCTAGCCTAGGGCCTAGGCTAGCAGGTAGGTAGCCACCTAGGGCCACCTACACCTGATTTATGCTTGCTTAATTTCAGATTCAATGTCAAATTAATCATTTCTACTAAGAGAGATTGTTTTATACCATCAATTTACAGCGTTTGTGTGGCGACCATTTCGAGCAGTTGTTTTATCCATCTATCACAGGTTACATACAATTTTCAATTTTCCAGACCATCTACACAACTTAAGTTTCTTTGCTTATTACAAATAATTGTAGGTCTGTAGGCCCTACCCTACGTAGCATTAGCTTAACACTATAGTGCCCTCCCATCAAGGACTTGTCGGGGGTCGCCAGTAAGCCGGTGATTGCCTTTTGCTACCGCATGATCCCCTACTTACCTGCGATGGGGCTTTCGTCTCCCTCCAGTAAACTTAAGGCAAACACAAGCTTCGTCATAACCTTACCTGGCCCACTCCCTCCAGTAGATGTTGCCTCGACGCGCTCCGTGCGGCATTTAACACTGTGGTAGCTACGTCCCCGGGAGGCCGGTGTAACCCCCCGCAACGATGTCGTCCGAGTTATTCGTTCGGGACACTCTTGTCCAATCAATGGCTCCTCGAGCCGCTTTGCATGTATTAGCTCTAGTCTTTATAGTCCGTGGACACTAGACTGGCCTTCCTTCCGTGTAAAAGCTCGGCAAGGTGTTAACTGATTTAACGAGGTCATTTTAAAGTCCGTGGACAACCCGCGCCCGAACTACATTTAAGGTGGGTACCACACACACCTACTGCAGCATCTGTACACTGGGTGTGCCAGAGGCTACAGCTACAGGCTGATACAGTTAAAACTTATTGTTATAAAATAACGTTCACATTGAAAGATTAAAGTGGATCAATGAATTGTTGACAAGAAGAGTAATTAGTTAGCAGTGCATTGGAACATCGAGTATCGAATGGATTAGCCGGTCAAGAGGCAAAAAGTCAGAAGAAGGTAGAACATCTGCACTCCCACTCCGAGACTGAGTCACGGCGGGATCCGGGACCAAACCAGAGAGAGAGAGGACTTAAAGTAAGACATGGTTTCATTACTATAGGTCAAGTCACTCACTACATAGGGGTTCGAACTCACGTTAAATCAGGTGACATGCATAACCCCTTTAAACCCAAACAGGCTAATTAGGATGATTGTTTTTTAAATACAAGTGCTCCTTCTTTTTGTTGAGATTGTGTTTTTGTTTGTGATAATCCTCTCTATACATGTCCTAGAAACCACCTCATTAAATACCTATCGATTTGGGTTTCACTGTTGGGAAGATTAGTCTGTGTAACAAACAACAGCTACGTTCCCCCAGAACAATATTTTACTTTGGTAAATAACATCTATACCAAGGGCTAATCACCTCTCAACTTGACAACACCATTGTACTTACTCTCGAAGACGACTTGTTCGTTCGCGGGGTCAGATTGTAACTCCCCGACTCAACTGGGCTTACGCCTCCTCAGTCACCGAGTTGATTCAAAGTCCAAATTAATTAGCAGTAATTGCAGTGTCGAAACGCAAAGTCAGCACTTATGTCGCCACTTAGTTCCCCGAGAAGGAGCGCGTGCGAGTCTATTAGCTCATGTCACAATGCTTAGACCAGCAATTCAAATACACCTGGTATTGCCACAATAACAATAAAGTGACAAATAATCCATCTGTCAGCAACACACGTACGCCATACACGCGCGCAATGGTCATTGCAGCAACAAGCATGACCTCCTTATACTTGTGACATCGTAATGCAATCACTGTCTTGTCACAAGCAATAATCAATGAAAATTATACCAGTCAAAAGGGGTAGAAACTACCCCAAACATGCCCATGTCACGCCTCCATAGAAGATTCGACCGAATCTTGTTCAAGTTTGTCTTCATGTGCATCACAAACTACAGGAAGATCGACTCCATCTGGATTAAGATTTCCTCCGTATATCAGTACTGTTCCTATATAATCAACCTGTTTTTTTCAGATGCTCTCTTATTCTCTCTTGTTTGTTTCTTCACTTCCTTGAAATCTTGATTGTCCTCCTCAAATTTTGCAATCTTCCTCCTCATCAAGAAGACGCGATACACCATCCACCCTCTTGCATAATAGACCAAAACCAAATCAAATCCTAACTGAATACTACTTGTATCAACTACTAAATAAAACTTCAAAACAAGCAAGTTGAAATAATACGAATCTCACGCTCAAACGAGTCCAGAATGCAAAAACTCACCTTCCAGGTAGTACAAGCCAGGAACCTAATATAAAAAGTTTGACTCGAATGACAGTAATTCATCCTAAACAACCTTAATTCCTGCGAATTAGGATTAAATAAATTGATCTTAAAATTCCTTTTATTTAATCTAACCCCAAGCAATCTTAATAAAAATTAAGTCATAAAACAAACATAAAAATATCATTGCTTGTGCACAAAATCAAAAAAACGACATAATATTTAAGAATTACTGTCTCAAAATTCCCTGAATAAATTCATTCGGAACCCCGGGAAAAGGGTCCTTAAAACCCTTAACTCATTAAACTTTGGGATGTGCTTCCTCCGACAATTTGACGTAGCTTATCCAGACAGCTCCTGGAAGCCCGCAGATGTATACTGCAGGTAGGTACTGCATACGTAATGGCTCGCAATGTCCCATGTCACTGGACTGGACTCGCACAATAAAATGAACCAGATCACTAAAACACAAACAAAATCTCGACAGACAATGTTCATAATACAGTCACCACGTGTCATCAATAGTAAACAAAGCCCAAGTGTAAAACTGATGACAAATGAATACAATACACACTCGACTGACATTAAAAAATGCCATAATAGCAACCTTGAACTTCAGTAGTATTTAAAACTGCCGACTTAGTGCTACAGTAACACACTTACCATTTACATAATCGATAAATAAAATGCAAGGGCGACAATTTTTAACTGAACTGAATTATGTAAACAAATAATAATATGAAAGCCTCTATCCAGAAAATATTTAACAAATATTAATTAAAATTTAAATTTAAATTACATTACAACGACAACATTATTCCAAAACATAAAGAATTATTTATTAAAATAACTATATCAATTTATATTAAATTTGAAACAGAAAACATTTTATTATAATCTCAATCCACAGACCACAACAATGAATTTACAATACACATCAAGCAAAATTTTTCTGAAACAAATAACTAATTACATTTACTGCATTCTGATTGATTTAACAAAAAAAATATATATAATAATAATAATAATCAATTTCAATGATATAAAACATAAATGAATTACATTAAATCAAATGAATTAAGCCATTGCATAACTATGCACTTACACATAGGACTGTGACACCACCCTTGGTTCCTCCACCCCTGAAGCCAAGTGGCAAATGAGACAGCATTTCCACCCCATTTAAACCCCAAATTTAGCTAATTGTAGAGCAATGCTACACTCCTTTTGAACTTAAGAGATAATGGTACGCCCAGTGCCACCACTTTCCATACTGGGTATGATACCCCTTTGGCGCTCCCCTTAACCAATGCTGCGTAGGACAAGGATGTCCTACCGCTCTCCACAATAGGGCAAAGAACCACATCTGGTTCCTTCCTATCCTCACAAGACGTAGGCACTGTTGTACTTCTGCCCTCGTCACCACAAAGCGACACCACTACTTCATCTTCTACGTACTCATGAACAGTAGACAGCGAAGTACTACACTCCCCACCTAGCAGTGACACCCCCAAGGCATCCACTACTTCCTCATGAGCGGCTTCACTACCCTCTTTACCTAGAAGTGACACCCCCACGGCATCTCCAATATCCTCGTGAGCAGCTCACTACCCTCTTCACCTAGAAGTGACATCCCACGGCATCTCCAATATCCTCGTGAGCAGCTTCACCACCCTCTTCACCTAGAAGTGACACCCCCACGGCATCTCCAATATCCTCGTGAGTAGTAGATACCATAGAACATCCACCCTCAATCTCAGAACTCAAAACCACAGAAATTACCTTGTCATTGCTATTAGTTTTTCACCGAAATGTCACTACCCTAACCACAGGAAGCAAAACCTTAGAAAAAACCTTGTTCATTGCTATTAGTGGGCACCCAAATGTCACTCCCCTTAAAACCCCAGGGCATAAAACCTTAGAAATTACCTCATTTTTGCAATTCATTTTTTTTCATTTTTTTCTTTGGCACCCCAGTGCTACTACTTTCCACGAAGGGCGCTTCAACGGTGTAAACAGCACAGAAAATGGTAGCGTGGGGGGGACGCTAGGTGGTAACGACACAGAAGATGACCCTTGTTCCGATGAAACAACAACAGGTACTCTCCGATGAGCTCAAGAGATTTCAGTTTGACACAGTCTCTCTTAAAATGACCAACTCTCTACAATAAAAACAAATGACCTGATTATCCCAATTACGCCGATCAAAACGCTGATTCCTGGCGTTGATAACAACCCCCATCGGGGACAATTGTTGTTTATTTTTCCAACCACTCTGCTGACTCAGATCTCCGCCCTGTTGGCCGAAACCCAAAATTTTGCTGCACCACACCCCCGCTGTGCTGTTTCTTTGCCCACTATTTCACTTTTTAAGGGACTGAACCTCCCTTGACATAGACTTTACCATGTCCGCTAATCCTTTTTTGGTTTAAACATGCCCTTCTTCCCCCCCTTCCGCAGGCATAACTACCTGAACAGGAGCAACCAACATCGCACTCCTCGCCTCCTTCTCCTTTTGTAGCAGATCCATCTCAAGGCCCCGCGCTGCTTCCAACAATTCCTCCGCATTTCTAAAATTTCTATTGATCAAGTGCACTTTCAAATCAGGCAACATACCCTCTAAGCACCAACGAGTTTCCCTTACCTCATGCTGCATCCTCCTATCAAAATCATCACACAGCCTAAACTTAGCCAAAACATAGCCTACTACGCCTTCACCTTCCTGCTGGACTCTCTGATTTAACAAAATGTAAAGCCTACACATCCGATCCTCGGCATCATCCTCCTCCTTGTGATAAGCCCTCGATGTAAAAGTGGCACAGAAATTATCTTCTCCGATAAAGTAATCCCTTCTATCCTATTGCTGTCAATATAGCTCATAAAACATAACTAATTATGTTTAAGGTCAACCCACTTCGTTGAAAACCCCTACCATGTCAAGTTGAAACCCACTCTAACACACGTCAGAAAACCCATCGAACCCATTTTATAACTTGTATATAAATGCACTATCATATACAACCAAGGCGCCACCACCATGTCAAGTTGAGAGGTTGATTAGCCCTTGGTATAGATGTTTATTTACCAAAGTAACTATTGTTCTGGGGAACGTAGCTGTTGTTTGTTACACAGACTAATCTTCCCAACAGTGACCGAAATCGATAGGTATTTAATGAGGTGGTTTTTCTAGGGCATGTATAGAGAGGATTTATCACAAACAAGAACACAATCTCAACAAAAAGAAGGAGCACTTGTATTTAAACACATCATCCTAATTAGCCTGTTGGTTAAGGTTATGCATGTCACCTGATTGAACGTGAGTTCGAGTGACTTGACCTATAGTAATGAAACCATGTCTTACTTTAAGTCCTCTCTCTCTCTGGTTTGGTCCTGGATCAGCCGTGACTCATCTCGGACGTGGGAGTGCAGATGTTCTACCTTCTTCTGACTTCTTGCCTCTTGACCGGGTAATCCATTCGATACTCGATGTTTCCAATGCACTGCTAACTAATTACTCTTCTTGTCAACAATCATTGTCAGAACACCATTGTACTTACTCTCGAAGACGACTTGTTCGTTCGCTGGTCAGATTGTAACTCCCCGACTCAACTGGGCTTACGCCTCCTCAGTCACCGAGTTTGATTCAAAATCCAAAATTTAAATTAGCAGTAATTGCAGTGTCGAAACGCAAAATCAGCACTATGTCGCCACTTAGTTCCCCGAGAAGGAGCGCGTGCGAGTCTATTACTCATGTCACAATGCTTAGACCAGCAATTTTAAATACACCTGGTATTGCCACAAATAACAATAAAGTGAAAATAATCCATCTGTCAGCAACACACGTACGCCATACACGCGCGCAATGGTCATTGCAGCAACAAGCATGACCTCCTTATACTTGTGACATCGTAATGCAATCACTTTTCTTGTCACAAACAATAATCAATGAAATTATACCATTCCCCAAAGGGTAGAAACTACCCCAAACATGACAATATTTAAAAATAGATAAACACTAATAGGGTAGGCCTAGCACACAGACATTTGTGACAGGATGACAACACAGGAAGCAATGTGCACTGTGGGTTATAGAGTTATTTCCTGTCTGTAGTTCATACATCCTGCACCAGGTGGCACTGGCATAAGGCCCTAGATTTAAATTTGAGCGGGCTATTGCACATTTATAACACTCCCACTAGCCATAGTCTTAATTTACAAGAGTCCCAAATTCTTCACACACCATCTGTGCTTTGCAGAGGGCAAACTTTTGGTCATGATGTCTGCGATCATTTCTTCTGTGGTAGGTATTTCATAGAAATATGTCCCTCTTGCACCTTCTCCCTGACAAAATGATGCTGGATATCGATGTGCTTCGTACGGCCATGTAGCGCTGCATTCGAAGTAAGCTTGATGGCCCTTTGGTTGTCGCAGCACACTACGATGTGTTGATGGTCAACCCCAATGGGTAATTCATTCAGTAGTCGTTTCAGCCATGTTGCTCTCTGGCAGCTTGGCTGAGTGCCATGTACTCCGCCTCGGTTGTTGAGACGGCGACTGTCGGTTTCTTCTTGCTTTCGCCAGCTAACTGCTGCACCTGCGAGCTTGAAAACGTAGCCGGACATCGATTTCATCGTATCGATATCATTGGCCCAGTCGGAGTCACTGTTAGGCTTCCATTTGTTCTCCGGATGCTCTGCGATAGACGAGTTTCTTCTTTGCAGTCCCTTTTTGGATGAGCGAAGCGAAGACTTCAATTTCACTGACCCCTCAAAAAATTTAGCTCCAATGTTTTTTTTTTTTTTTTTTTTTTGTTTGTTTGTTTTTCTGTCTGTTTGTTCGCACGATTCCGGGCAAACGGCATATGCGATCTTGATGAAATTTTGAGGGGACCTTCGAAATCTCTGAACTTAGACCTGCCACGTTTTTGGGTACAATCGAAGAAATATTTCTCATGAATATCGTACTTTTACGATTTTTTTCAATTTGTAATGCGATATTTTCTTGATATTTGGTCCGCGGCCGGGCAAACGGCTACTCCGATCTTGATGAAACTTTTTGGGAAATTTTGAAATCACTTAAGTTAGATATGATATGATTTTGGGGGCAAACGAACAAATATTTGAAATGAATATCATACTTTTACTATTTTCCCCAATTTTAAATGCAATATTTTTCGTGACATTTGATCCGTGTCCGGGCAAACGGCTACTCCGATCTTGATGAAACTTTGTGGGAACGTTTGACATCACTAAAGTTAGATATGATATGATTCTGGAGGCAATCGAATAAATATTTCTAATGAATATCGTACAACTTGCGTGCAGTTTTTGATATGACCTCGCCGCCCCGCACCTTTTGACTGCTACATGCACGCACACAGCAGTGAGCCTCGCCTTGCTGTCTGTCTGTTGCAGCTTAAAAGTGGTCCTACGCAAAATAAATACTTACATTGAAGCTCATCCATCAACGCGGAGGGACTTTAGCGTTTTCCTAGTAGATAACGCATTATGCGCTTTACTGCCGTCCAGTGCGCTTGTCCCGGGTTAGAGTTGAACTGACAACGACAGAGACAGCGTGCGCTATGTCTGGTCTGGTGGCCATCGCAGCATACATTAGGCTGCCGACACCACTCAAATATGGTATTTTATCCATAGCTTCTCTTTCTGCGTCTTCCGCAGGTTCCATCACCTTTTGGTAAGTTTTCTGATTATATTCCAAAGGAGTAGATACTGGCTTTGCTTCAGACATGTTAAATCTCTGCAATATGTTGTTGATGTAGCTTTCTTGGCTTAGTTAAATCGTTCCAGCGTCTCTGTCCCTTGTTATTTTAATTCCGAGACAGTGGTGAAATTGGTCACATGTCTTTCATCTCGAACTTGGCCGCTAGTCGTTTCTTCAGCTGATTTATTTCATTTATGCTTGCCGATGACACAATAAGATCGTCAACGTAAACACAAACAATGATTTTTGCATTTCTTATTGTACCATGGTATAGGCACGGGTCAGCTGTGCTTTGTTCGAGCCCAATACTCCGTAACTCGGTATCAAGTTTTTCATACCATATGCGGCTCGACTTTGAGTCCATACAGCATTTCTTACGTTTACATACCTTTTGCTTATTTTTAGGTTCAATGTAGCCCTCGGGTTGTTCCATATATATGGCCTCGGGAAGTTCGCCATATAGAAATGCCATATTTATGTCAAGTTGATGAACCTCCAGGTCATTCTCAGCTGCCAATGCGAGAACTGTTCTTAGGGTGTCGAACCGTACAACCAGTGAAAAGGTTTCATCGTAATCTATCCCTTTTCTCTGCGTGTATCCTTTAGCTACGAGCCTAGCTTTATATCGCACACCTCCCCTTCAGCATTGACCTTTCGTTTGAAGACCCATTTACATTTAATAGCTTTGGTTCCCTCTGGTAAGTTTACGAGGTCCCAAGTCTCATTATGTACAATTGATTTCATCTCTTCATCTGCTGCCTTTTTTGCCATTGTATAGCCTCGCTCCCACTAAATGCTTCTTTCAGATTCTCGGGCTCGTCTGTGATGAGATGTACATACTCGTCACCGAGAATTCTTGTCGGATATCTCTTCCGTTGTGACTGTCTTGGCTCGAACACGGTTTCTTGTTCATTCTCAACATCGGCATCCTCTTCATTACCTTCTGCGTTGGCATTTGCATCATCTTCGTCATCGACATAAGAAGGACTAGCTGTGCTCCCACTTGATCCGGCGACGACATCGTCATTCTTCTCACCATCTTCAATGAAGATCACGTCTCTTGTTATGTCAGCTTCTTTGATTCATTCATTGTTGATCAATCGGTAGCCCTTGCTTGTGTCAGAGTACCCGACAAAGATGTGCTCGGAAGACTTGGCGTCAAGCTTCCTTCTACTCTCTTTTGGAATGTGAACATACGCCTTGCACCCAAAACGTTCTCAGAGGAGCCAGCCCGGTTTCTGTCCTGTCCATGCTTTTTGTGGTGTGATACCGTTCACAGCTACTGTCGGTGATCGATTCTTTAGGTAGGTTGCAGTGTTAACTGCCTCCGCCCAAAGCGTTTAGGTAATTTAGCTTCCTCAAGCATGCAACGTACCTTCTCTACTATCGTTCTGTTTGCTCTCTCAGCAACGCCATTTTGTTCTGGGTTCCGCGGCAGAGTAGTCTGAGAGCGTATCCCACATTTTCTTAGATGGCCTATTAGTAATTTATTAATGTACTTACGCCATTGTCTGAACGCAGGATCTTAATCTTCATACCGCTCTGGTTCTCAACTTCCGCCTGATACTCGATGAAGCGTTCATAAGTTTCACTCTTCTCCTTCAGAATGTAACACTTGGTCCACCTTGTCTTGTCATCAATAATGTTAAGAAGTATCTTCCTCCTCCATTGGATTCTTCGCTCATTGGTCCGCACAGGTCGGTGTGAACAATGCCTAGTTTTTCTTGAGCTCGGACTGTCTTAACTTTTGGAAACGGGGTTCGATGCTGCTTTCCCAGAGCACACCCTACACAAGGTGAAGTAGGAGGTTGTCCCATTACTAGGCCGGTAGCCATACCATCTGCTAGCCGCTTCATTCCGCCTGGACTGAGGTGGCCTAGGCGTTTGTGCCACATTGCGTACTCACGGTTTGTTTTCCCCTACAGCAGCGATGTTTGCTAAGGCACTGTTAGTCTCCGGAGTGTCTAGCTTATACAAGCCACCAGTTTTTGCCTGCAGTTGCTATGACGTTTCCCACTTCATTATGGATCTGGCAGTTATGTTTTGTAAACACAACCTTGTAGTCTTATCTGTGAGTTTAGCCATTGATAAAAAATTAGTTTTGAGCGATGGAGCATACAGCACGTCCTTTATTGATGCTTCTCGTATTGATCCATTAACCGAATGGTTAGAGCGACATTACCATTTCCCGTAGATGGAGCGGTCGTACCATCGGCCATACATAATGAAGTTGCTTGACCTTCTTGGATTGCGTCAAACCATTCAAGTTATTTGGCATGTTTCTTAGTCGCCCCCGAGTCAACGCACCAGTCTTCAGCTTTGTGTACATTTCGATTACCTGTTGTCCAAAGAACTGTAGACTTAGGCCTATCCTTTTTGTCTTGCTTGTCACCTTTAGGACCTTGTTTGTGTCGTGACTTGCAATCTTTAGCGTAGTGTCCAGCTTAAACCCCGTTTAAGCATTTAAACTTCTTGATACTCGGGTTTGTTGCTAGAGCAGATTCATCAGGAATGGACTCACCTCGTTGACGTCTCGTTTCTTCCTGTAGCAATTTAGCTCGGACGACGTCGGCGTTTCAGTTCCTGACCATAATTTTCAAGTGCAATTATTACAAGTGGGTCGATGAGTCTGGCAAGTTGGATAGTATTGCCATCTCATCATCGGTCCCCTGCTGCATCAATCGAACTGAGCTGTTGAGCAACAGCCAACATCTTGTTCAGATAGTCCTCCTATTTTTGCAGTGTTGGAACTTGATGCCATTAAGTTCACGGCGTAAGTGAATTTTCCTTACTAGGCCTCTGTCTTCAAGGCTGCTTCTTATTGAAGCCATACTTCACGGGCAGTTTTACATGTACTTACATATATGTTTGGATGAGGCTTAAGCCCTAGCTTAGAGTGGCAGTGCAACGCTGGTCTATATTCAGATTGGTTTCAACCTGTTTGGGTCAAAGTCATCTGGGTCGATTGCTTTCCACAACTTATCACGGACTAATAGGCTATTTGCACAAATTCTGTAAGTGTATTTTTTCGATAGCCACTAACACCCTATAGAACACCAAAAAAAATATTAGATCTCTACATTTATTAGTTTGGCCGTAATTTGTTTTTAGTTTTCTTGGTCAAATTAGTGTTTTGAAACGCCACCTGGTAGCGCGCCATTTTCGTGACGTCACCGGCCATGTAGCTACCAGCGGACGCATTGGGATAATACCGCAGGGGCCCTGCTTTCGCGGCAATCAGCAATGAATATTGAATTATAAGTATTGTGTTGTTCCTTTATGCACTAGCACTTGTGTAGCTACGCTAAATAAGCGGTATTTAAGTGTTCCCAAAGATTTGAGGCGTAAATTGACATTGTAACATAGTTATAATAATAGGCAATGTTGTGGTTGCCAATACGAACTTTTAGATTGTAGGCCGAGCTATATGCCCGGCCTAGGTCAATAATCTCGGGGGTTTCGCACGGGGAATTTTTTTTTACACATTATATTCGTTTTAATAAGAGGTGGCATTAAGTATTATATTAAGTTACTAATTTACCCTTTCTGTATAAGTTACATAAATATGTATTCTTGTATGCATTACCCTTCTTGGCGTCGAATAGCCATATCCTACATAAAAGTGAAAATCCTGATCGCTAACCTCACGGTGGTAAATAAACATGGATTGTGGTTGCCAAAACTATTATGCTTATTTTTAATGTCCGTGAGCCTTTAAAAACATTTTCTAATCTTTAAAAGTGCAAAATTAACTTTTTATTGTAGGCCGAGCTATATGCCCGGTTTATTAGGCCTACAATCTCGGGGGATGCACGGGAAAATGTATTTTTTTGGTACGTTATATTCGTTATTAATTAGTGGTGGCATTGTATTATGATAAATTAATCATGTGTCTTACTGTATAAATTACGTGCAAAATTAACTTTTAATTGTAGGCCGAGCTATTATGCCCGGCCTATAGGCGTACAATCTCGGGGGTTTTGCACGGAAAAACGTATTTTTTTGGTACGTTATATTCTTTTTTAAATTTGGGTGGCTTTGTTTTATTATAAATTACTCATGCGTCTTACTGTATAGATTACGTGAAAAATTAACTTTTAATTGTAGGCCGAGCTATATCCCCGGCCTATTGGGCCCAACAATCTGGGGGGTTATGCACGGAAATCGTATTTTTTGGTACGTTATATTCGTTATTAAATTAGTGGTGGCATTGTATCATGAAAAATTTACTCATTGTGTCTTATGGTATAAATACTGAATATATTTTCTTGTATAATGCCCTTCTAGGCGTCGAATAGCCAAACCTATACTTGAAAATCCAGTCCTAGAAAAGCTGTTCTTACGTGGTTTCGCGCACGGGGGTTTTGCGGAAAAGTTAATTTGGGTAGGTTTGTACGTTATCATCGAATGGCAGTGAAGTAGGGTTTAAATTTACTCATTTACCTATTAGAATCGAGATTTCTGGTTAATTAATTTGGATGAGCGTAGCGAGCGTAGCGAGCGTAGCGAGCGAAGCGAGATTCCATTTCACTACACTGGAGAAAAAAATCCGGAATGTTTTTTTTTTTTTTTTTTTTTTTGTATTTTTGTGTGTTTGTCCACACGATTCCGGCTAAACCGGTACTCCGATTGCGATGAAATTTTATGGAGGCCTTCGAAATCTCTGAACTTAGAACTGCCACGTTTTTGAGCGCAATCGGAAAATTTTTTCTCAAAAAAACGAAATTTTTTTACGTTTTTTTTTCGATTTTTAAAAAAGTTCTTCGACTTATAATACCTACTAGTACATGCTTTTTATCAGATTGTAATGATTTTTTCACAGAACCTTGATTTTATGAATTAAAATAGGCATATTCGTGTGAAATTTGAGCGGAATAGAAAAATTATTTCTCATGAAAATCGTAATTTTACGTGGTTTTTTTTTCTTTTTTAAAACAATTCTTTGACTTAAACACCTACATGCTTTATCCATTTTAATATTTTTTTACAGAACCTTAATTTCATGAAATTATATTTCGAAATAAATTTGAGCGCAATCGAATAATTATTTCTTATAAAAATTGCAATTTTACGATTTTTTTCTTTTTTAAAAATTACGATTAATTAAAAAATTAAGTTAATTTTTTTTTAAAATTTAATTCAATTAAAAAAAATTTAAATTATTTTTTTAAATTTAATTTAATTAAAATAAATCTTCGACTAAGTAAAGTTTTTTCACAGAACAACAGAAAATCCGCGTAACACATTGCAGCTCAATGCACCATATACGCTCATCCAACAACGCGGCGGGGCTTAAGCGTTTTTCCCAGTAATATTATCCTCTGCCTTCCTTAAATCTATTCTGTCAGGTAGGCCTGCGTATTGGATTTGCGTGTCAACCAAGCAAGTCCACTGCCTCTACGTGCCTCTTACATGGCGGGTGACGTCACGACCAATCAGAGCGCGTTATCGGTTGCCACGGCGGCATTTGAAAATTACGCATTTTCAAACACAGTTTTCTTATAGAATACATTTTTTCCAAACGTTCTAACCAATTGTTTTGTGTTTAAAATTAAAAGAACATCAGGAAACACCCATTAATTAGCATTTTTGAACTTCTTGCATATACCCCATTGCATTCTCATGCCAAATTTCCATGTATAATAGTTCCTAGCGCCCTCCAGTCTCTCTGGTTGAGAAGGGCCTAGGTTAGCCGCCATGTGCTCTAATAACGTAACAGTTTTTGTAGTTTATTTTTAGGTTATCTTTTATCTTTCCGCTTAGATTTAAGCAATATCAATTTAGCAATATCTGGGCACATAAACTGTTATAAAATAACGTTGACATTGAAAGATTAAAGTGGATTTATTGATATTTAAAGATAGATAAACACTAATAGGCAAGGCCTAGCACGCAGACATTTGTGACAGGATGACAACACAGAAAGCAATGGTGCACTGTGGGTAATAGAGTTATTTCCTGTCTGTAGTTCATACATCCTGCACCAGGTGGCACTGGCATAAGGCCCTAGATTTAAATTTGAGCGGGCTATGGCACATTTATAACACTTAAAATGATAATGAAGGACTGATACACCCCTCCAAAAGTGTCAGCCAGGTGTGCTCACTTACTGAAGGGGCATTCCGCTTGCTGGAAAAGGAAGGTAAAATAACCAGTAAGGCAGCCAGTCAAATCATTGAAAAAAAGGTTTTTCAGAAAATTATTGGAACAACGATTTTCGATGATTTGCTAGATCACGCCTTTGACCAAGAGGCTGAAACACTAAACCACTTTCACTATCAGATTTTGATTAAATTAATTATTTGTAGATAGGTACCTTAACATTAGGTTCCACTTCCATCATCATGGGCAACAGATCAATGAAAAAATGAAGCTAAGCATAAGCCAAGGCTTAACGAAGACCATTTTATTCAAAGGGCAATAAGCTGTAGTTTTAGTGTCACCTTGTTTTTTAATATGTCCTTCTTGATAAAGTCGATTCTGGGGGCCTAGCCTCGACGAACTTTTCGGAATCGGAAAGTACTTTCCGACAAGAAAAATCGTAAAGCTTAGCCTCGACGCTGGATTCGGATTGAGATCCCGAATTTTCTAGTCGAAACCGAACTTTTGAATCCGACAGCCAAACCCCCCATCGGAAACATTTCCGACAAGGTGACGTCAGAGTAGGAAGCCATCTGATTGGTTGACAGTCACATGTGCAGAGACATGTGTGCGATGTTTTCAAGATGGACGCTCTGTTGATGGGGCTGTCGCAAGTTGCTGTTTTAATTTGTCGATGTATTTTGACGCTGAGAAAATAAGATTTGTGAAAGGGAGTGGGGAGAGAGAGAGAGAGAGAGTTGCCGCAGTTGAATTTTCCAAAGTCCGCTTTGCGAGTTTTATTAGGCCTACGCAAAAATCGTGAGTGTCCTTGTGGAGGGTCTTTGGTCTCATCACACCCGTCATGTATTTCAGTGGTAGGCCTAGCCCGGCCTATTATTATTATTATTTACTGGGGAAAGAATAGGCCTAGGGCCTAGGATTCTAGATAATCGTACCTTAACCTAAACAATAGAAACTGGTAGGGCCTAACCTACTAGGCCTAGCCCCTAGGCCATAGACCCTTACGTCCTAGCTAGGCCCTGAAGTTTTGCCTAAGGGAGGGTCTACTAGGCCTAGCCTAGGTCTAGGCCTAGCCCTAACCCCTACCCTAAGCTAGGCTAGAGGATAGGCCTTATGTCATTTGCATTACCCACACAAAGGCCTCTGCTAAGTCTATTTTTTTTGTGAATGCTAAAGCCAACAAAACAGCTTAATTATTGGATTAGGCACTCCCTAGCCATATCCCAAGTTAAGGGAAGGTCATTGGTCTAGGCCTAAATAGGCCCTAGGGCTACCTATGGTAGGGCCTAGCCTAGGTAGGCCCTACCCCAAAGGATTAGGCCTAGTAGGCTATAAATAATTGTAAGCTAAGCCTAGCCTAGGCCCCATCAGGTCTAGGCCTTGCTTTTTTTGTTAGGGCCTAGGCCTACTGTAGGAAGTAGTAGGTTACCTACCGGTATCAGTTAGCTAGGCCTACCTGTGGGTGGTTAGAAAGGCCTGGTGTGCCTAGTGTAGGGCCCTAGGCTACAAGTCATAGGCCTAGGCCCCTACTCTTTCTTCTGTACCGGTAGAGATCATTGATCGGCACCACTGCAAAATGAGGTAACGCCAAAAATTCCCTACAAGGACACACACCATATGCCGCTTAATTTGCTACAAACCCAGTGATAAAGTAGCACTGGTACCTAGGCCTACTGTCTAAAAACATTAGGCCTAGTCACTACCGGTAGCCTAGATAGGCCTTCTAAAGTCACTCGCAACTTACGAACTTGCGTGTAGAATTTTGGAATAAAATGTAGGGTATAAATGTAAAAAATGTAAAAAATGTAAATGTAGGCCTAAAATGTATAAAATTGACCTTGTAAAATTCTAGTGCAGCAGCAACTCTTGGAATATATACTCTCTTCCTTCTCTTTACCTCAGCTCAGCGTCAATTGCAAAAATTGAATTGAAAGCTGCAACGGCATCAATAAAAAAACTACGAATAAAACTAGAATTTAGTTCATAATGGATGATATACCCTTTTGAAGTAAAAAGTCTGTCTGAACCTGTACCCCGATCCTTCTTCATTTGAAGCATTAGATTCATGTGCTAATATTTAGCACTCGAGTCTGCTTAGTACGTAGCGAGCAAGTGCAGTCAGCTTTATGCGTTCCAGATTTAGGCCTACGCCATGCATAGAACTGCGTGCAAGCGAGTCAATGTAGATTTTCATAATTTATTTTGCTTGTTAGCAATTTTGAAGCCACTGAATATTGACATACACCTTAACCACTGCACCAAGTGACACAAAAACAAATGTATCATACAGGCATACCTGGGGGAGTTCCTTTTAAAAGGAGCTTATAAAAGATTCAGTTCATCAATTAAAACCCCGTCTGGGCCCGGGGTAGAATTGGTCCGGAGCATGGCTCTGCTAGCCATATAAGGCGATTCAAGAGAAAAAGTCCACCTTGCAAACATCTGCTGGTAAGAAGGGTAGTATATTATTCCCCGAATCTAGAGGCGAGCTCTGGCAATCGTCGCCGGGGACCTTGCCCCCTTCCCTTGACGACCCCCGGCGACGATGACAAAGACAATGACACCACGAACAATGATAAAGACAATGACGACCGCGACGTGAGAAACCCCCCTTCCTCCCCTTTCCCGTGGCTGGTTCTGACCAGCATGGGCCCCTCTTCCTCCCCCCCCCCCTAGGTTAGAGTGGTGCATTATGACCTAACGGTTGACGCGTCCTTAATCCAAATAAACCAAAAAATCATCAATTAAAAAATAACTTTTATAAAGTTCTTTAAAGTTCCTTTTTACACCCTTACCTCTAAAAAGTTTAAGTTCCTCATAAAAAGGAACTAAAGTTCCTTAAAAAGGTTCCCTTTTATTTTTAACTTTTTTAATGCGACTGCAGAGTGACTGACGTGCAACTTGCAAGCATGCGTATTGCATACGGCTGTCAAAGAGCACGGTGAGCGGTAGGGTCATGAATCATGATGATACGTATGATATGAAAACTAGGAAAACGCTTAAGTCCCGCCGCGTTGTTGGATGAGCGTAATTGGTGCATTGAGCTGCCATGTGTTATGCGGATTTTCTGTTGTTCTGTGAAAAAATCATATCTAAGTTGAACTTTTTTAAGATTAGGGCTAAATTAAATGAAATTAAAAAATAACTTAAATTTTTAATCAATCGTAATTTTTAAAAAAGGAAAAAATCATAAAATTGCAATTTTCATGAGAAATAATTTTCCGATTGCGCTCAAAAACGTGGCAGTTCTAAGTTCAGAGATTTCGAAGGCCTCCATAAAATTTCATCGCAATCGGAGTATCGGTTTAGCCGGAATCATGTGGAAAAACAGACAAAAATACAACAAAAAAAGAAAGAAAGAAAAAAAGAAAACATTCCGGAATTTTTTCTCCAGTGTAGGCCTAGTAGAATGGAATCTTTGCTTCGCTCGCTACGCTCATCTAATTATAAATGATCCATAACGGCAAAGTTGTTTGCCTCGCTACGCTCATCTAATTATAAATGATCCATAATGGCAAAGTTGTTTGCTAACGCTAACAAATCCTGAAAAGTGGTGCTAAGCAGTGTTGTGCCGTTATCTAGATAATATTATCTAGATAATCATCTGGATAACATTGTGTTATCTATTATCTTATCTAGATAACATGATTTCCAAGTATCTATTATCTTATCTTAGATAATATTTCTTGTTATCTATTATCTGAATCTTCACATTAGATAACAGATACAAAAATTCAGAATCAAGTATCAAGCTAACACGTCGTCTTAAATAGTGTTTGTTTTTTAATAATGATTTTCAATGGGAAGGTTAAGATTGGCCAAAACCTAGATTGCAATTCAATCTGTTAGCTTTTTCACATGTGGTTTTTGTAAGCAAAGAATGCCCATTGTTTTTCAATTGGGACTTAATAAATACTAGGCCGCTTGGCGAACGCTTTTTTTAGTCGCATTGATGGATAGCTTTTTGTAAGTTTTTAGTTTGCGTGGGATAACAAGGAATGCAAAATATCTCGAGGTCCAAAGACTTGCTTCTGTAAGCATTGTAAGGGATTATTGTCAAGTTTCTATAGTTATCATTGACATTAGTTGTTAATTATACACCTATAAAAGGCTTTTATTAAAACCTTTATATCGATAAATTTTGGCAAATTTTTCAACTTTTTTTCAAAAGGCAGAACATCACTATAATCTTAATATAAATGTAAATATGAACGTTGTAGCCCCATCTGTTTGGTCAGAATCGTCCTTAACATCACGAAATGTTGTATAATTATTACCGGTATTATTATTTTTTTTAAATCATAAACTAACGATTTCTATGCGAAATATTTCTTTAAAATGTCCCTAACATCATAATATATATATATATATATATATATATATATATCATTTCAAAGATTTCCAACGTTCCCATAAAGTTTTCTCAAGATCGGAGTAGTCGTTTGCCCTTTCGCGAGCCAAATATCACGAAAATATCGTATTAAAAATCGTGAAAATTGTAAAAGTACGATATTCATAAGAAATATTTCTTCTATTGTACCAAAAACGTGGCAAGTCTAAGTTCAGAGATTTCGAAGGTCCCCTCTAATTTTCATCAAGATCACATATGCCGTTTGGCCGGTAGAGCGCGAACAAACAGACCGAAAAACAAAACAAAAAACACCCGAGCAAATTTTTTTGGGGGGTTAGTGAAATTGATGTCTTTGCTTCGCTCATCCAAATCGTTTGTCTTCCCCTTTGCAATGTCTTCCTTTAACTTGAACCAGGGAAAAAATTATTTTTTATTTGAACTTTTAAAATAACTTAATACGAACGTATAAGCTTAGTTTGTGAAACAAGAACTTTGAAACGCATTGATGGTTCTGACCAGCATGGCCCCCTCCTCCCCACCCCCCTTAGGCTAGAGTGGTGCATTATGACCTAACGGTTGACGCGTTCTTAATCCAAATAAACAAAAATTGAACTTTTCAAAAGTTGGCCTACAAGCTAACAAGCATTTCAGTCAAACTATTATTCCCTGTTCCATTTAGGCCTCAAAATAATGCACTGGTAAAATATTTTTGTAAGCATTGTAATTCCTTATTGTGTGTACCGCACCTATGTAGGGTAAAACATTCTATCATATTGTTGTTGCATGCCTTTTCAGCCAGGTAAGTAGGGCTAACCCTCTTCTTATAAAATAGGTTGTTATGTTCCAAACCAAACCTTACGAATCTAACATACTACAGGACTTAAAGGTCAGAATATAAAAATACTATATAGGCCTTTATTAAACAATAGACCTAGACTAGAACCCTGGAACGTACTACGGAAAATTGAATTAGGTCTAAGCCGATTTTTTTTTTTGGTAAAAGTATCTATTATCTATTATCTAGATACATTGCCAGTATATGTATCTATATCTAGATACATTTCATGTCCATTATCTATTATCTGTATCTAGATACTTTTTAAGGAAAAGTATCTTATCTTTATCTAGATAATATTTTTGGTTATCTGGCACAACACTGGTGCTAAGTACAAAATTGACTACTTAATTATAGGCCTACTGGAACGTTTTAAGGAACTTTCTAAAAAGTCCCTTGAAAATATGAACTTGATCAATTAAAAGTTCCTCAACATTAAAATAAATCAAGTTCCTTAAAAGTTCTGGGAAAATGGAACTTGTTCTTTTAAAAAGTTCCTTCTCTAAGTATGCGTACAGGTTGAACGAATTCTTTTAAAGAAATGGCATAGTCAAGTCTTTTTATGTTATGAATTTCTAGGCCTTCCTATTGTAAGAAAATTATTTAAAGAACATAAGGTATGCAGGGTGTAGGTACAATAGTTTTTTACCCCGTTTACATTGCTAGAGTTCGATGCAGGTTATGCGGTTAAAATAATTCATAGTTTAAACGGACACTGGTTTCAAGGCCAGTTGAGTTCATTTCAACCCGCATACATTGCTAGTAGGCTAATAAAACAGTAATGGGGAAAGATCTATCATTGAATTGCAGTATATCACACAATATTTTGTTTTATTTGTATAGGCTATAGGCCCTACAGGTAATATGGAATTTAGGCAAGTTGGTTTTGTAGTTAGTAATTTATTATAATATTTGAAGGCTTAATAAATTGAGAGATTCTTCTCCTTGGGGACTTTTTCTTGAGGCTGTGCCGCTGTAGCCAACGATCCACTCCAGACACTACAGGTACCAGTAGGCCAACTGCAAGTGCTGGAAGGTCTAGGAGATTTTAGAGGCACACCCATTGGCAGCTAGTTTATGCCCACCTTCAGGAAACTGTCAACAAAAAAATCATGTAGTAGCCTATTGAATTGTGTGCTATAGCCCTACTACTTGTAATAAAAATATGGATGACATTAATTTTGGCCTAAGCCTAAATCATGTTCTTCTTTAAATTACTAAGCCTGATTGTTTGATTTAATTTTTTTTTAAATATGCCAGCTAGTTGTAATGAAAACTAAGTCCTACTTATATCGCAGTAGGCGAGGCCTGAATTTAATTTGAATCTCAAGTGGCCGAGGAGAGTTTTGGTAGAGAATGTGAGTGCCGGTATTTGTCTTTGAGATAATTTATTCACCAAGTTCAATTAATCTACATTATAGTCTTCTTTATAATAAGCCACCACCTTTTTAGAATAAGTAGTCTTAGGCTACATGGCCAAGATTTTAAAATACATAGGCCTAACGCCTAATAGATTTTATCCATTAGGCTTTTTACATTAGGGGCCCAAGTAATTTTTGACATTATTTTTCGATACATATCTGCGTAGGCCTTGGTATGCTACCGGTATAGATTGGTGATATTTTAAAAGTCTGACCTAGACCTATGGTCTTACAATAATTATTATATTTTAAATTTATTTGACGTAAGTTTATTGTAACTTCTTGTTTGATGGCCTGAATAACGGCAAATCATAATAGGCCTATGCTAAGTAAAAACATGAGACTGCAGCGCTGTCTGATGGGCTTCTAAACCTGCCGTATGTTTGACGGCAGAGCACGTTAGACGTAAGCAGCCACTAGAGCCGGTTTACTGACCACACTTGCAATATGTAGGGCTTACCCCTGCCCCCACCTGCCCAACATAAAATCTTACCTCTTCACGACATCAGTAACTCATTCCATGTGCTGATTACTGCAGGGGCTAGGAGGGTACCGGTGCTGAAAGTACAGTAGTTTCAACAGTTCTTCATTTTAAGCTGCCGCACGACCATAACAATCAAAGCGTTGTTGAATAATTGCATCTGTAATAAAATAATAGTTTTTAGTTCAAGTTCTCTAGCATAGGCACTACTTTATATTACTTATTCCCCGTTTATATTACTAGCGTCCAACGTGGGCTGGAACGCGGATTACAATTTTTGAGTTTTTTCCCCCGACATAGGCCGAACCTAAATTAAGGTCCCCTGAATGCAATGCACACTACATTACAATGATCTGATATGACCTAAAGATTGCCTAGGCCTATCAAGCCGATGGTTTATGTCCATGTTTAGGTCTGACAATGCTCTCTAGGCCTGTTTGTAATTCTAGTGAGTCAGTAAGTTAGGCGTAGGGCCTAGTGCATGGGCTGGCCTAGAGTTGTAACAGCGTTGAACCTAACCTAGTCCTATGCTTTAGTTTGGTTAATTATCTTATGTAGGCCCTACTTCCTAGGCTTATGCACAGGGGCCTAGGGCTTGAAGTTCCCTGGTCCCTATTTTAGGTTAGGTGAAGTCAGCTCAGGTCTTTCGTAGGCCTAGATTAGCAGATACTACATAGGCCTACTACTTGTGACAGGGCTAGATTTGTGTGCATAAATTTAAACAAAGGCTAGGTCCTTTATGATGAACTTTATGATGTAGGGTCTAGGTACTAGGCTAAGATAAACATACCTCGTGAACCTCGTAGGCCTATCGTTGGGTAGGCCTAGACCACCAGAATCCTTGTTCTTCTTTTGCTGATGCAATACTTCAAATAAGATTGCATGGCATTACTCAAGAACTGACGCCTAGGCTCCTAAAACCCGATTTTGAAAAGGTCTTGGGAACATTTACGTCTACAGATTGACACTTGTCAAGTCCCATGTGTTATTTTGTTTACTAAAAGTGGGCGAAGACCACTGCCTTCAAACCTTGTCGTTCCCACCGCTCGCGTCTGAGCGCTCTCCCATTGGTTGAATAAATTATGTTCCGACAACGGCTGGGATAGTTGTCGGAAACTTTACGAATTCGGGTTCCTCAATCCGACTGTCGCAAAATACCGTCGAGGCTAGACTTTCCGAAATTCGGTTTTCGTGGTCGGCCGAAAAAATACTTTCCGACAGTTCGTCGAGGCTAGGCCCCCTGGTCAGCGATCTCTGAGTCAGGGGAAGGGTATGATCTAGCTAGTTCTGGTGGTTAGGCCCTTTGGTGAAACCCTGACTTGTAAGATTAGTTTACAATATGGACGTTTGGAATTGTTGAAGTAATTAATGACTTGACAACCTGCATCCCACTGAAAGATAATTCACACACTTCATGAAATAATATGACGTATTAAATGCTAGAAAATGCATTAATAACAAACGCAAAGAAAAATAAATCCACGGACAATTATTTCTCTACGGCTCCAATGAACGTAGTGCTACGACGCAGGGGGGAGGAAATATTTCACATCGCACATGTTGTTGAAGACTGCGAGACAGGCAGGGGTGTGATCCAAACAAACTGAACTAAATAAACTTAATTTAACTCACATCAAACCATAGAATAGGGCCAGATCATAACTCTGCTAAGCGTAAAAGTCCATTCAAGAGAAAATATCCACCTCGCTTAACATCAGCTTGAAAGTAAGGGATTATTTTACTTCTCGAAAGTAGAAGCGAACTCTGGCAAAAGTCGTCGGGGACACCTCTTCTTTCCCTTGACGACCTACCCGACGACGATAACAATGACACAACGAACGAAGTCAAAGTCTATGTCGACCGCGACGTGAGAAACCCCCCTTCCTCCCCCAACCGTGGCTGGTTCTGACCAGCATGAACCCCTCCTCCCCACATCCCCTAGGCTAGAGTGGTGCGTTGTGACCTAACGGTTGACGCGCCCTTGAACCAATAAAGTAAACTAAACTAAACGCTTGACGTGTATCGCCCGCGCCCTATGTACAGCATAATTCCCTCGATTTCTCGATGTATTTAATCCTAATGCACATCTGCGATACCAATGCAGCCGGTGGCGTCGCCTCTTCTAGAAGAGAAATGCATTTTTAGAAATCTTAATGAAAAACAGGTTCAATAATTTTTGACGAAAATGTAATTAAATCAATCTAAGCGTTGTTAATTGCATTTTGAATATAATCAATTATACTGATGTTTTCAAATCGTAATCCATTTTTTAAATTCTATTAAATGTTTTTTTTTTAATGTCTAGAAAGGCGTTGGTATTCGTATTTTTCATTTTCTTATTAGTCTGTGTATTAACTTGCCATTTATTTTCCTCGGTTCAAATTTTTCGTATCTTTTAAGAACTATAAAAACAATATTTAAATCATCAAAAACATCCATTAACTCATTTAATTAACTTGGAATATCACGGGGGCGCAATGTGACCTAACTGGTTGAAGCGCCCTAGTTTCTCACGTAGGTCTGGACGTTAACTGAACATTTAGATTCACAGCAAAACCATACACTTATTTGTTTAATTCCATGTGGTTTGGCCCGTTGGTATCACAATCTACATTATTAAGTGAGTTCTTTTTAAGTAATCCAGAAGGCACTGAGTCTCTGTTTACATATTTGTTCTCTTGTTTATTCTGAGTTGTTTATCAGCTGCTCATGGTAACGATAGGATTCGTTTGCAATCAACGCTTTTGTATAAATATTCCTCTCTTGCTATTTACGTGTGTTTACCTAATCAAATAAAATATACAGTGCACTTTTACATGTGTTTTATCCATCACATTACCCAGTTCAAATGCGGTTAACAAATTCTTGTCGACCCCCCCCCCCCACAAAAAAATAAAAATTAAGTAATTAAAATTGATATACTTAGAGAATAACTAAAAAATAATTATTAAACTACATCACAGGCGTCGCAATATGACCTAACAGGTTGGAGAGCCCTAGTTCTCACGTCGTAGTCCTGAGTCAAAGCTGCTCTTGCCAACACAAACGATGACAAAGACGATGACGACCTCGACGTGAGAACCCTTCTTTCCTCACCCTACCCGTGGCTGGTTCCGACCAGTATGGGGCTTTCAACCCCACTAGCTCTAGGTGAGAGTAACGCTTTGTGACTTGACGGTTGACGCGCCCTTAGTCCAAATTAAGTAAAACTCATACCCGACCCGACATGGTTTTCAGGGGCACATGTGTACTTTTCCGTGTCATGTTTGATGTTGTGCTAGAACAAGATTAAAGGAATGTGAGCTGTCAGTTTATCGTTCGATCATATCTAGCTTGCATGTTCACTCCAATGATAAAGCTGAATTTTTAAAATAGTTTTGCCAATAAGGTATTTTTAGACAAATATAGACATTAATGTGCAGTGCATTGCGTTCGCACAATCCTCTTAATACGCGCCAAAACCCGGCACCTCCACCATTGGATTGGTGGAGGTGCCGGGTAGGACTTTAAAACATTTGTGAATGTAGTTAAACAATAATATGTATTTCCTTGGTCCTAGGCTACCTATTCACCTTCTTTGTATACTATGTTTATCAATAAAGACATAGCATCGTACAGGTCCCACTTCTGCGTTGATTTGGCTGCTGAGCCGCTCAGAGGTGGTTTCGTGATAGCCTCCGTTCTCGGGTGTAGCTCGCTGAACAAAACATTCTTGAGTGACCATGTCTGTGTACCGTGGCTGGTTCTGACCAGTATGAACCCCTCCGCCCCATATCCCCTAGATAATTAGATTGAAAGGAGCATTATGACCTAACGGTTGACGCGCCCTAAACCCAATTAAATTCAACTAAAGAAGACGACGAACATGACAACAAAAACGATGTCAAAGACGATGACGACCACGGCGTGAATTCCCCCCTTTCCTTCCCCCTACCCCTCACCTGTCTGTTCCCGGGATAAAATTGGAACAGGGAAAAGGGGCTCTGCTAATCGAAAAAGGGCGATATAAGAGAAAAACTCCCCCTCGAAAAAACATCACTTATATAAGGGGTAGAAATTCTTCCCCCGAAAATAGGGGCGGGGCTCTGGAAAATCGTCGTGGGGGCCCTTCCCCCCTTTCCTTGACGCCCCCCTTTTCAAACGACTTTGACGCAATGACACATCAAACAAATGACGGTGACGGTCGCGACTTTGAAAACCCCCCCTTTAAAAAACAACCCCTACCCGTGTCCGGGTTTTTGACCCAGAGGGGTCCCCCCCCCAAAATTCCCCTGGGCCATAAGTTGGGGGGATTATGCCCTAAGGGTTTTTAAACGCCCTTAAATCAAAATTTCAACAACCAAACTCATTTCCCAAAACCTGTGCCCTGGTTTATTTAGATGTTTTCTTCAAAACCCTCCCCAAAAATATTAAAAAATAATCCATGAAGTAATATTCGCCTCCCCTTTGGACTTGAAAAATTAGCTGAGTCGCTTACCAGGCGGGCCCTCGCATCACTCCTGGTCTGATGCACTGAGTTTCTCGTTAGTAATTTAAAACCGCTCGTTAGTCAAAAGGGGGCTCACCTGTAGCATTTTTTGGAGACGCGGGGCTTGGTTTTTTGATAAAAACCCAATGCATTAAACCAAAGCCCCCCAGCTCATGGGCAACACTTGGGCTGGGGGTAAAATTGTGCGGAGTCGCTAACCAGGCGGGCCCCTTTTGAAATTCACTCCTGGTCTATGATCACGGGAGGATTCTGCAGTTTTAAGTTACCGCTCTTTAGTCATATAGAGGGGCTCACCTGTAGCATGTTGGAGACGCGGGCTGTGGTGTTTAGATAAAGGGGGTTTTCCAAAGCCCTCAGACCCCATGGGCAAAAACTTGGGCTAGGGGCCCAATGTGCTGATCGCTTACCGGGCGGGCGCCTCGAAATCACCCCGCCCAATGATGCACTGAGTTCCGGGCCGTTAGAAATTTACCGCTCTTTTAGTCCATGGGAGAGGGGCTCACCTGTACATTTTTGGAGACGGGCTGGGGTTTTTAAAGAAAAACAACATAAATTTAAAACCCAAAACCCCTCAGACTCTGGGCAACATTTGGGGGCCCTAGGGGTTCAATGTGCTGATTTCGCTTACCAGGCGGGCGCCTCGCATAACCCCTTTGGTCAAATGATGCACTGGGGGAATTCTGCAGTTGGTTAATTTCCCGGGCCGTTATCATGTAGAGGGGCTCACCTTACCCTTTTTTTGGGACGCGGGGCTGTGGGTTTTTTGGGAAAAACACATTCATTAAAAAAAAAGCCCTCAGACTCAGGGGCAACATTTGGGCCCTGGGGGTTAAATTTGTCTGGTCGCTTCCCAGCGGGCGCCTCGCATCACTCCTGGCCCTTTTTATGCCTGAGGTTTCTGCATTTAGTAAGTTACCCTCGTTAGTCATAGTAGAGGGGCTCACCTTAGCATGTTGGAGACGCGGGCTGGGGTTTTTTTTAGATAACAACATGCTTAAAAACAAAAGCCCTAAAGACCCCAGGGGGCACACTTGGGTTTAGGGCCCAATGGGGCTGAGCCCTTTTTCCCCAGGCGGGCCCCTTTGGGCATCACCCCCTTGGTCTATGATGCACTGAGGTTTCGGGCAGTTATTAATTTTCCCCGCTCGTTAGTCATAGTAGGGGGGCTAAACCTGTGCATTTTTGGGGGACGGGGGCCTGGGGGTGTTTAGTAAACCAACCCATTCATAAAACCAAAGCCCTCAGCCCCATGGGCAACATTTGGGGCTAGGGGTCCAATTGTGCGGGGCCCGCTTTCCCAGGCGGGGCCTCGCTCACCCCGGGTCTTGAGGGCACTGAGGTTCTGCAGTTAGTAAGCTCCGCTCGTTGGGCCCAAAGAAAGGGGGGTCACCTGTACATTTTTGGAAAGACGCGGGCTGTGGTTTTTAAGATAAAACATAAATTTAAAACCAAAGCCCTCAAATAAAGGGGCAAACACTTGGGCTAGGGTAAATGTGCGGGAGTCGCTTACCAGGCGGGCCCTCGCATCACCCCTGGTCCTAGGGTGCACTGAGGTTCTGCAGTTAGTCCGTTTACCGCTCGTTATTCATAGAAAGGGGGGCTCCACCTGAAAGCATTTTGGGGAGACCGGGCTGTGTGTTCAGATAACACATGCATAAAACCCAAAGCCCTCAGACTCAGGGGGCAAAAAACACCCTAAAACCAAAGCCCTCAGACCCCGGGGAAACACTTGGGCTAGGGGGTAAATGTGCTGACCCGTTTCCCCGGGGTGGGCCCCCTCGCATCCTCCGGTTTTTGATGCACTGGGGTTTCTGCATTTAGTATTTTACCGCGGGTTAGTCATAGTAGAGGGGCTCCCCTGTAGCATGTTGGAACGCGGGCTGTGGTGTTTAGAAAACAACATGCAAAAAACCCCAAAGCCCTCAGCCCTCATGGGCAACACTTGGGCTGGGGGGCCCAAATGTGCTGATTTTTCCGCTTACCAGGCGGGGCCCTTGCTTTAAAAACTCCGGGGTCTATATGCACTGGGTTTTCCCCCCTTAGTAAGTTACCGCTCTTTAGTCATAGTGATGGGCTCACCTGTACATTTTGGGAAAGCCCGGGGGCTGTGGGGGTTTTTTGGGGGGATAACAACATTGCAAAAAACCCCAAACCCCTCAGATAAAGGGGAAAAATTGGGAAAGGGGTTTCAATGTGCTGAGCCCCCGTTTCCCAGGCGGGCGGCCTCCCCATCACTCCGGGGCTATAAATGCCTGAGGTTTTCTGCTTTTTTAGTAAGTTACCGCTCTTTTTAGTCATAGTAGGGGGGCCTTCCCCTGTAGCATTTTGGGCCCGGGGCCCGGCTGTTTTTGTTTGGGATAACAACAGCTTTAAACCAAAGCCCTCAGACTCAGGGCAACACTTGGGCGGGGGGTCAATTGCTGAGTGGGTTTAAACCCGGGCCCCGGGCCCCCTCGCATAAACCCTGGCCCTATTAGCACTTGGGATTCTGAAATTTATTAATTTTACCGCGGGTTTTTCATAGTAAGGGGTCACCGGGTAGCATGTTGGAGGGGCGGGCTGTGGTGTTTTAAAGAAAACAACATGCATTAAACCAAAGCCCTCAGACTCAGGGGCAAAAATTTGGGGTTTTAGGGGTCAATGTGCGAGCCCCGCTTACCAGGCGGGCCCCTTTGCATCACCCCCTGGTCTATGATGCACTGAGGATTCTGCGGGTTAGTAATTTTACCGCTCTTTTGGGTCAAAAGTAGGGGGCTCAGCTGAAACATGTTGGAAAACGCGGGCTGTGGGGTTTAGATAACAACATGCTTTAAAACCCAACCCCTCAACCAGGGGCCCAAAAATTTGGGGCCCGGGGTCAATGTGCTGATTTCCAAACCGGGCGGGCCCCTCGAAATCACCCGGGTCTTGATGCCTGGGTTTCTGCAGTTAGAAAAGTTACCGCTCGTGACTAAATAGTAGAGGGTCTCCCCTGTAGAAATTTTGGGGAGCCCGCGGGCTGGGTTTTTTAAAAATAAAAAATGCTTTAAAACCCAAAGCCCTCAGCCCCTAAAGGGGCCAACATTTGGGGCTAGGGGTCATGTCCCTTGAGTCGCTTACCAGGGGGGCGCCTCGCATCACTCCTGGTCTATGATTCACTGAGGATTCTGCAGTTAGAAAATTTTTACCGCCCCCTTTATGTCATAGTAGGGGGGCTCCCTGAAAGCATTTTTGGAGACGCGGGCTGTGGTTTTTTGTTTAACAACATGCAT
Source organism: Sweltsa coloradensis (assembly GCA_024449915.1). Taxonomy (NCBI): domain Eukaryota; kingdom Metazoa; phylum Arthropoda; class Insecta; order Plecoptera; family Chloroperlidae; genus Sweltsa; species Sweltsa coloradensis. The sequence goes on along the minus strand of JAMZAV010002305.1, from coordinate 30,030 downwards.
AAAACCAAACCCCTCAAAACTCATGGCAACATTTGGGGGGCTTAGGGGCCCATGTGCTGGGGTTCCTTCCCAAGGTGGGCCCTCGATCACTCCGGGTCATGATCCCACTGAGTATTTTTGCGTTAGTAAGTTCCCCAAAAATCGTTAGTCATAGTAGGGGGCTCACCTGTACCATTTTGGAGACGCGGGCTGGGGGTTTTTAGATAACAACATGCATAAAACCAAAGCCCTCAGGCTCTGGGGGAAACCCCTTGGGCTGGGGGGCAATGTGCTAGCCCGCTAACCAAGGGGGGGCCCCTTTGCATCATTTCCTGGTCTTGAGGGCCTGGGGAAATTCGGGCATTTAGTAATTACCGCTTGTTAGCCCATAGTAGAGGGGTCACCTGTAGCATTTGGGAAGACGGGGGCCCTGTGGTGTTTGGGAAAACAACATGCATAAAACCAAACCCTTTTCAGCCCTCATGGGAAAACCCCTTGGGCTGGGGGTCAAGTGCTGATTTCCGCTTACCAGCGGCCCCCTTTCGCATTCATTTCCTGGTCTATGATGCCTGAGTTCTGCAGTTGAAATTTACCGCTCGTTAGTCATAGAAAGGGGGGCTCACCTGTAGCATTTGGGGCCGGGGGCTGTGGTTTTTAGATAACAACTGCTTAAAACCCAAACCCCTCAGACCCCAGGGAAAACACTTGGGCTAGGGGTAAATGTGCTGAGTCCTTACCAGGGGGGGCGCCTCGCATCACTCCTGGTCATAAATTGCACTGGGGGGGGGGATTCTGCGTTATTTAAGTTACCGCTCGTTATTTCATAGTAGGGGGGTTCACCTGTAGCATTTTTTGGGAGACGGGGGCTGGGGATGTTAAGGGAAAAACACCATCTAAAACCAAAGCCCTCAGACCATGGGCAACACTTGGGCTAGGGGTCAATGTTCTGAGTCCGCAAACCGGCGGGCGCCTCGCATCACCCCGGGCCCTTTATGCACTGAGGATTCTCCCGGGTTAGAAATTTTCCCGGGGGGGGGGGGGGGGGGGGCTCTTTTAGTCATAGTAGGGGGGGCTCACCTTTTAGCATGTTGGAGACGCGGGCTGTGGTTTTTTAGATAACAACATCTTTAAAACCCAAAACTTCAGACTCATGGCAACACAGGGGCTGGGGGTCGACTATGAACACGGCCTAAAGTTTTCTAGGGGCTCCCTCTCAATTCAAACGAATTACTTTTTAAATTTTTCATTTAAAAAGAAATTTTAAAAACAAAATTTTCTTTCTCTTATACACATTTAGTTTTTACTCTAATCAATTTTTTTTATTTTGCTTTTTTTTGCTGTTACAATACTCCAAATTTTTCATTTTTTTTCCCTTAACTATGAAAAAATAATAAAATATTTTCCACCCTCTATAACCTCATTTAACTGAAGAGTGCCCCAAAAACAACACTTTACAAAGTTTCTAAAAAATTTAAATTTCTTCAACTTCCCAATGTCACAGGCGGCGCAAGTAAGCTATCCGTTAAAGCGCCCTATTTTCTCCCGTCGTCGTAAAAACGTAAAAAAGACGAAAAAGCCTTCGCAGCTTCTCTTTAAATTATTACATGTCGCCCCAGCTTTTCCCGGGTTTTCTGGGGAAACACCCCCGTCTGGGCCGGGTTAGAGTTGGGGCCCCGGCCTGGCTTTTTCTAATCGAACCGGCGATATAAGAGAAAAGTCCCCCTCTCAAACATCCCGCTTTGTAAGAGGGGGGTATTTTTAAAACTCCCCCAAACTAGAGCGACTCCCGTCTTTTCGGCCCTCGGGGACACCTTCCCCTTCCCCTTTACGACCTCCCCGACGAAAGACGGGAATAACACAACGAAAGATGACTAAAACGAGATGACCGCGACGGGGAGAAACCCCCCCTTTCCCTGGGTGGTTTCTGACCAGCATGGGCTCTTCCTCACCCTATCCCCTTTGGCTAGGGTGCATTATGACCTTATGGTTGACGCGCCTTTTGGGTTTAAAAATCCAAAAAAAAAATCTAAAAATGTTTTTTTTTTTAATGTGGTGGGACCGGAAAAATTTTTTTGAGGGCCCATTACTATCGTCTCTATAATTAAATTGTCTTTTAAAACTGAGGGAAAAAAAAATTTAAACAAACTCAAAGTTATTTACTTTTCAAAATCACAGGCGGCGCCCGTTTAGGCCCCCTAGGGTTTTTCACGGGAAACCCCCGCGCCATCTACAAAAGCTTCACCCTTTTTACGGTGGACCGCCCTTAAACTAAAAAAAACCAAAGAAACATTAAATTTTTTTTTTCTTGCTGACCGTATATTATTTATGTATGGGTTTTTTTTTAAAGTTCCCTTTTGGGTGGCCCTGTTTTTTGCTTTTTTATTAGTTTAAGATTTTTTTTAATATATAAATCCCTTTTTTTATATTTTTTATCTTAAAACATTTTTTTCGAAAAAAAGAATGCTGGTGGACCTGCGATGACTGTGATGTGGAAAAATTTTAAATTTTGGGATTTTCGTTTTCAAATAACAATAAATTTTTAAATTTTTTGGGAAAAGTGAACAACCCTTTTAAATTTCGGGAGAGACAAATGGATTTTTGTCGGAAAAAAAAGGGTCCTTTCCTTTCCCCCATCCACCCGACCAACCGCCCCCACCGCAAAGGCCCCTTTCCCCCGGCCCCCTACCCCCTGACCTCCCCTTTCTTGTGGCTGGGTTTGGACCAGCACAACCGCGTCCCCTCTTAAGTTTTACCCCTTTGACGTACATAATAGTTATTACTTAAATAACACATAACCAAAATCTAGTCAAAATTCAGCAAAACCCCTACCATAAAAAGCATTGAGATCCCAAGAAAAAGAGTTTTAAACTTAAAATTTAAACCCACATTTCACCCCTGGGTGGTTTCTTTACCAAATAAGATTTTAAATCCCATATATCCCCTATGAACCCCGATGGCCCCATTATTGCCTAACGGGTTTAAAAATTTTTAAACCCAAAACATTAAAACCCTTATTGGTTTTCCCAAAACATTGACCAAAAAATCGTACCCCGTCTTGGCCCCGGGGGAGAATTGGCCCGAGCTTTGGGCCCGCTAAAAGTAAGAGGGGGGAGCCAGAGAGTCCCCCTCGAAATATTAGCTATTTTAGGGCGTTACTCCCCCCAAAAAGAGGCGACCCCTGGCAGTCGTCGTCGGGGAACCTCCCCTTTTCCCCTTGGGCACGAAAGACAATGAAAAGCAAAGAACGACATAAGAAAGATGACGATCCCACCTGAGATTTGCATTTTTGACCCAACAATTGACCCCGCTTAAATTCCCTTTACTCTTACTTATTACAACCAACTAAAATTTAAAAATGTGGGGAAAGGGGCCTTTCGCCGCGTCGCTTTTTTACATTTTTTCGTGCTGAGTTCACCCCTCGGAAACCCCTTTTGGGTCCACTTCGGGACGATTTAACATAATAATATAGACCCCCTTTGTAAATTTTATTTTAAATAAATGCTTCAAATGGGTTTTTTTAAAAATGGGAAATTTTGTTTTTGGGGGGCAAAAGGCAACGAAACTTTAAAGGGGGTTTGGGGCTAAATGATTTTTCCAAAACCTGCTTTTTTACAACCCTTTTCTTTATAAAATTAGGGAAAACAAATAAACATGAAAACTGCATTAACTCATTTCATTAACTCACAATTTCCAATATGACCTAACCCGGGGGGGGGGGAAGCGCCCTATTTTCCCAACGCATGTTTGGGTATGGTCTGTTTTTCCAAATGCAGGGGGCCCATGGCTCGATTACTGATTTTGTCAAAAATTAGCACACTTGACTTTAAGCCTCCTTAGCAAAAAGGGAGAAAATAAATTATAATGTGGTTCCAAATTAGTCTTGTTGATTTAGTTTGACGCAGGTGGAATCGTGTTTCCAGTTGTTTGCGGTGTTTCCAAAAAAAATATTACGATCTTTAATTGGTCTTTTTTTTCGCCGTCAATTGTTTCGGCGCTCACACTTTGGTTTTGGTCGCGTTAATTAAGTCCCCCCCTGAAAATCAGTTCTGTGATGTTTGGGGATCATTAAATAAGTTTTTAGTAATTTTTTTTTGATTAGCATACGTTGATTAATTAAAAACGATCGAGAGCCCTTTTTTAAATACTTGAACCCAACTTAAATTATTGAATGTCTCTAACGATTTTTGAGAATGGCTTTGTGTTCAAATATAGATTGTCAATATGGGTATCATGAGTTTTCCATTTCATTGCCAACACACAACATAGAACCTATACATGAAGGTTTAAAAAATTGTTTTTAAAACTTTTTGCCCCCCGTCGGGCCGGGATAGAATTGGCCCAGGCATGGCTTGCTATTCGTACACAGCGTTGAAGAAAAAAACGTCCATCCCATCCCGCAAACATTGCTTTTTAGGAAGGGAGTATTTAACTTCCTAAAAATTAAAGGCTCCTCGGGTAATCGTCGTCGAGGATTGCCCCCTCCCCTTTGACGACTTCTCCGACGGGACGACAATGCCATATGAACAGAAAAAAAGAGGATAACGCCGTGCCCTGAGAATCCCCTTTTTTTTCCCCCTCCCCGTGGCGGGTTTTACCAGCAGGGCCCCCGCCTCCCGATATCTCTAGGTGGAGTACCCTGAAATAAAAACCACGGTGTTTCGAACTGCGGGAGGGCAAAGTGTTGATTAAATCTCCCTGCCTTTATGGGAAACGTGGCGGCAAGTTTATCACACGCAAAAACTAGAGGCGAGTCCGGCAATGTCGTGGTGACCCCCCCCCCCACCATACCCCCTCTCCCCCCTGTATTTTGCCTGCGCCCGGCCTGATGTCGTCACAGCCAAGACCCCCCACCCCCGACCCCGACCTTCACCACTCCTCCCTTTGGTGTGGCTGGTTCTGACCAGTACAGCCGTCCCCCCCCCGCGCCCACCCCGTGTCACTCTTACGTTCCCTCCCTTCATAACAAACTAGAAACCACAATACATGCACGGGAGGTCATAGGACCTAAGGGTTGACGCCCCCTTAAAACCAAATATTTCAAACTTCGTCTTTTTTCCTTTTTCATTTAAACTAAAAATTTTTCTTTTTATTTTTATTTCATCACATCATTTTTTTTTGTTATAATATGAAAAAAAAATGATCATTAAAATACCAAAAAACCATTTCTTTATATTTTAATATCACAGGCTGCCGCAATATGCCCTCCCGGTTTGAAGCGCTGTTTTTCCTCTCGTCCCGCCCTTTTGATTGCTTTTGTTGCTCTTCTAAACTTTAAAGGCGATTTCAAGAGATAAACCCAAAATCTCGCAAACTTCAGTAAAAGGGTAGTTTTCTCCCCAAAACTTAAAGCGAGCTCTGGCTTTCCCCCTTTCCCTTTTACCTGACACTAGGCCGGCCCGCCAAAAAATGTCGTCGTCGCGTCGTCGTCGTCGTCGTCGTCGCCGTCTTTGTCGTTAAATTTTATTATAGTTTTTTTATTTGATATATCCCGGAAAAATGTGGGCCTACAGCCCACCGGTATTTGTCAGGGGCCCCCCTATGGGCCCCCTAGATGATTGGTTTTTGTAAAAATAAAAGTCTCCCCCTTTTGCAAATTAATTCCCCCTTCTAAAATATTTTTATAGTGAGGAATAAAAAATCCGGACCCCATTCTGGGACTAGGTCTGACTTTCCATATTCACGTAAGGAAATCCTGGTGAAATCTTAAAATGGGATTTTCAGTGGGGGGTATTGAGCCGAGGACGAAAACAAATTATAGTTCGCCGGTAAAAACGCGTGTAAAAACTACTTTGTTTACATTGTTTTTATCCAAAAACAGATTTGTTGTGCGTCCTAACGTAAGTAAACATTATTTGACTACTATCGTAGCTACATACTCCACACTACAGACGTTACAAAAACCCCTTTTTAATATAAAAAAAAAAAATATTATACCCATTTGTTTTTAAAGTTTCCCCATCGTCAAATTAATGAACAGATTGTCAGGCGGACACACATTCAATGCCCGACTGTAGGGGGGCGACACCATCGTCGAGCGAACAAGTAAAATACTGTGCTACAAAGTCGGCATAGAGGGAAAAAACCGCGATGGGGGTTTAAAGGGAAGTTCCCAGGTCGCGAGAAATTTTCATTCTAGTTCCCGTTCAGATGTAAGAGGGGATGAACGCAAAGATTTTTAAATTTTGCGACAAGCATTTTGGGGAGTGTTCCAAAATAACTAATTGGTAGTGTGATGTCCATATGTTTATATAAAATTCGCCCTCCTACGTCTCGACTCCACGTAGAAAAGGGGTAATTTTTGTTAGAATTAAAAAAAGCCACACACTCTAACCAGGGAATTTTTTAAGCGGGGGATGGGTTATTCCAATGTACTCTTGTGTACCTATAACCTTTCATCATATGCTAGCAAAAGTACCAAATAGACCCCTTGCGCACTTAATATGATCCTCCCTTTCATATGAAGGACTTTATCATATGAAACGGCAAAATTTTTCAAAATTTCCATCAAAAGTAATTTTTAAACAAAATTTAATTACATCATTCATTTTTATGTTATTTTTTATTTTCTTTTCACATAAATAGTTTTGTTTTGCTATTCTTCATCATCAACTTTTTATTTTTTAGGCCAACACTTGAAAAAAAATCTTATAAAAAACACACCTGTATTAAACACATTAATCAATTTCAGATCACGGGGGCGCAAATAAACCAAACCCGGGTTGAAGCCCCCTTTTTTCTCCCCCCGGCTTAAGGGTTCATCATTTGATAAAATTCCCCCTGCTTACAGCGGGCTTCGAACCCCATGACCTTCTTCGCGTCACCCCGTCGGGGGCGGGGGGTTTAAACCAAAATTAGTATTCTTTGCTAAATTGTAAGACGAGGACAGAGGCAAGTCCATCTCTCTGGCCTGGCGTGGTCGTCGGCCCCCCCCCCCCTTCCTTATCCCCGAAGTAGACGACGAGGACTCCACAGGTGTGACCAAACAGAGCCCCCGCCCGTCTGGGCGGGATAGAAGTGTCTTGATCAGCTCTCTAGTGTAGAAGACGAGAAAAAGAAACATTTCAACTCGCAAACTTTAAGTAGTGGGGGAGCCTTTTACTCTAACTAGGGGCGAGTCAGGTTGGTCGGCGGGGCCTCTCTCCCTTCCCAACACCTCACCGACGACATCACGATATGACAACACGAACGATGAAAAAATGAACCAAAAACCCCTTCTTGGGCACAGTATAAATTGGGCCGGAAATTTTTTCTTGGCCCATAAAATATATTTTTTTCAAAAAATTATAAATTTTTTTCCCATAAAAGACTTATTTTTGAAATGAGGTTTGGGGTGCCGGGTAAGGAAACTTTACCCCCCGGGGGACCACTACGTACGGCCGCCGAGGCTCCTACCCCAACCTAAACCGGTCTCCCGCAAAAATCTGGACGTAGTAATGACGGGGTAGAGTAAGAATATACTGTCTCACCCGGGCAAAGGGTTTTAAAAAAATTTTGATGCAGGGCCAAACAAAAGTAATTTTTTTAACAAAATATGATTCACATATTTAAAATTTCTTTAATTCTTTTTTTTCATTCAATAAAAAACTTTTGTTTTGTATTACTACACATATTTAATTTTTTATAACACAATTAGTAAAAAACTTTAAACCAAAACCCACATTTAAATCATCTCATCAACTTTTACACAGGAGGCGCAATAGAAATAACCGGTTAAAGCGCCCCATGATAACCGGGGCTTGACGATCTTTTTGGGGATTGGTTCACCTACGGATCACGTGAACGTGTGATGTTCCTCTAACCCTGCATCATTAGTTGTTTCCCAAACTCGTGCCCCGTATCTAAACACGGTAGCCGAATCGAGCAAACGTCCAATTCGAAGCACCCAAATAATAGAACCCTAGTGCACATTTTACCTAATCGCGACAAAACTATAAAATAAATTATTTTAAGTGGACTTTTTTTACCATAAGAAATTAATTTCCAACAATTTTCACTTTTAAAAAAAAAAAAAAAAATAACTCTCCGTATTTTCATATGTCATGAATTAAAAAACAAGAATTTACAAAAGATGTCACAGGTGGTGGGCAATAAGATCTTGGGGAAAATGACCAGTTTCTCACGTTTCGTATTGAATGATTTATTTTAAGGGCAAAAAAAGATTCAATTTACTTTCTCGAAATAAGATATTATTTCTGACAATCAATTTGGGTTCCGAAATTCGTTAAGACGCGGAAAAGCAATTCTGAAATTACCACAGAAGTACATACCGCATTAGATTTAAAAAAAAAACCGCTATGTATTCTGGGTTAGTAAAGCATTTGATACGGGTTTCACACAATATTACAAAAAAAAATTTAAAAAATTATGGTATACGTGGCATCGCAAACAACCTTATAAAGAGCTATATAACTATCGGGAACAAATGGTATCATAAAAAGGCACCTTATAAAAAAAGAAAAATTGAATACGGAGTTTCAAGGGTACAGTGTTGGGACCTTTACTCTTTTTCCCTCTTTATTTAAAGAAGTGTAATGGTATAACGATGGAAAAATAATTCATTTGCTGCGTACAGTGCTATTTTTTGCGGCAAAAACTGGATTAAGTTTACAAAAAACTCAACGGAACTCTTAAAAACAGCATGGCTAAAAGATAAATCCTCACCTCAATCGGAAAAAAAAAAAGTAATTTTTCACCTTTTTGCCACGATTTCCCAACAGCCACTCAAAAAAAACAAAAACCCCACTTTAAATGATTGCGAACCCCTATCCATAGTAATAACCTACCTGCAAATGCCATATAGCCTAATTTAAGAAAGTGGGTCATATAAAAAAATTTAGGTGTAATAATCGACCAACATTTTTAAAATGGTTGTATATTAAAATGTCCACTAGGTTTAAAAAATTTTTCTGTACATTTTTTAACGTTAAAATATTTGACAAAAAACCTCCTTAGAAATAATACTTTGCCTTATACAATCTTTACTTTTTTTTGGGAAAACTGAGTTGGGGAGGGGCTTATGAACTCACATACATCAGTAAAAATTCAAAAGCTTGTTTTAAAAATAAACCTTAAAAAAAATAAATTTTTCCCGCGAAATCTATTTTATTAAACAATACCTTAAGTTTCGCAAACTCTACGTTAAAATTATTTTGCACTCATATTCTAAAAACTTAAATCAATACAGAAAAGAAATCATGCAATAAACATAAATCCAATAAGTCAGCCTAATAACCCCACTTTCGAAACTCCATTTAAATCAAAGACACGCCGTATTTTAGGGCCCAAATTTTTAATTCCTTTCCCCTTTTCCAATAAGAACCCCTTTTCGAAGCAGTCGTTCAAAATTTTATCTAACGAAATGGTTTGGGCCCGCTGTTTACAAAATTTTTTGAAGATGTAAACCAAACAAGGTTATCTAAAAAAGAGTCATATTATAACCCCTGCTTCCATTCCCGCGGTTCTAATTTTTATATTTTTGATATACCCAGCTTTTTTATTAATTGTTTATGTTATATGTTTTTAAAAAAAATTTCGTGTGTACAATCTATTGTGTAGTTATAATATAATGTATCCTCAAGTAAAAAGATTGTTTTTCGAACGGTTTTTTTTTTTTAATTTTTAGCTCATACAATAATTTTTATATCAAAAAAAATAGTAAGGTGAAATAGTTGTTAAACTAATAACAAGTCGCGTTTGGCGCCCGGGTTGAAAGCCCCCTGCCGGAGGGCTTGGAAAAACCCCGTACCCGGGGAATTCCCCGTAGTTTGAAACCTGTTGCCCCGGGAAAATCGAAAAACGGCCCGCGTACGGCCCCCGATGCGGTTTTTTGCGGGTCAGTTTGTCGTTAAACTGAAGACTTTGGAGAAATTTTTTTTCCCGGGACACTTTGGTTCGACGCCGACCCTGCCCCCCGCTCCCCAAGTAAAGTGGATTTTTTCGAAATCAGTTTTTATTAGGAAAATTTTTTAAATTTTTGGGACGACAAATTTTCCGGGGGCGCTTTTTTTTGGTATGAAAATTTTTGTTTTGTCCGCTTGGGGGCCCTAGAGCCCTAGATGGAGCCCATCGGGGCGAAAAATGCCGAGCTACTAAAGGCCTTGCGGCGGGAACTTTCGGGTAGTAAAAGTCTTAGTCATCCCCCGCGGGTTTCCCTAGGTCAAAATGGCCCCAAAGGACAAAAGTGCCATTTGTAAAAAATCCGGAACATAATTTTTCCGGGCGCTTTTCCGGGACGTCAAAAATGACCTCGAACGCCCGGTTCCGTGGGCCCCAAAAAGGGCCGGTGTACAATATTGCCCTTTTGAAAAAAATCCGGGACATGGGGGTTTCCCCGGGCGCATTTCCGGGACGTTTAAATTTGCCTCGTCCGCCGGGCCGAGAGCCCGAATGTACCTGATCGGCGATTATGCGCCTATCAAAAATTCCTGGGCTTAAAATTTTTCCGGACGCTTTTGGACATCAAAAATGCCCTCGACCGCCCGGTTCCGTGAGCCCAAAAAGGACCCGGGCTGAATTATTGCGCATTTCCAAAAAAAACCCGGGGCAAAAATTTTTTTCCGGGACGCTTTTCCGTTACGTAAAAATATGATCCCTTTAATTTCCCCGGTTCCGTAGAGCCCCCAAAGAAACCCCGGGCGCACAATTTTGCGCCTTTTGTTAATATCGAGACAAAGGTTTTTCCAAAACGCTTTTTGGTACGTCAAAACACCCTCGTCCGCTGGTTCCCTGAGCCGAGATAACCTGATCGGGCTTAGTTTTGAAAGATATTTAAAAAAAAAAAATGCTTTACCCCAAAATTTACCAACCCTATTGAGAAATTTCCAAAAGGTTTTGGGCCCCGTTTTAAATGAAAGGTTTCGGGGCCGTTTCCTTTGACGCGGGCCCTTACGTCATCGGAAGGGAAAAAAATTTAATTTTTAAAAATTTTTTAAAGCCCCCGAATGTCGGGTCATTTTTTACTTTAAAAAAAAACCCCGTTGTATTTTTGATTTTGTGAGTAGGTACTAAAACCTGCCGCCTTTCCTCCCCCCCCCCTCCCTTTTTTCCTGCTGTTAATGATGGGGTGATTTGGTTGTGGCGCATTGCTCATGCTTGACCGGGCTCCCTTCTAGCGAAATCTATGCTTAATTGGCGGAATACAGGAATTCCCAAAATACCCCATAAATGGTCACGATTGCCCATGTCACTGTTTCTTCTACTTAATAATGACCCGTTTTGACAACCTCAACTTATGTAATCGATTTTCAATAATAAAAACATACCTCCACCCCCGGATCGGAGATTATCAGCGCTTTCGAAAATCCGAGGACGAAAAGTTTTTTTCGGGACTCTTTTCCGGTACGTCCAAATATTGGCCTCGTCCGTCCAGTTCGTTGAGCCCGAGACGGACTTGGTCTATCTCGGATACATCAGTTTATACGTTACTCTCCGAAAACTAGAGTGATCCCTGGCTTACTCCGTCCGGGAAACACTTCCCCTTTCCTTTGACGACCTCCTCGACGACGATGACAACTACACACCGAACTATGGAGATGACAAAGACGATGACGACCGTGACGTGGATAATCCTCGCCCCTTCCTCCCCTACCCGTGCTGTTTGGTCTAGCATGGTCCTTTCTCCCAATATCTCTAGACGTAGAGTTGAGCACTATGGACGTAACGGTTTACGCACCCTTTATCTAAATAAACCAACCATAGTCGGTTTAATGTGAGAAACAATATCTGCAGTGTCAGTCTCACGACTGGTCTGTGGCCCTGGTTAGGCCCAGCAAAGTTTTAAATATACATTCATTAAACATGCGTAATTTAAGAGTCTTCCCACTTAGTCACCGGAACTTTTTTCAGTAGGGACATTAGATATAAATCGACCAAACCCAACCATGTAGACGCCCGACACATCAACGCGAACAATGACCAACCAGCGAAGTGCAGAATCAACAAGGCAGATTCGGACCACTTAGAGTTTTAATTAGGTGCCCTCGTTGCTAGGACTGCCCCAAAGCACCGTTGACAATAGCTAAGCAAGAACTGATGCTTACACACAGAGATTAAATCTTCTGCCTATTAGCGGGGCATTGAACCCTGTATCTTGTTCTCCACAGTAACGTTTTCCTCGCGTCCTGGGCATGGGTTGAACTCAACCAGGGGTATACTCTTAGCTGATTGTTGAGAGACTAGGCAAATTCCGTCTCTCTCTGGCTCTGGCAATGGTCGTCAGGGTTCCCCCAACCCTTGACTACCGCGTGGGACGTCGACCGACGATGACCAACAAGTGTGACAAGACAAAAGATCCCCGCCCTCAACACAGTGCCCAGAGCAGGGCTTCTGCTGGGCGTAACAGGCGCTGGCCTCGGATATCTCTTAACCGAGACAGTTGTTCCCAGATGTGCAAACGTGCATTCCCTCTAACCGTGCAATCATGTATTAGCAGAATGTACCAATTAATGATGCCTTGCGAGCACCCAATTTGATACCTTCCAATCCTATTAGAACTTCGATCATATGACAGCGGCGACAAACCTTCGTATTTCTCATTTTAAGTTATTTGTATTACAAAAAATCAAGTCAATCGTGTTTTATCTTTTTATTAATTCAAAGTAATAATCTTGTTTTGCTATTAGGCCTACTATTAATCTCCATTCATTTTGTTTATATATTATTATTTAAGCGTCCCTCGTTTTCTTAGGTCGTTGTCCGTCATGTGTCTACAACATTAATTGGGAGTTGTGTGGAGACTTTCTCAAGTCAAATAATTGTGTGGCTCTGCTTGTCCGTAATGGTATTCAAGAGAAAAAGTCCAACTCGCAAACATCAGCTAGTAAGAGCGGAAGCGGGTATAATTACTCCCCGGACTTTAGAGCAAGCTCAGGCATCGTCGTCGTGAACACCGCCCCCGTTCCTTCGAACGAACTCCCCGGTGACGATGACAAGACGACGAACGATTTTAACAAGTTGATTTAAACATCTTGATTTTGGTCATCGCAATACGTCCACATTGCCTTCTACATAGAACCTACGTGAGAAATTTAACGAAAATTAGATTTGAACAATTGTTCTCAACAACCCAGAGCTTGGCTGTGCGTGATCGTCAACTACTAGAAACAGATCAAGTCATCTCGCAAACATCAGCTGGGAGTACAGATAATTACTTCCTGGAACTAGAGGGCCAGATCCCTTCATCTACACATTATGACTAACGGTTGACGCGCTCTTTTCAACCAAATACCATATATAAGCAATAAAATACTTCTATAGCTCATCATTCAAAGCTCGAAAATATACAAGACAAAAACTAAACATATATTAACTTTCAAATACAATCTTCAATATACCTGTCCGCGATTGAAGTGCCTTTAGTTTTCTCACGTCGTCTCCATAACTTTCTTGTTGGCGCGTCTGCTTTAAATTTCCTGAAAAATCAGTGATGTGACTGAGTGGGTTGGACTCTAAACACACCTTTTTTTAATAACACTGTATTTTCTTATTTACGACATGTTAATTTTCCCCGTCCTGGCCCGGAGAAGAATTAAGCGCCGGCATGGCTCTTCTAATCGCAATCACGCGTGAAAAGTGTAATATCCATCCTCACAACATCACTATAAATATAGGTCAGTCTATATCATCTCCCCGAGTCACAGTCCGCTTCCCGACAGGTCGCTGTGCAACGACAACCCCTCATCAAGCTGGTGACGGAGGTTTCAGGGGCGTAACCCGATTGCCAGTGTTGTGCTAACTGTTTTTTCCCTAGACAAAACATTAACTTTTCTTTTGCTATTACTTTTCATCATCATCAATTTATTTTGTTATTTAACACTTAGAAACAATCTAATCATGAAACATACCTGCCTAAAACTCAATGCTCATTTACTTTTCCATTCCAAGCGGCGCAAATGACCTAACCCGGTTGAGCGCCCTAGTTTCTCACGTCGTCGTCTTTTCTTATTCACCGGTAGCGGTGAGAGTCGCAAGCAATCCGGTTAACATGCTACTTCCATTTGAACAGAGCGCGTATACTTTTGTGTTCGTCTGGTCCTGATTTTTGAACATTCAGTGCGGTTTGATTGATTGGATATTGTATGGATATTGGTTGATTTGTTGATATTGATTGGATTTTGGTTGGATACTTGTTTGGATATTGATTGATATTGACTGGATGATTGATTGGATATTGATTGGATATTGATTGATTTGATTGATATTGGTTGGGATATTGGTTGAAATAGTGGTTGGAGATTGGTTGATATTGTTTAACGTCTTATTTTATTGCCTTAAACTATTCGAGACGATGAGTGGTGGATAGTAATAATATGAAGTATGAACAAAGGGGGGAGCGGAAACCGGCACCGGCCCGTGGCCTACTCCTTTCGAAAAGGTACCCAAGGGGGCCCACGCTTAACGTCCCCATCCGAAATGAACGTGTAACCTTGAACTGTCATATAGTTTTCTTGCCACTATCCCGCTTGCTGGCTTGAAGTCGACGATAACCGAAGCCGTTACACTACTCTCGAACCTCCATTTTGCCTCTACCTGCGGTATACGTGTGTCTCAGGGCTGAGCGGATCACCCACTCTACCCCTGACACGCCCGAAGTTTGCTTACTTAGGTGTTCGAGTTGGGAAACGTTAAACCGACCTCGGCTTAACTCTGCTTAGTTGCGCGTTATACTACCATTTGAACGCGCCCCTAATTATGGAATAATCCTGTCGATAACGTTACGTTCAGTGAGCTACTCCTGGCGAATATAAGTTTGATTATCGCGCGTTGCGGGGCAATTAAATTATTTATTTATTTGTCCATAACTTACGGCTTAAAGCAGCAAACTTGCAGCAACTACAAATAGCACATGGGGCGGCAATGTGGGCCCCCCTGGTTGACGCGCCCTAATTTCTCGCATAGTCGTGGATGTTTAAATATTGGTAATATAATTATTTTGCGTTCTTGTATTTTTTGTAATAATACAATAATAATATATAATCATGTGACCTGATACCTTCTATCATATAACAACGGGCGAAAAAGTTTCTTCTTAAGCTCTTATTCGAACCCAGCTAAAACTTAAGTAATGGTAAAGTGATGGCTACTTGCCGGACACTTTCGGCCACTGCTGGACATTTCCTGTCGAGCACACATGAAAATTGTGAAAGATCGATGTCAAATCATTTTTTTGCTATTATTAACATCTCCATCACCTCTTTCTTTTATTAACTTATTAACAACAAAACAAACATCAACATCTCAATATTTTATTAAACACTGTCAAAGGCAGCGGGCAATATGAACTAACCGGTGTGAAGCGCCGCTAGTTTCTCACGTCTTGTTAAAATCTAAATAAGAACTAATTTTGCCACAGGTGATTGCAACTCCTTGGTGTATGCGGTTCCTTTTCAATTCTGTACGAGTAATCCCCGTCTGGGCCCGGTGTAGATTTGCCCAGAGCATGGCTCTGCTAATCGTAAAACGCGATTCAGAGAAAAGTCAATCTCTCAAACATCAGCTAGAAAGAGCGAGTATCGTACAACCCCGAAACTAGAGGCAGCTCTGGCAATCGTCGTCGGGACCTTGCCCCCTTCCCTTGAAACGACCCCCCGTCGTCATCGCAATAATTACGCGTGTTTGTTAACTGTCTGATATTACAACCGCCCCATAGCCAGTTGCGCCCTACCAGCATATCCCTTAAATCACAAAAACGCACATTGAGCAGAACTCTGGGCAGCCTCACAAGGTGGGCCATCATCCGTAGCAAAAAGAGGCGGTCTAGGGGCTCGGACTTACTATATAAGCTACATCTGTAGCTGAATGGTCTTTCCTAGCTATGCTGGTACTCGAAACCCGTCTTTTACATACGGATTCAGCGCTATCATCTTCATGCTACGAAGCACATCTTATTCCACAGCTGATGACAGCTAAGCCCAAGCCCCCCAATCAATTCTGCCATTTAGAGGCGTAAAGCCGTTCCAACCTCTTGGAACGACATCATGATTCTCTTTTAAGGTAAATATCCCGTTACTGTGTTTTTAAGCAAAAGTAGCAAACTATTGCACTCCGCAAACTGAACTGAACTGAACTGAAAACAATTTTCCTTCGACTTAAACCCTACATGCTTTATCCTATTGTTATGATATTTTCTAGGAACCTTAATTTATGAATTTAGGCCTATATTTTTTGTCAAAATTTGAACGGCAATCGAAATATTTCTCATAAAAATCGCAAGTTTAAGCTTTTTTTTGCTTTAAAAAACATAACGCCTCATTCCTACAACGGCGGCCTGAAAAAGCTTTACGAAGGTTCCATTATAAACAAGTTGTATTCAGGCTACTATCTAATCACCATAATTTTTATATATAAAAAAATAACAACAATATAATCATCAACACACCATAAAATTATTATTTCATAAACTTTTAATGTCCCATGCGGCGCATATGACCTAACCGTTGAAGCGCCCTGTTCTCACGTCGTCGTCCAGTCTTCTACGACAGTTATTGTGTCATTAATATACATTGAATTATGTGCCACGGACTGTACATCCGGTTTACGTATCTACTGATAAAGAACCAGGCGAGGGTAAATAACCACGGTCAGGTCGTTCAGGTTCACTACGGCGACGGTCTCTGTGATAGCCAGCGATTTCCACGGGCGGAAAAAAGAGGACTCCACAGTACAGTGTATAGTGAGGAGAAGATTCTAGTAGCAAAGCAAAACACTGTCAAGTAAAGTATCCCTACGCAACCTAAAAACTTAAAAAGCTCCTCCATCAACGCTGCGGGACTTAAGCGGTTTCCTAGTATTGTTATTCAAATATAAAATAACTTACTCCACCGGCATTTACCGATTGGTATTTCATTTTTAAATTCAAGTAGATGTCTTCTCTAAAATGTTTCGATTTGCCGTCGTATTTTTTGACTTTTTTCTTTTCTTAATTGTGTTTTCATGACTATTTACTCATTATCTATTTCCCTCGTGTCACATTGTTCTTATCTTTTATGAACTTAGAAAACAATCTCTTAATTATTATTTCATGAACTTAGGTTATAACAGCGGCTCAAGAGTACCTTATATTCGTTTGAATGCCCTAGTTTTCTCACGTCACGTCGTTGTCATACAAAACACACGGGGTTCGCATTGTTTAACCGTTTTTTTATCTAAGTTTGGTTCGGATACGTGGTTTTGTATTATTGCTAATAAATATTTAAAATTCCATATTTATTTATTTAGCAATTAGAAATTCGATGTCAACTGATAACTTTACTGTTTTTGTTGCCCTAAAACCCCAAAACTACTAACTAACTAACTAACTAACTAACTAACTAACTACCAACTAGACTACTACTAACAAAATTTTCGTTCTATTTAAACAAACAGTTCTGGTTTTACTTTACTTTTATTCGAATAATAAGTTTTTCTTTCCTTTTTAAACTCCCGAAAACTGTACAAATACTTATCAAAATATACCATAAAACTCTTCAATAACTTCAAAACCAAAGGCGTAGTAATATAACTTAAGCGTGTTGAAGCGCCCTATTTCTCACGTTGTCGTGTGTTGGTATTTGCGTTGTCCTGGGTCACCTGAATATGCTTATCGATACTAATCGCAAACATCAGGTATAAGAAGAAGAGAATATTCCTCTCCGTGAAACTAGTGGCGACTCGTGGACGGTCGTACCGTCGGGACACGTTCCCTTCCTTGGCGACCTCCCCGATGACGATGACATAGACGATGACGACCGCGACGTAGAAAAACAAAAAAACCCCTCCCCCATTTCTACCGCCTACCCTTGGGCTGGTTCTGACCACATGGGCCCGACTCCCCATATCCCCGATGCTAGAGTGGGCCTTACGATCTAACGTTTGACGGCCGTCCCCCCCCCTTAAACCAATAAACAATAAAGCTGTATTCTGCAGTATAGGAAGTTTGATTATTTATTATCTGTTCTGCAACAAATTTCCTCCATTAATGCGAGAAACAATAAAGCCTCAACGCAAACGTGGAAATGACACAGCATTATATGACCATGGACAACACACACTATGTGGATGGTTCGGTCCAGCTTGGACTTTCTCCCCACCCCCCTAGGCTTACAGTGGCGTAATAGGACCTTGACGTTGACGCGCACCTTGATCAACAAACTGACAAACATCAGTAACTATCCTCGTCTGCAGCACTGACCGTGTGTATAACATACATATGCTCTCTCGAGTGTGAAACGATATCTATGTTGGGATTTTATTTATATTTTCAGTATAACGTCTTCTCTACATGAACAAAGTCCTTATCTGAACAAGGACGAAGGATAAGCTGGTCTGTCTTTTGTGTTGCTCGCTGTTACTATTGCCATCCCATCGTAGCACCATAGTGTTGGCAGAATCTCTAGTGCACAAATTTGATGCCTAACTCACGCATTTCTGGTTATGTATTTAACCAAATTTAAATTCACATAAAACCACGTTTTTTTTTTTTCAAAAAAACAATTTTTCTATGCTTTTATTATCTAAGCTTCCAATTTTCTTTTCTATACCATTTGTAAACCGATATATCTGGATCTTAGTTAATAAGGCTCGTTGGTCTTGTTGTTGCCGTATCTGCTTCCAAGCAGTAGGAGGTCCAGGGTTCGATTCCCGCTAAGTCGAAGTTTTTAAAGTCTGATTTTGACTTAGTCCATCCTTTCCTAGTCTTAGGATTTTGTAACGTGACTTTGGAGCCGTCCTAGCAACGAGCCATACTAAATTTCAAAGTTGTTCTGAATCGGCCTTGTTGATTCTGGGCGTTGATTCCGCGGGTGTTCGCCACTGATCCATACTCACTGAGTGGTATATTTCCTATTAAAAATTCGATCTTTGGGGTGGGGGGTTGTCGCTCAACCTAATGTCGTCGATTGCTCGGGGCCTGCAGGGTTGGAATCTAAATAAAATTGCTTTATTTTATGTTATTTAAACACCACACCTTATTTTTTTTACTTACCGTTTCACAAGGGGCTCCCCCGGTTTGAAGCCCCGTATTTTCCCCTCGTCCCCAATTTTTTTTTTGAACCCGTTAAGGTATTTTTAAAATTTTTGATAATTTTTTTGAATAATGAAAATTTGTTTTGAGCGTGTCTTAAAGCCCCGCCCACATTGAGTATCATTTATTAATTTTTAAAAATTTTTGATTTATGACTATATCTTAAATAAACTAACAAAGAAACACAAACGAGACACGACGATCGACCAAGACTTAGAAGCCCCCATTCCTCCCCCCCCCGGGGCGGTTTGACCAAACATAAAAATTTCCTACCCACATCCCCTATGGGAAATAGTGACGCAGTATGACTTAAACGGTTAAACGCGCCCATTTTCTCAAGTCGTCGTTTATTCTCTCACTCCGGGGTATTTTCCCGAAATCAACGGGACTAGACTATTTTTTTTTTAAAAAATATAGAAATATAGATTTGTTGAAAAAAAACATACATTTTCCAAAAAATGCATAGGAAAAAAATCTATTTTTTAAAAAAAACCCAAAATTAAAAAATCCTTTAAATAAAGTTTAAAGAATTTATTTTTTAATCTAAACACATTTCATTTTAAACAAAAAAAAAAATTTGTTAACCCTTAGCATTATCGCAGCATCATAGAAAAATCGTAAAATTGTAATTTTCAAAGAAATAATGTTATTGCGCAAAAATTTTACACAAATATATTAATTTATAAATTAAGGTTCTGTGAAAAAAACATGACAATCGGATAAAATATGCGTGTTTCGGTGTTTAAATTTTCGATTTTTTAAACAGAAATATTGTTTTTAAATTTCGCTCAAAAACGTGGGAGGTCTAAGTTTTGAGATTCGAAAGGGCCCATAAAATTTTCATCGCAATTTGAAGTATTGGTTTAGCCCGGGAAATGTTACATGCAGACAAAATACAAACAAAAAAAATAAAAAAAGAAAAAAAATCGTAAAAATTTCGATTTTTATGAGAAAAAAATCGTTTTGATTTCGCTCAAAAAAGTTTGGAGTTTTAAAATTCAAGATTTCAAAGGTCTCCAGAAATTTAAACTCAATTTGGGATCGGTTTTGCCGAATCGTGTTACAGACACACAAAATCCCCCCCCCCCCCCAAAAAAAAAAAAAATCCGGGTTTTTTTTTCCGTGAAGTGAAATGGAATTTCTCTACGCTCATCCAAAAACAAAAACAAAATTTTAATTGCTTACAATATCACAGGGGGGCGCAAAAGTGACCCCATAGTTTGAATGCCCCTTTTGTTTTTGACGTCGTTTTTTATTCCCGGGTTTTCTTAAAAAATCCTGTCAAATAAAAATTTTTTTGGGGGAAAAAATTTCGATTCGCTGAATTTTTTCAGGCATTCCTTAAAAGATACTTACACATACTAAAAATCCCCACATCGGATTTAGCTTCGGCCGCCATATTGGAAAAAAGGGGGCTAAAAATGTTTGTTTTTCGAATACTCCAATTGGTTTGAGATAGACAAAAAATCTCAATTGCAAAAAATTCCCCCCTTCAATTTCCCCCAAAACAAATGTCTTCTATAGTTTTTAGTAGAGGAAAGGAAAGTCAAAATTGTGGTTTCTATGTTCTTATTGGAGCACCCGTAATTTCCAAATTTTCACGCCCCCATCAAACAAAGCCCGGTAAATCCGTAAAAAAATTGATTTAAATACAAAGGACTTTTGTACGGGGTTGAAACTTCCATTACAAAATTTTAAAACATTTCGGGGAAAACGATTTTTCATTACCTGGAATTTGGGTTTCCCCTTGTTGGCATTTTAAAAAAAATTTTTTTTACTGTCCATTATTAACCTAAATGATTGGAGGAAAAATTCTTTTTAGGCACATTAAAAGATTAAATAAAAGATCCGATTACAACAAAAAATTTTAAAACCAATAGGCTGCTATTCCTAATATTCACAAAATGAATACTGTTTTCGTATTTTTTTACACTCTTTTTGTTACATAATTCACTTTGATGTTGCGGATATTAGGTATTAGTAGCCATATTGGATTTAAACTTTGGTTGTAATCGGATCATTATTTGAATCATTTCAATGTGCGTTGGAAGAATTTTTCCTCCAATGCTATTTAGTGCTTAATAATGGACAGTCAAAAAGGGTATTTTTGAGAAAATGCCAACAATGGAAAAACCCAAATTCCGGGTAAATGCAAAATTCGATTTCGCATTAAATACTATGGAAGCTTTTATCAACCCCGTACAAAAGTCTTTTTGTATTTAAATCGATTTCTTACGGATTTACCGGGCATTGTTTGATGCTGGGCGTGAAAATTTGGAAATTAGCTGGTACTCCAATAAGCAACATATAAACCACGATTTTGTGACGTAACCTTTACCCCTACCAAAACTATAGAAGACACCTGTTTTGTAGGGAATTAAATGGGGAATATTTTTGTCAATGAGATATTTTGTCTATCTCAAACCAATTTGGAGATATTCGACAACAAACACCGTTTGGCTGCCATTTTCCAATATGGCGGCCGAAGCTCCAGTCCGATTGTAGGGGAGTTTTAGTATGTTGATTAGTATTATATAAGGAAGGTCTCTGCAAAAATTCAGCGACATCGCAATTTTTTCCCTCCAAACGTGAATATACGATCTTATTTGACAGGATTAAAATGCGAGGAAAGAGAAAAAGTTCATCATGTAAACATCGGCTAGTAAATTAACAAGAGTTATCCCCGAAACTAGAGGCGAGCATTGACGGTCGTCTTTGAGAACTTCTCCCCCTTTCCTTTGCGACCTTCCCGACGACGACTACAATGACTCCACGAACGATGAAAAGACGATGACGAATGCGACGGAAGAACCTCCTTTCCGTCCCCCTTTACGTGGCTGGTTCTGCCCAGCATGGGACTTTTCTCCCCATATTCCCTATTCGCCATCTCAAGGTCGTCTGCGCGTGACGTCAGTTTCAAAGATGGCGGCCGCCTTGGGTTCACCCCTAGAGGAGGTATAGGCTCACCTCCTTCAAGCAGGCCTAGATTCTGTACTGTACCACCGCGAAATATGACGATTCTGTTAGTTATTTCAATTTAGTGGTAAAGAAGAAAGCCTAACCATGCATAGGGGCAACGCATTGTCAACACTGGTCAGAGAAATATATTTTTAAACGTGCGTTATTTAATCCTTATTTATAGTCAGCTCGCTCACTCTCAGCTACAAGAACATATGACCTGGGGTAAAAACGAGTTACTATTGCTTTTCATTGCTAGTACGACTCAGTGTATTAATTAAAGGTTTCATTCCAGTATCAGTAGTCTGTACATAATTTTGTTCAAATAAAATAACACTAAATGCCAAATTCCTTTACCAACCAATAAAAACCAATGCAATATTTGCTTCAGTATTTTCTATTCCCCAATAACTATATTGCTAGTTAGTTAATTCCAGAAGCTAAAACCCTTTGCCTAAAACGGCACAGCAGAGACCATAAAATATTATCACATATTTTGGAAACAGTAATCACGGAACAGTCTTTCAAAAATAACTAGATAGTTGAACCATGCCTACAAAACAGTGCTGTTTCTGCAGCCATTTGTCATCAAGGGCTCGTTATATCTATCTAACTTATTTAAATAAACCAGAACCGTTCAATCAGCAGCATCGAATTGCATACAACGCAGTTTGCCTTGTATATGAAAATACAGTATCTCTGTTACGTAGGCCTTTTTAATTTTGAAAAAAACATAAAATTATATTGCGAGCTGAGATACACGATTGAAATAAACAAATAAGACAATAGTAAAGCAGATCCTCAGATAATCCTTCCCTTACGTTTTATACTCTACTCAAATGTAAATAAATATAATACATTTCAGTAGATGACTAAAGGCTATAACAATATCATTAAGAATGTTCTTTACTTAATGACAACATCCTAACTGTAGAGTTACTTGCTTGCTGTGTTATATTTCAATAACGCTAATTATTAAAAGTCCATGGCCTAGGACTGATCTTGTTCAATACATTTTATTTGTGTATTGGTCCATTCGTCATTTTCGATAAGACTGAAACCATATTATCTCAAATTCACTTTCGTGTTGCTCGCACGTGTGCACCGTTCGTGTTTTATTGTTTGCTTTTGTTTTACGATTGATAATATTTAGTATATTATTGTTTGTGTATTAAGTCCAAGATCACATTGTCAAAACATAACATTAGCATTAGCCCATTTCGTAAAAACGATTCTCTAGCGTCATGCGTGAAAAATAATAAAACTTTAACTGTCAATACAAAACATGTACTACATAGACTAGACTATGACTGGGAATAGACCTTCACGCTAGAAGGCCATCGTAATTTTTATTTCAATAATGCTTATTATTTGTTACCATAGTTACTATTGCATGGTGTGAACACATAAACATGAACAAAAACAAAATCCTAAAACAGGCATGCGAGTTGAAGAATCACCAGATTTCTCTATTATAGTTCGGGTTGTAAAGTATCAAGTTTAAAATTATTATGTCTATATTTATAGAGTAGTTGATTACCGTTACACATAATGACTGTAAATAGCAATAACACACTAGCTTGGATTAGTTTTTACACGACTGATGTAATGTTTGAACTATGATTTCCCACTATTGAGACATATATTTTGTTCTTTGATTTCTGCAATATTTTACGGTATTACCAAACATTTATATGCTTTATGTTGTGTGTTTCTGATTAAGAAATGTATTGACGAATAAGGTTCTACCAAGTTCCGTTCAACAAGTACATTGGGGCTTATTTCACGACGTTTTATTTGACGCGTTTATACTTTTTCGTCTCCATTGAATCTCCATTGAAACACGCGCTAACCGCTGACCGGCCGTAGCAGCTAAACCCAAGGGCTCTAGGGACACGGGCGGCCGCTAGGGGCGTATCGCTTGTCTGCGATGGCTAATAGTCTGGCGTGGGTGTGAATCAATTGTGCACTTTTATATAGAGGTCCAAATTTTTTTATGCGTGTACTTCAACCCCAAATAGTCATTTTTAGACCGGGACCCCATTCGTTTTGCCATTAATTTAGCTACGGCGGCCATCTTTAAAGATGGCGCCAAAGTGTAATAAGACTACCTCATTTTGAAGGAATCTTGGCATGTGGAACCACTTTTTCCATCAAATCGACCATGGGGAACTCAAATATGGCATCAGAATTAGAATTTAGTGAATTTTGAGGCTGTAAATTGCAAATTTTACCAATTTTAAGCCAATTTTGTTACGAAATTTCACTGGTTTCTACGACAGCCGAGTTGACTGTAATATCATGCATAGAGATAAAAAAAATTTATGCGTGTACTAGACACCCCAATAGTCAGTTTAAGACCGGGACCCCATTCGTCTTGCCATTAATTTAGCTATGGCGGCCATCTTTAAAGATGGCGCCAAAGTGTAATAAGACTACCTCATTTTGAAGGAATCTTGGCATGTGGAACCACTTTTTCCATCAAATCGACCATGGGGAACTCAAATATGGCATCAGAATTAGAATTTTGTGAATTTTGAGGCTGTAAATTGCAAATTTTACCAATTTTAAGCCAATTTTGTTACGAAATTTCACTGGTTTCTACGACAGCCGAGTTGACTGTAATATCATGCATAGAGATAAAAAAAAAATTTATGCGTGTACTAGACACCCCAATAGTCAGTTTAAGACCGGGACCCCATTCGTCTTGCCATTAATTTAGCTATGGCGGCCATCTTTAAAGATGGCGCCAAAGTGTAATAAGACTACCTCATTTTGAAGGAATCTTGGCATGTGGAACCACTTTTTCCATCAAATCGACCATGGGGAACTCAAATATGGCATCAGAATTAGAATTTTGTGAATTTCGAGGAAGTAAATTGCAAATTTTACCAATTTTAAGTCAATTTTGTTACGAAATTTCACTGGTTTTTACGACAGCCGAGTTGACTAAAAGAACATGCATAGAGACCACATTTTTTTATGCGTGTACTAGACACCCCAATAGTCAGTTTTAGACCGGGACCCCATTCGACTCTTAATCCATTTACTTATGGCGTCCATCTTTAAAGATGGCGTCTATAGTGTAATAAGACTTCCACATTTTGCAGAATTTTGCAAGTGGCACCACTTTTACCCATTAAATCGACCATGGGGAACTCAAATATGGCATCAGAATTAGTATTTAGTGAATTTTGAGGCCGAAAATTACAAGTTTTACACATTTTTGTTCAATTTTGAACCGAAAATTCACTGGTTTTCTTTGATAACCGAGTTAAATAATGTAATGACATATGTACCCCAAGAGGTAAAAAAAAATTTAAGCGTGTACTAGATACCCAAATCGTCATTTTAAGACTGGGAGTCTATTCGACTCTCAATCCATTTACATATGGCGGCCATCTTTGGAGTCTATAGTGTAAAATCACTTTCACATTTAGAGTAAATCTAGGCTTGTGGCACCTTTTTTCATTAAATTGACCATGGGGAACTCGAATATAGCATCAGAAAGAGAATTTAGTAAATTTCGAGGCCGAAAATTGCAAATTTTACAAATTTTAAGGCAATTTTGTTACGAAAATTCACTGGTTTCTACGATATCCGAGTTAAATGAAATAACATGTATACCCATAAAGGTCAAAATATTTTTAAGCGTGTACTAGATACCCAAATCGTCATTTTTAGACCGGGAGTCTATTCGACTCTCAATCTATTTACATATGGCGGCCATCTTTGGAGACTATGGTGTAAAAACACATTCACGTTTATAGGGAATCTAGGCTTGTGGCACCAATTTTTTCATTTAATCGACCATGGGGAACTCAAATATGGAAGTAGAATTGGAACATCATGGATTTCGAGGCCGTAAATTGCAAGATTTACGCAATTTAATGCAATTTGTCTACGAAAATTCACTGGTTCCTATGATAGCTTATTATTATAGTTATTGACTGTTATAACATATACGTTTTTTAGGGAAAGATCTTGAATTCTGGCACAAATAATCAAACAAATGTTATGCATTTTACACTACATCAAAAACTTATTAAATAAATGCTTATTTTACAATTACAATTAACTAGGAAAACGCTTAAGTCCCGCCGCGTTGTTGGATGAGCGTAATTGGTGCATTGAGCTGCCATGTGTTACGCGGATTTTCTGTTGTTCTGTGAAAAAATCATTACTTAGTTGAAGATTTTTTTTTACTTAAATTAAATTAAATAAAAAAATAACCTAATTTTTTTAATTAATCGTAATTTTTAACAAAGAAAAAAATCGTAAAATTGCAATTTTCATTAGAAATAAATATTCGATTGCGCTCAAATTTAACACGAATATATTAATTCATGAAATTAAGGTTCTGTGAAAAAATAATTACAATAGGATAAAGCATGTAGGTGTAATAAGTCAAAGAATTGTTTTAAAAAAGAAAAAACCCGTAAAATTTCGATTTTCATAAGAAATAATTTTTCGATTACGCTCAAATTTCGCACGAATATCTTAATTCATAAAATTAATGTTCTGTGAAAAAATCATTACAATCGGTTAAAGCATGTAGGTGTTATAAGTCGAAGAAAGTTTTTAAAAATCGAAAAAAAATCGTAAAATTGCGTTTTTAATGAGAAAAAATTTCCCGATTGTCATAAGGTTTTATAGAGTATGGAAGGTCAAAACAAACAAATTTGTATGAATGGCAGCACGTTGATATTTTCGTTTCGGAAATGTATGAACAAGTATATATTTCTTACAATTGTTTGTGTTAGTACATTGTATTGTTTCAGTGGTTTCAACACTTTCAACCAACTTTTCACTCCTTTACACCCCTCCCAACCATCGAACTTGTTGTAAATTCCCGGCCTCCTATTATTCCATGTATAATTTAATTAAATGTCATGCTTTTATTACGAAAATCATATGTTTGATTCCTACTCTAAATGCTAGACATTACATTACATTACATTACATTACATGTTATAACAGTCAATAACTATAATAATAAGCTATCAAAGGAACAGTGAATTTTCGTAGCCAAATTGCATTAAAACCCTTTCAGTCCCGAATTGAATTGGTGGAATTTAAGGAATTTTAAGGAATTAAATCTGATTCCAGATATTTTTATAAGATTTTTTTTGTTTTCAAAATATTTTTTATCGCGTTTTTTAACGAATTTTGGGAAATTTTTTGATTCTGAATAAAAGTTTCAATTTAATTTTAAATTTTCTCTTTGAAGACTTTTCCTAAAACTAAGTTTTTTTCTGAATTTTTTTGCATATTTTACATTTTTTGTATCTCAAATAATAACAATACTAGGAATATATTATTTTTCTGGGACAAACCCCATTTTTTCCATTTTCACCCCTTTTTGCAGATGTGTATTTTCAAACTTCTCTAAAAAGGGCACTATTTGTCCCATTGACATGGGGTAAAAAATTCATTAATTTTTATTTACCAAAAAAAAAAAAAATTGGGGTCAAATTCGAAAACTTGTCATTTGCCCGGATTAAAATTTTAAATTTGATGTACATTTAAATGTACACAGGGACTGAAAGGGTTAAGTTGTGTAAAACTTGCAATTTTCGGCCTCGAAATCCATGGTTCCAATTCTACTTCCATATTTGAGTTCCTCATGGTCGATTCAATGGAAAAATAGTGCGACAAGCCTAGATTCCCTATAAACGTAAATGTGTTTTTACACCATAGTCTCCAAAGATGGCCGCCATATGTAAATAGATTGAGAGTCGAATAGACTCCCGGTCTAAAAATGACGATTTGGGTATCTAGTACACGCTTAAAAACATTTTGACCTTTATGGGTATACATGTTATTTCATTTAACTCGGATATCGTAGAAACCAGTGAATTTTCGTAACAAAATTGCCTTAAAATTTGTAAAATTTGCAATTTTTGGCCTCGAAATTTACTAAATTCCCTTTCTGATGCTATATTCGAGTTCCCCATGGTCAATTTAATGAAAAAAAGGTGCCACAAGCCTAGATTTACTCTAAATGTGAAAGTGATTTTACACTATAGACTCCAAAGATGGCCGCCATATGTAAATGGATTGAGAGTCGAATAGACTCCCGGTCTTAATATGACGATTTGGGTATCTTGTACACGCTTAAATTTTTTTTTACCTCTAGGGGTACATATGTCATTACATTTAACTCGGTTATCAAAGAAACCAGTGAATTTTCGGTTCAAAATTGCCCAAAAATGTGTAAAACTTGTAATTTTCGGCCTCAAAATTCACTAAATACTAATTCTGATGCCATATTTGAGTTCCCCATGGTCGATTTAATGGGTAAAAGTGGTGCCACTTGCAAAAATTCTGCCAAAATGTGGAAGTCTTATTACACTATAGACGCCATCTTTAAAGATGGACGCCATAAGTAAATGGATTAAGAGTCGACTGGGGTCCCGGTCTAAAACTGACTCATTGGGGTGTCTAGTACACGCATAAAAAAATGTGGTCTCTATGCATGTTCTTTTAGTCAACTCGGCTGTCGTAAACACCAGTGAAATTTCGTAACAAAATTGACTTAAAATTGGTAAAATTTGCAATTTACTTCCTCGAAATTCACAAATTCTAATTCTGATGCCAAATTTGAGTTCCCCATGGTCGATTTGATGGAAAAAGTGGTTCCACATGCCAAGATTCCTTCAAAATGAGGTAGTCTTATTACACTTTGGCGCCATCTTTAAAGATGGCCGCCATAGCTAAATTAATGGCAAGACGAATGGGGTCCGGTCTTAAACTGACTATTGGGGTGTCTAGTACACGCATATTTTTTTTTTATCTCTATGCATGATACATTACCAGGATGTTAAAGAGGAAATTTAGCCTGGGAGTTTTTTTTTTAATTTTGGCGTTTGTCCGCCATCTTGGAAAATGTCTGCCGCTATATATAACCAAAACATATCAATATCTTTGTAACTTTAAGGTGAATAATGGAATTTTTAATTGTTATTGAATTTGTCTAAATGTTTAAAACTCTTTAAAATATAAGTGTACGAATTTGGCCGCCATCTTGAAAATGGTTGTTAATATACAAATTAACGGAAACATATCAATATCAATGTAAGTATGTGGTGAATTTTGGAGCTCAAGGTACCATTTGATTGGTATTGAATTAAGCTTTAAGTTAAAAATTCCCTTAAAGCTATAAGTGTACCTGTTTGGCCGCCATCTTGAAAAAAGGACGTCGCTTTACAACATAACGAACTCATCAATAAAATATTATACATCTGTATGGTTTATTTTATAATTTGATAAAGAGTACTAGCTCATTTTGGTAAATAATGAATTGTTGGATGAGCGAAGCGAAGACTTCAATTTCACCGAACCCCAAAAAATTTAGCTCGGGTGTTTTTTTTTTTTTTTTTTGTTTGTTTTTCTGTCTGTTTGTTCGCTCTCTACCGGGCAAACGGCATGCGATCTTTATGAAAATTTTAGGGGACCTTCGAAATCTTTCAACTTAGACTTGCTACGTTTTTGGGTACAATCGAAGAAATATTTCTCATGAATATCGTACTTTTACGATTTTTTTACGATTTTTAGTGCGATATTTTCGTGACATTTGGGCCGATTCTGACCAAACGGGTGGGGCTAAAACGTTCATATTTCACATGGACATTAAGGTAATGGTGATGTAGTACCTTTTGAAAGGAAAAGTTGAAAAAGTTAGCCAGAATTTATAGAAATAATGCTTTTAATATAAGTTTTTTGATTTTTTGTGCGATATTTTCGTGCCATTTGGCCCAATTCTGACCAAACGGGTGGGCTACAACGTTCATATTATACATGGACATTAAGGTTATAGTGATGTAGTACCCTTTGATAGAAAAAGTTGAAAAAGTTAGCCAGAATCCATAGAAATAAAGCTTTTAATAACTTATAAGTTTTTTACGGTTAATAATACCAATTGACAAGAACAAAAGAACTTGACAACAATCACCTACAATGCGTAGGCAACAAACAAAGCACTTGCAAAAGTAAGATATCCCACGCAAACTAAAATCTTTTGAAAAGCTCATCCATAAACGCGGCCGGCTTAGCGTTTTCCTAGTTTAAATGAAAGGTATTGAATTCATTTTGTT